>VWZT01010877.1:61820-137032 GCA_013397055.1 Pachycephala philippinensis | reverse complement strand
CTACTCTTGTAACCCCACACTAGATGATCTCAAAAGGCAAAATAAAACTATATCAGAAAGAGATGGCAAACAGTTTTCTCTGCTGAGGAGTCTTTTTATGATGGCACATACTTTGGCACATATGTCCTGAGTAAGTCTCTAGTGAAACATTTACCCTTTATTCTCTGGCTCACCAATGAGTAGCAGCTCCACCTCTCTGGCCTGCCCTCAGGCCACAAACAGCTCTGCAACTCACTGGCCAAACTTGGGAATTAGGCATCTGCATGCACCCTTCTATCATGACAGATATCCCTTGCCCAGAGACAGCCCAGAGACAGCTTCTGCCTTGGCCTCAGCTTCCAGATCCTAATGCTCATCCATCCCCATTATTACCGTTACCTGATTAGCCTAATGGTATCCCACTTCTGATATCAACATTCGTTCTTGTGGTTTAATACCAAATTGACTGTGGAGAGGGTAAATGGACTTGAACACCAATGCACATTTTCTTACAGATATGTTTAATGTTGACAAGTGATATATGATATCCTTTTCCCATACGGAAAAAAATGCAGTCCTGAAGAAAAGTCACGTTGGCCAGTGCAGGAGTCCTGTCTCTTCTGTGTGTGATACTGGTCTCTTTCAGGTCTCTCCCTGAGTTACTCCAGATCCTGTCAATTAAAGGGTTGGATAGAGAATGTCTATACCTTATCAGCCCATTCAGGTTTTTGAAGCACCTGAGCAGACTGTCACCATCACAGGTTCTCTCAGTTCTTTAGGATTCTCTGCATCTCTCACAGAGACTGGTGTGTCTCTTGCCCTTAGATTACAATCTCACTCCTGTCTCATCCCTTATGACTGAATTTCAGCCACTCCCAGCCTATGCCATTTGCCACAGGACTCCATGAAATATGGGAAGAGGCTGAGAGAACTGGGTTTGTTTGGCCTGAAGAAGAAAATCCTACGGGGGACTTACTGCTGTCTACACTGCCAAATGAGAGAGCAAGGAGAAAATGGAGCCAAAACTCCTCCCTGGTGTGGAGGGCAGGGAGTGGAGGAAAGAATGAGAGAGATGGATTTTGTAGGTAACAAACAGAAAGCGAGAAAGACAGAACAACATTTATGAAAGGTAAAGAGAAAAAATGAAGAAAACAACAAAATTTAAGAAGCAATCAAAAAATAACAGGTTTTTTTGTACCTCGTGTTTGCAAATCCAGTCTCCAAGGGCTGCTTGCATTTTCTTTTGGAGGAGTGAAGTTACATGTTTACATTAATTGACCTGCAGTGGAGTACAGTGTTTTCACTTTGAAGATGTTTTGTCTCTGTTATTATCTTCAACTCATGCGTTAACTGAAACTTATGCTTTTGAAAGAAGTGACAAAATTCTCCACAAGTGCCGAGAATTGACATGGTTATCTAAAAATAAGTTTATGAAGATGAAGACTTAAGGACCTGGCTCAGTTTCTGTGTGATCATAGTCTCAAGCAACATGTGTAATGGGTTGGGTCATTTAAAGTAAACATAAGTGGCATATTTAATGTTTCCAAAAACTGTAGCACATTAAAAATTGTAACAAATCAATTTAAGAAATTAAATTAGTGTAAAAGCCTATTGATACAGAAACTAAACTCTGAGTTTTGCATTGCAAAACAGGAAAAGAGGTAATGAGCTGTCTCACTCTCTTATCACCTATAATAAATAAATAAATTGCTGGATTAAAGTTTTGATTAAACCTAGTTACAAGCGGTAAAAAAGCAATGGTATAAAATTATATTTTCATTTAAATTAATTAAATTAAATTAAATTTAAATGAAGATTCTGGTGTAACTGTGTATCCAAAGAGTGATGGGAATCAGACTCCTAGTAGGTGTTATATTTTTCTCACCAGGAGAATACAGAATGGGTGTATTGGAAATAATAATGTGTTTTGGAAAGGCTCAAAGAATTCAGTGAAAAAAATAGAAATAAGAAAAAAGTATTGAAAATACTGCAGCCTTTAAGGGGGTTATTCTATGTTTCTTTTTTGTTTGTTTCTCATTGAAATTCAACTTTCTGTATTAATCAGTGGTTTTGAACACAGGATGTTCAGGTATAGTAGGATGTTACTTAGAACTGATATTCATAACATAATTTGAGTTTCACGGGGACTAATGGTGTTTTTCTCAGGTGGCATGCAAGATTTGTCTCAGAGAAATGTGTTTGGATCTGTGGGACTAAATATGAACTTCAGTTGTCCTTCACATGAAGTTACCATGAGACCTCTATACAAATTTCATGTATGTGTACATATGGGTAGTATAAGCCTTAAATAGGTGCTAATACATGGCTAAAAACAATACTTCAGAATAATCTGGAGACTAGGAGGATGATGTGAACTTCAAGTCTTGTTAAATTGCATAGTCACTTCTGAGCACGAATTTCTGCATCTCTATAGGTGTTTGGAGACTGTATGCCAACACTGTGTTTTCTTTGTTCTCGTCTGATTCTTTTCAGGTTTTGAAAGATTTATGTGGAATTTCTTTGTAGCAAATCACAGGAGTAGCCTTATTAACAGTTCTTGGTGGGTGTTTTGTCTCCAGGCTTTTATGAATCTTCTGCAGACTAAGAACAAACAGCAAAAGAATACAGACTATCTTGTCCTTTTCCAGTGAGATACATGCTGTGAGGAAGTTATTGATGGAGAAGAAAATAATTATTACAAGATTCGTGAGGACTCATTGTAAGAAATAATGTTTTAAATTAAATATCTACTATATGCATAGTACTTCCCTCTTTTGAGGGATACTTGCCTTATACAGACTTGTGAATGGCCCATTAAATTGTGAAAATTTTTGTGCAAAAAGGTGTTATGAACATAAAGAATGTGATAGTTTTTAAGAATTGTCAGACAAATTAATGATCTCCATAGTTATTAATTAGCTTCTTTAATAGGAAGTGCCTAAATTACTGGCTGGAGGAAAATGAAAAGGAATAGGCAATGAAGGCTGGTTTTTAAGCCTCATTGTTAACTACTGGCAGAAAGAGGAGAGATAACTTTCAGAGAAGTCAGATTCGATTTTGGTCCATGCTTAAGATCAGTGGTCATGTGCTCTGTTTAGTCACAGGCAACTACCTGAAGAGAGTTTCTATGCAAGTCTGCTGCTGAGAGCAATGGTTTTCACTGCTCCAACTGCTTTTAGGAATAGTTAAGGGTCTCACACATATTGCTTCTCTCCATATTGGTCTCATAGTCAAGATTTACTATGAAAAGGCTGGAAATTGCTTCTGATCTTTAAGGAAAATCTGTAGAGTAGCATTAATCTCCTTTACCCTTTACTCTTCTATTAGTTTAGCTTACTAGGGCAAAGGACTGAAAACTTGTCAAAGGTAAAAATTTATTTTTCCTTTTGTTCTTTTTCTTTTTTCTTTACGTTAGGAACTCACTAGTTGTATGAGTAGGGTCACCAGCTTGCTGGACTTATTTAGACCATTCAACCTCTTCCGGGTTTAAAATAGGTTCTTCAGTTGCCCTGAAGTATCTGTCTTCATCTTTTTTATCATCATGATCCATCAATAAAGGATTAGGGGAAATATTCAAAGGTAAATTGCAATCCTCTTGTGAAATTTATTTTTATCATTACCTGGAAAGTAAATAATAACCACAGTATGTGTCTGTAAATAAATTCTATGAAAATCAACATCAGCATTCCAGCATCTAAGAATATTGTTCCTGTCAACACATTATCAGAAGTTATTCATATAAATTAAGCATATTTCATTGTGTTTTGTATATATCCCAGTGTGACTCTATCTCTTTAAAATAGAATTTTCATTTCAATGCCTGTACAGTAGAATACTATAAAGCAAGGAGAAAGAGATAACTTTGTTGTATCTGCTATATGGATACTTTATTAAATATAATTGAATGTGCAGGCTAATTAAATGATTATTTTCACATTCATTTTAAATTCTGCTATAATTACAGATCTATACTTTGTTCAAAGACCTATGAATGTCTCTGTTTGAAAGCTTGTATATAGTTTCCTAAAATTAGTAAATGCAGCACTTCTTACTGCTCCCCATTGTTTGAACAACATCTTGCCAGAGGTTTGAGATTACAATCCTAATTATAACAGAAGATCGGACAACAGCCAGGTGGGATTATTTCACATAACTCAATTGAACTCTATGGAGCTGCACTGATTTATGTTGACCGAGGATATGGTTCCACATTTGCAATTCTGTGTCTAATATTAATTTGTATTTAACAAAAATTAGGCTTGTCTGAACAAAAAATGATGGATTCTGTGTATTGGGTTTTCACTAACAGGTTTTGCTAGTAGGGCAGGTTGTGGGCGTTTGCCAGAGTGTGTTCTGTAAAAGGCTGCCAGAAGCTTTCACCATGTCTGACAGCAAATACCAGCTGCTTTAAGATAGACCCAAAGCTTGCCAAGGTCAAGCCCATCAAAGGTGGTAGTAAAGCCTCTGTGATAACATATTTAAGAAGGAAAAAAAAAAAAATTGTGGCACAGAAATTATAGAGGCCAGAGAAGAGAGGAGTGAGAATGTTTGAGAGCATACAGACAGCAAGCTCAGGGAGAAAAGAAGGAAAAGAGGGGCTCCAGGTGCTGGAGATGAGATTTCCCCGGAGCTTGTGGTGAAGATCGTGATGAGGCAACTGTCCCCATGCAGCCCTTGGAGGCCCATGGTGGATGACTGAAAGAAGGCTGTGATCCTGTGGGAAGCCCACATTTTAGCAGGTTCCTGTCAGCACCTGGAGACCTGTGAAAAGAGAAGCCCACACTGGAGCAGGTGCCCTGGTAGGACTTGTGATCCCATGGGGGACCAACGCTGGAACACTTCATGAAGAACTGTAGCTTGTGAGAAGGACTCTGGAGAAGTTTATGGAGCACTGGACTCCACACTGGAACAAGGATTCCTCCCCTTGAGAAGGAAGCAGCAAAAGAAACCTGATCTGACTATAACGCCCATTGCCCATTTCGCTGCGCCTCTCAGGAGGTTGGCCAGCAGAGCCTGTGAAGGAGGGAGTGGTGGGGGGAAGATATTTTTAGATCTGTTTTACTTCTCATTACTCTACTCTGATTTGTTTGATTATTAATTAAATTAATTTCCACAAGTGTAGTCGGTTTTGTCCATGACGGTAATGAGTGAGTGATCTCTCCCTGTCCTTATCTCAACTGACGAGCCTTTCATTACCTTTTTTTCTCCCCTGTTCAGCTGCAGAGGGGAGTGATTGTGCAGGTTTGATGGGCATGTGGCATGCAGCCAGGGTCAACCCACCACACACTCTTATTGATCTAAAACTAGAATAATGTGAATTACTTCAGTCCTTATGTAACTGAAAAAATCTACGCGTATGCATTGAAGAGAATAACAAGACACACATGATATCATCCTCGGGAAATGATTATTAGGGTAAATTTTTTTGTGGTTTAAATAAAAGCTACCAACACGATTATATGTTCTGCAGTGTGGGTTTATTCAGCTTTTAGCAAGCCAGCTGCATGGAGTCAAGAGCTCCTTCAGAGAGCCCAAAGGGAAGAAAAAAGCAGCAATCTCTCAGTGAATATGAGTGCCCTTCGGCTAAAACGTATATAAATTCTGTTATCAGATATCTTTCCATTTTTAAAAGCCAAATTGAACATGGAAATAAAACAAATATGAATTTATACATCTGGTATCTGGGAAAGTTTTCTAAACATCTAAGTCTCCATATTTAGTTCATGATAGAAGCATGCACTGTCCTTTTTGATGATAATGCCACAGGAAACAAAACCAAGCTGAGAACCAATATAAATGCACTGTTGGAGTCTTGTTCAATGTTATGTGTTATTTTCTTGGCTCTGAGAGTTGGAGGGTATGGAAATAAAGGCTTTCAGCAGAACAGCCCATATGGTGAATTCATAATGTGTGATCAGGACAAAACAATTACTGTGACTAGTCCATGAGTGTACATTTCAGTGATTTTAATTAGAGATAAGAATATTTTCATACCCTCAGATGCCTGTCACAATTTTTGTCTTGATATCCCAAAAACTCCCCTTCTATTTCTATCAAAGTGCAGTTACAGAATGACTGAATCACAGTTATGGAGTGAACTACAAAGGAGAGTAAAAACCTGCATGTTTTATATGTTCTTTCATTAACACTACCAGAGCTATTGTTCTTTTGACACATGAAGTGACACAAGTACAGTCATGGGCTTCTATTAATATATGAAGTAACTCCTGCAAAAGTCAGAAATAATTCCTTCAAGGTCTTTATGATTTCCTGATGCCCTTGAACCTATTATCTGCAGACAGGCTGCAAAACAACCCAGGGATCTTGACCATTAATTGAGTAGATTAGATGCCTGCTGGAGCCTGACTTCCTCTTTTAAGGAAACAAGGATACATGGTAGTTTGCATTCAGTCCTAACCACGCTGTGGAGGTTGAAAATGGATAGGGCTTGATTCAGAAGTGGCAAAACACCTGCATTCTAGAAATGAGGTTTAAACACAAGACAGAATCCATATTATAGATAATATTGTTGAAGGAGAGTTATTCAGGCCAGCCCACCATGAATAGCAATGAGATATAGACTGCTGAGACAGACAGTTGCTACATATTTCCAGTGATATACAGAGAGAAATAATGTATAAAGTAAAATCCAGCAAGCTGTGTGTATTGCTATGAAAATTTAGATCCAAATCTGTACAGTATGCAAAGTCAGGGGTTTCTGACACGGCAAAGTTCATTAAGCAGCCTGTGCAGAATTGTAGCCACAGAGATGCTCAGAAAATCATCCTTACCAGGAAAACCCCTTGTAGGGAAAATAAAAACCAAAAAAAACCCAACAATAACAAAAAACCCCAACTTGCAGTAGGATATAAACATTGTTTTCCTTGGTGGGCTGCTGTACTGACCAGATTTTAAGTAATGTATGGTCTGTGACTTGTAATAAAGTCATAGTCAGTTACAAATGTGCAGCAATTTTTCAATGAGCTCTTGATCATTTGTCTTAGATGATGCATTTTTAAAGGTACTTAGCGTGGGTAGAAAGGATTGTAAATGTACACTTCACAATATAAATCCTGACTTATTACACAACAGCAATAAGAACTCAAGATGTTTGTACAAGATGGATACTAATAGCGTGTTCCCAGTGCATATACTTAGCCCTGAAATAAAACTACAAGAATTCACATGTCTACTGATTGTTAGAGCTTTGTCTTCTATTTTCATGCTTCTTATTTTGTTCCATTCCTTTTTTTTTTTAAACTTTTTCTCCTCTGATGGCTCTTGGTATCACCAATTACATATAGGTATGATCTCATAACCTTTTTCTGTTTCTAACCAATCTACAGTCCCCATCCCACACAAGAAATACATTTGCAAAGAAAACAAACAAAATCAGTCAATGCCTTTGTTCCTACTGTTTATTTTTTTATACATGAGTCCCCATACCAACTGTTTTGGAGTGGGTGTGTTCTGAAGACCTGTAGAAAAACAGGGAAAAAAATGTTTGCGGGGAAGCCATCCCATGAGTTCTTTCAGCTTAACTTCCCACTTCATATGGGTCTAACTTCAGAGCTTGATGAGGTTGCTCTAGGTCTTGTACAGTTATGTTCTGAGCAGCCTCAGGAATGAAGATTCCACAGAAATTTAATGCCACAATCATTTTGTGAGATGATACCCAGTCTGGGCCAACACACTTATAACTTCTGTGTGAATTATGTGTTGGAATTGTTTCTTAACAATGTACATGGCGTTATGACCTGCACCTGAAGGCGACGGTAACTGAAGTTATTGTTAATGGATCACCTGGGGAGAAATAGAGTGAAACAACACTGAAGGACCAGTGTTTATATAGATGTATATATGGTAGGTTTATTTCAGAACAATTTGATTGAAATGGAAAGCAGGTTTGTAACTGTTTTAGTTATTATCTATAGAAATATAACAATATAAAAGTACAAAAATATTGCTTAAGAAAGTATATAAGGAAAAGAAAGAAAGAGGAAGAAAGGATAAAAGTAGATAGTGGAGAGAAACGATATCACCACCCATGGATGCAGTGATGAGACTCGAATGTGACGATTTCGATGTCCACTTGTCGAAGTGATGTATGCAGTCTTTATCCGTTGGGGGTGGGGGAAGCCCATAAAACACAAAGTTCAATGTTTTGACCTACATTTGGGTTCAAGTGGGAATGCCCAGGTACCTCCCCTGAGCAGGGGGGAGTTTTACACTGCCTTTTACAACTCTTTGGATCGTGTGCGGTCCTCTGGTGGAAGGCCCCAGAAACGAGCCTGGGGGTGGTTCAGGGGTCTCTGATGGTTTATGGCCCCGTTTAATGACATGGCTGCTGTTTGGCCCTGTTCTCTCACTTTAGTTGAGCCAGTTATGCCTATCAGAGGGGAAATGGCGTGACAGAAGCATCACACCACCTCTGCAGGATCTGCTTCTTATCGAACTTTTTCCTTATCTGGCAAGAAAACAGCTTAAGACATCAGTCACAGGTACACAATAATTCACAGGGCTCAATTGTTGCTGTACGCTGGGGCAACATAGTTCCAGATATTGCCTTACACCGGGCCAGCATAGTTTGCAGTATAACATTGTGGCACCATCTGCAGTAATCACACATGGGAAGAGCTACAACAGCTCACTGACCTTATGGGCAAGAGCTACAGCGGCTCACCATCCCTCTTAAAGGCACGGTCACCCATAAAGCAGTCCAATCCCAGACTTGCTTGGGCAANGCCGGCTTTTCCACTTCCCCCAAGTGGATTGCAGTCTGTGAGGCTTATACTGCTGGAGGCTTTCAAGAGCTTCTAAGGCTCAGCCAGTTACCACCGCGATACATACAAACATGGGGCACCAGACATCAGAGTCCAAAAGTCCAGCATAGAGCAGGGTGGCAGGCATCAGCAGGCACGAGCTGGCACCCACAAGCAGTGGCAGACATCCACAGGCACCAGCTCAGCATCCACCCAGCTGACTCCAGCTCTGTATCTGCTGTTCTTGTGACCCTACAGCACAGCCCTTTATACCCATCATCCCTTGGGCTACTCATGTGCTTCTTGTTACAGGAATCACCACACCTGCATTCAATGCTGGCCTTCCCTCCTCCCAGGGACACAGCCGCAAGCCATCAAGGCCAAGGCTGCCTGTAGCCTACTCTTGTAACGCCACACTCAATCAGTAAACAAAAGTGAGTTTGTTGTTCTCATCCTCTGGTGGTGGGGGCTCACCCCTTTTGTTTCATTTGGATCAGAAGTTTTTACCACCACACAGCAAAACCTTTCCTTCTCTCCTTAGTTCACTGGTGCAAACCTGGCCTCAGCAAAGTACCTGCTGCTTCTGCAAATTGTTTGAGTCATTAACCTTTGACATTTCAGCCTCTCACACATGGAATGTAGTTGTGTTTTTTGATCTAACATAACTGTATCTCACAGTTAAAATTTTTCACTCATCTTGATTTTACACATTTGTTTCAATTTTAATTTCTTCATACAAGAAACAGCTTTTGAACACTGCAGATATTTAACCTTTGAAATTTTGAGGTTTTACTTCATTTGCCTCTATTCATGCCTATTTACTCTTTGCTCAGAAATAACCTTGAAAACAAAGAGGATCAAGACAGGAGTATTTTTCTGCATTTCGTGACAAATTGTATAAAATATACTCTAATTATTCTTTCAGCATGCCACCTACACGGGAGTCAACACTTTGGAAAATGTATCAGGCCCTCCCATTCCTCTGTGTCTCCAAAGATCTCCCTTTAATCACTTCTGCTAGAGCATACAAGGTCTGGAATGCTCTCCTGCTCATACTACGGGAGGGCTGCTGCCACTTACAGCGTCAATAGACTGGGAAAATATTTTGGGTGCACTCTCTAGTTACTTTCTTCAGAAACTGGGCAAAGGAATCCTACAGTAGTGACAAATAGGTGTTCTGACTCACCATAACACACATACATACCACAGACATAGTGGTACAACCTGTCACTTGTGGGGTAACTTTATAAAATATAGAGTATGTCAAAATAGCTCCATGTCTATGAAAAAGATGCCATTTCATGGTTAAGAAACTGTTGATCACATCTTCCCCATCCCCATAAAGAAGGCTGAGGTCCAATGCATCTTCCTGGGTCCTGGTAGTCTTCCTAGATTATGTTAGGCCAGGACTGCAGAGCTTGTTAATTTCTTCTCTGCATTCTCCTTCCACAGTAGTCATTCTTTGTGTAACCTGTGAGGGGCTGCGCAAAATTGGCTACTTTTTCTAATCACAGATGACTGGTTGTCCAGTACAGATTGCAGTCATCTCTTGCTTCACATTCCTTTTCACTTGTGAGAACTTTCATAACATCCTAAATCTAGTTTAAGGTATTGTTAAACTGGGTTGGAGATAAACAGTGTGTTCGCGGGTAAGGGATCAACTATTCATCATTTCCTCCCTTTTAATTTTAACTGTCCAGATGGCTTTACAAGACCCTCAACACTACTTGAGTTACAATACCTCCCACTGCTTCTGTAAAGTGTTTGTAATTCATCATGTGTTGCAAAATATTTTTGGGTATCTTCTTGTACAATCGATGCCCTAGATACTAAGGAACCAGGCTCAAAAGTGAATTGACAAATCTAAAAAAAATGTTTTACGTGGGCATTCAACCTAAATACAGATTCTGAATTAACCAAATTTCACGCAACCCTAACTTTATATTTTAAAAAAATTCAAGTTAACATTCATTTTTCCATTTCCTCTGCAAAGTATCTGCTAGCATTTTTTGTGGGTTTTTTCGTCTCTTCATTCTTAAATCTACTTGAGCTGAAGCAGTATCTGTTTGCAAAAATCTACCAAACTTCAAAAAATGCTGAAGATTTAAAAAGCCGTGCCTAGCACATATGCCTTGTGCAAACATAAACCATAAAGGAAATATTAGGCGCATCCGTACCTGTTTGCCTCCATTCTGGAACTAATGCTGCCTTTTGTATTACAGCCTCCATATTGTACAATAAAGTGTAGGATGCCAGCTCTTTGTTCTTTGGTTTGAGGTTTTGTCGTTTCTGTTGGCTTTTGGGTTTGGAATTTTTTTAATCTGGCCATAAATTAAGCTGCATACATAATTCTTTCTGCATCTCTGTTGTTTGGAATAGGACATTTCTCTTTCCTGCACTTTGCAAACTTTCATTTGAAGTTGATTCTGCAATACTTAATACATGATGGCAAATATTGTCCAAACAATGGAGAGTAATTTTTTGAAAATTAGATCTGAAACTACATACTACAGTCTTAAATGTTTCTTTTAATTAATTCTTTTATTTAATGCTTTGCATTAACCATTTCATCCCACAAAATAAAATCTATTAATAATTGAAACACGAAAAATATCTCTTGAATTTCTTGCTATAATTTCCTATATTTATGTAACTTATAAATTGGCATTATAGAATTGTAAAAAGCTGTAAAAAAGCTATTCAACCTCTTAATATTTGGAGCAGGATTTGCTACAAGATAAAATTTCAGCACTGGAGCAGTTGCATCCTTTAATATTTTCAGGAAGATGAAGCGTACTTGCAGAAAGAGATTAGTGACAGCACAAGTAGAATGAAGCAACCAGAAACGACTGAAGAGTGTCAAGATTCCAGGAGCACAAGATACCAAAGGTAGTGTGTGGCGGTGTGGCAAAGGCTGGGACCACACCACCAGCACCCAAGTAGGAATTTTCCCCCAGCTAGGGTGACAGCCATCTCAGGTCCTGCATTGATGGGGTGAGTCCCTTCCCCAATCCCTATTGGTCCCTTGATCCCTTGTCCCTCCCTGTTCCTCCCTCATTGGTTTGTGCCCCATCACCCCACTGACTGGTCCTCCACCCCCAGTATAAGTACTGTATCTTCCATTTTGTCCACGCTCTTCGGTCCATGGTGGTTTCCGGGGCATGGTGGTCCCGGGACCATGCCGCCACCACAATAAAGCCTTGGAACCCCATGCCTGGAGCCCCTCTCGTTCCTCCGCCTCCGCTGGTGCTCCCCTAGAGGGAGCCTACTCTGTTCCCAGCCTGCGGACCAGAGGACGTCTGCAGGGGGAACGCTGAGCCAGGCTCCCTGGGGATGATCCTAACTTGTTGCAAACTGCGACAGTAGTGAGACAGAGGTAAATTGTAGATGAGAAAATGAGAATGGGAACATTTATCAAATCTCTAACCTGCTCAAGATTGCAGTTAAGAAAATAATATAAGGAAAAGAAAAGATGGGGAAAATGGCAGAATAACCTCAAACAAGCAAATATAGGTTGTACTGTTCTTTCATTGCAGCACTGGGCAAAAGCAATATGTAGAAAGACAGTAATACTTGTTATTGTAAAAGACAATAAAAGCCCTTCTGCTATATAGCAGTTATATTTGGTGCTGATGAGATGGGTTCATAGAATTTAGAATTACATAACTCTTGGCTTCTTAGTGTCTCCTGGATGAGAATGTAAGATACTTTGAAGGAAAACAGAGAAACTCAAAAACACAGCTTATCCTTGCAAATTTCTTTTCGATATTGCCATTGGTACTACGGCCTTCTTCTACTACTGTCTCTTGTTCTACACAGTAGTAAATGTAATTCATAATGAGGAATAGCAGGGAAAAGACTGTATTTTTAAGAAACTACAAACATATAAAACAGCTTTCCTCCCATCTCATTTTGTGAGGTATACAAATACCTTGTATAAATTTTTGTTTGTTTTCCAAGACATGCTGTAGTACTGAGGGTTTGAGCACCATCAGAGCAAATTGGGTTTAATTCCTTTCTGTTTAGGATCACACACCACTATTTTTTTAAAGAATCAACAATAAAGATCTATATTATACTTGATAAATTTGGGCATCCAATAGGTAGATATGTACATACCAAATAGGTGATTTAAGTGTGGAGTTATTTGTCCATACTTATTAAAATTTGCCTCTACCATTGCTACTTCATATGCATCATTTTTCACAATTAAAGTTTGAAATTGCAGGGAGTTTACAAGAATGAACGGTATACGAAGGCATAAATGTCTTGTTAAGAATCCACTATGAAAAGACTTCAAAAGTTAATAAGTAGGAGCTCTATATTTTCTGATGGAAAGGAACTGAAAAAGAAAACCAACACCTGAAAACAAAGCTATTTTCTCTCATGAACTTTTATTCTTGGTTTGTAAATGCTACAATAAGATATATAAAATGTAAATATATCTTACATAAAATAAGATACAGGACTCTCAAGATGGGCTTTGTCCTGAGATTCAGATACTGGAATTAATTGTGTCTACAATATAGCTGCTAATAACATTTCGTGAACTCTGGACTTTTGGTTTTTGGATTACGAATTGAACTTTTATTTAATCTTACTTTTAAGTGGGATTGGTCATGACCTTCGAAATGTCAATTGATGTTTGCACTGAAGTTTTAACAAAGGCCGTTTGAGGACTAAGTTGAAGACATTTATCATTACACTAGGTGGGGATGGAAGTGAATTGCACTGAGTACAAACACACAGAAATCACTTAAAAATGGAAAAAAATTAAGGAAAAAATAAACAAGTCTTTGACTAAGATATATTTTAATGTAGCAGTTGTCTATACATGATCATGCAGTCATGATCCTATAGACCATGGTCTTACACACAGATTCTGAGTCAGCCTGTCCTTTCAGACATATATTTACACCACCCTGCTCACTCACAGCTACCCAGCTTACTCTTCTTTTAAGGACCGTAGTTCAAAATAAAACATGAATGTAAATATATATTATGAGCTTTAAGCTATGTTCTTTGGAGCCACATTATATTTCAGTTTGATTTTCACAGAAAAACTGCAACAACTTATCAGATATGAAGTATCCTAGTACAGATCAACAGAATGCTGAGACACTTTGTTTCAGCTGAGATCCTCATGTGTTTGATAATTTTGCATAGGTCTAAGGCTGCACTAGTTAGCATAGATTAGCATAAATTAGCATGAGAACTTAAGTTAGATTAAGAAGTAATGCTATAAGGAAATACATGGAAAGGAAATAATCATAAGATGAGAACACTTAAGAGGTGCCGAATGTGCCACAGCTGACATTTAGATGTATTTAAACACAGAATGATAAAATTGGACTAGTTAACACTATTTTGACTTCAGATTATCAGAATGAAGAGCATTTTCTTGAAATATTTATATTCACATTAATGATTTTATGATAAAAAATTGTCTGACATAGAACACTGAGATCTGGTATTTGGATCCCAGAGCACAAGCCTGATCAAATCTAGGTTTTGCAAATATTGTTTATTTGTGATTTCACCAAGCTTTTTCAGTGAACACACATATTAAACAAACTTATAATAGTTTACTTTTTTTTTTTTAATTTGTTATACAGATCACAAAATGATTTCTTTTAGCATTCCAGTTCCTTGAAATAAGTTCAGCTATCGTTCAAACTTCTGGCTATCTTCCCACCTCTCCATGACCACATTCCTTCCTTTTCCTTCTCTCAGCTTCATCTCTTCTAGCCCTCAATTTTCTGGTGTCAGATTTGTTGTTACTATCCTCTGAGATTTAACAGGGAATTTAGTGTCTCCAGCAGTGCATCTGTTGCATCTGTTTTTTCTAACAAAATCATCACAATCTATATATTCTAATTCTCTTCTACATAGCTGATGACTTGAACTTTTGGTACAATAACACTGTTTAACAGTACTGAGCAGACACCAAAAGACAACATGGCCTACAAATTCAATAACAGAAGGGCTTGAGTGGGAAGATGTAAGTAGAAATATTGTGAGTATTGTGTCTGAAACGAGCTGTAGACAAGATGTCTAATCAAGAGAGAAACTGGCTAAACTGTGAAAAAAGAGAAAACAGAGCACTAACCCGAATTCAGAGTTCTTACTACAAAAATGGTCTTTACACCCATGCTGCTTAAAATCCTTTACAGCTGTCATACAACTGCAGTCCTGTTCCTGTTCTGGAAAATCTAACTTATTTATGTCAGTTCTCATTAATTTCTCCCTCAAATATCCTTTAGGTCAGAGCTGACAATAGTAAAAAATGGGACTTAATTAGATATTTTTGTCTTGGCAGTGGGAGTAAAAGGCTAAAAATCTAAATGCACCTGAACCTCCTTTAAATTTAGAGCTGCTCCACTTTTTTTTACATTTTTCCTCAGCAATTTAAAGAAAGTAGTGGGTAACAAAAGGACACAGTGAAGTTTTCATGACAGTTTTGCATGGGAAGAGCCAGAGGAAGAAGATCTGAGGCTGACTTCTGGAAGCTGGTAAGCTTGGTGAATTTTTAATTTGTACCATTCAGCCATGAGAGAGACTGTAATAAATGGTTAGTTTTCATTGGGAGTGGGAGTCTCTAAGAGTATAAAATTCACTTCACCCTGCACTCTTCTTCATACTTCTAGGTATGTCTGAATCTAAGGTATAAGTAACCTTCAAGGCCAGGCCTGACTTTGTTAATAACTTATTCAAGAGGTAGTGTAGAGTAAAGGAATGAAGTATCTTCAGGGGTGGCAGAAGAAGGTGTTTGTAGCTGTAATTCTGGTAAATATTAAAGTTGACTGCTGATTTTGCGGCACTAAAAAGGACCAAAGAAAGCTATTTGATATTGAAAAGCAGAACTATTAGTCCTAACCCATGCTGGCGATGATAGAGTAGGGAAGCATAGGTGGAAAATTTAGGGGTGACATTCAGGTTGCTAGGGTTCTGACCAGCAGAGAGTCCAAGTCTCTTGACCACAGCTTGTGTAACACTGCCAGCTGCATTTGCAAAACCTAGAGAAACTATACGGGACAGACGTGTTTCACGTTAACTAGAAGAGAACCAATCTGAATAGAAGCATCATGCAGGATTATTTTCAGTAAAAAGAGAGGGAAAACCAACAAGCATGAAAGAGTACTTGGACTTGATATAGTCAAAATCTTTCTATGTGCAAAAAGGAAACATATCTACAGAAAAGCAACTCTATTAGTCCAGCTACAGAGCCCTGCCTGTGTCCCTGAGGCCCTTGGGCCAACAACACCAGACCTCTCAGTGAAAGCAGTGGGTGCTGTCCCTGAGCATAAGGGGGGGCTGATAGTCAGACTTACTAAAAGAATTGATTAAGGAATTGAAAATAATTGTATGACTTTATGGTGACTTTTTGGTAACAGAGAAAGCTCAACAAAAAGATCTCCCTCGGGATGATCAATTTCATTCAGTTTCCATTATTAGTCTGGAAAAAGCTAAGGGGTAACATCTGCGAGTTTGGAAAAGATATTAAGTTATTTAAATATAGTATTGATGGCTAGAAGGTCTTAGAGGACCTTACAAAACTGTGCCTGGTGTTGAAAAAAGAGTTGCTATGCAAAAAAATAAGGTAAATTCTAGGAAGATAGTTTGCATCATGCTGAACACAGAACTGACAGTTAAAACTTAGGAGAGAGATATTAACATTATTTTCTCAGAGTTACACAGCAAAAGAATGAAATTCAGTAGCCAGAAGCGGCAATGAAATGTATGAAATTGCCAATAAATGTTACAGGAAAATAAATTAGTCAGAGGATATTTAGAGGTTGTGGAATCTTCATTTTAGAGACAGTCAAAACTTGACCAGACTTAAGTGTGAGAAAGTTGATCAGAATAGGTCTGGTTTTCAGAAATGGGAGAGATAGTGAAAGGTGAACCCTAGAGATTTCTTAGAGGCCATATTACTCGTTAATTTGGTTGTCTGAAGTAGGACATAGCTGAGAGTTATGAAATCATTAGAAATCATTAAAGTAGTGAAGTTAGGAACATGGTGGACTTGCGGTGGACTTGGCAGAGTTAGGTTTACATTTGGAATTGATTATCTTAAACGTCTTTTAAAACCTAAATAATTCTATAATTACATGATACTATGATCAGAAAAAATTAAGGATATGGAAATTTTTGATCCAGTGATGCTGATGTTCCACAAGCAAGTAAACTTGTGGCAGAAAATATGGAAAAGGTCAAGGTACCCAATGCCTCCTTCACCTCGGTCTTCACAGAATCATAAAATTCCTTCTTGAAAACTGAAACTACATTTGGCAGCTACCATCTGGCTAGGACCTGTCCAAACTCCCAAGACCACTGTAAAATAGTGGAGGGAGGTCCTGCAATAACATCAGCCTGCTCTTTTATTACCCTGGAATGAATCCTATCAGGCCCCATAGACATACATGCATCCAGCTGGAGAAGCAAGTATTGAAAAGATTCAGGGAATTTTTTCACCCCCCACGAATGGTCTTCCAACATAGGACTCAGAAGACCCCTGATTGCCTTTGAAAAGTCATGTTGATTAGAAGAGGTTCCTGAGGACTGAAAGAAGGCAAATGTCATTATTATCTCCAAGAGGAGAAAGAATGAACAACTAAAGGACTTCACCTGCTGAATTTCACCTTGATTCCAAGGATATGAAGGACAAGAAGAAAATGGGAATTAACAGCAAGAATTTATGAGTTAGAAACCATGCTTAACCTATGACATTGACTTCTATGATGAGTTGATTGGCTGTGTGTGTGATGGGAGAGCACTGAATGTTATTTTTGTTTTATTAAGACTTGTCATAATGTAATACTAGATTTATCCAATGAAGTACAGATTTGGTAAGTAGACAGTGAAGGGGATTAAAAACTGAACTGACCCATTTTGGGTTAGGTGGGTTGGACTAGAGAGTTTCCAGAGGACTCCTGATTTCATCAATTCTGTCATCCAAATAACTGTAAGATTATGAAGGTATTATGGGGTTTTCTGTTGACATAAGGCAATATAGAGAGAGATAATCTCAAGAAGAGATCTGGGCCACTCTGTGAGATAAAAACTAAGGTGTGAGTGAGATGGGCATAGCAGGTTGTTAATGATTTCTCTATCTCACCCACATACACATGGTCTGTAGATAACACATGCATGACAGTAAAAGTGTCAGCACCAGGATCTTGGAAAATCAGATCATTCACTCCAGCTGGTTGATTTCTCCAAATACTGAGAGATGTGCAACAGTTTCAATGTTGTCTTGGCCCTTCAGCATGACAGCAGTTGTTCATGGAGGTGTGTGGGTTGCATGAGTGGATGGAGACATGTATTTTAACTATTCATTGCTTCTCAAGTTTAATAGCTGGCATGAGCTGCCAATGTTCACTTAAAAAAAAGTTAGATTCTGCTTAGATTTTCTATTTTTTTTTCTAGTTTATACTCATGTGAGGTCTAAATATGATCAAAGACTGGGGTAAGGTTCATGTGAGCTGCTACCATAGGGAAGCATCTTCCTTTATTTCATTTCCAATGTGCTTGATGAGCACTTGCCTAATGTTTGTGTCCTCATGTGTAATTCACACATATTGCAAAAACACTTCTGAGACAGTAACTTCAATAGAATTGCTTTGAATATGTTTGAAGTTCAGTATGATTAGGCTGGAAAATTACAGCATCATCAGTCTTGGGACTGCAGAATTACTGCTGTTAATATACTAATTCAAGCTAGGACTGAAAAAGGTCGTTTCAGACTTTGTGGAGCAGCATCCACAGAACTAATGCATTAGCAGAAACTGGAAAAAAAAACCAAACAAAAACCTAAACAAAAGCCTTCAGTCAAAGGAGTCATTTTATATTAATTAATTAATTTATTTATTTCTATTTCTGTGACACATCTAGGAATCTGAAAATAGATTATACACCTCTCTTCTGGTACAATTAGGCACATAGTGTACAAAACTTCTACTTATTTGTGTTACTTTTGTTTGTTACACAATGGAAGAAATAGCGCAATATTTTCAACCATATTTTTTTCCCCAAAATACCAAAACACTGTCTTTGAACACTTATGCCGAGCTTTTGTAACACACACACCCCCAGAGGGACAACCTGGCTCTTCTAAAACTTCTAGAAAAATTAAAGAAGAAAGCAACAGTGTTGTTGTGTTAGTGCCACTGTCTCCAACATGAAAATGAATATTCATGTAATGATTGTAAGCTTATGACCATGGTCAAAGGAATAAGAAAAGATTAACTATGAAAAATCACAGACGGTATTACTTGATTAAAAAAATAAACATTTTTGGCTTAAAAATCGGTTCTGGATTTCTTACATATATTTCTTTTATTTTAAGTCTGAGATTTCCAAAACATATGCTGAATGCAAAGGAGACATACTGCAAAATATCCTTTCATTACAGACATTTAGGTTTTTTAAATTGAATTTTTACTTGGTTATCAACCACAAATATCCTATGTCCTTTTCTCTCATTTTATGCCTGTCCTGATGAGAATTAGCTAAGCAAACTGTCTCAAATTGACCTATGTAACTTATATCTTTGGGAGTTCAGAAATATGGTTATTATTTGCTTGATTTCAGACTCTGATTTATTCATTTACTGTATTTTCAGACTGTTGTTATTATTATTAATATTATTGAAAATAACCCATGAACTGCATTAACAGGAAGAAAATTAATGTAGCTCTCAGTAACAGTGATAGTTATGACTCTCTGCTTTGCAAATAATTTCTCATTTGATGAGATTTCACGACCACAAACTCTAAGCGTTACCCCAAAGCTAGAATTCCAAACACCAAAATCTGTAAATTCATCTGTGATCATACTTAAGAGAGAATAATCTTTGCAAAAAAAATGAGGCAGAATGAGCCTTCCATTCAGTTCGGGCTGTGTCTGTGTCACTGTGCTGTGAATAAATGGCTTTATGGAACAGAACATCTGAGACTCTGCTAAGGGAAACCTGGGGTAGAACCGGAAAGGAAACCTGGTCTGACTGTGTGGCTGGGGTGTGTGGGGAGTCAAGCCAGGCACCTGTCGAGTCACTGGAGCCACCCAATGGGAAGGGGCTTCAGTTCCAGCAGTGAAAATCTCTGGCACTGGAAGTGTGACTGCCAGAGAGTCTTGGGAATGGTCACACTGGCAAGTTTCCTCAACACTTGAGAAAACTAGATTTTTTTCTACCTCTAGAAGATGAAGGGGGATTTTTCTTTCTTTCTTTTTGCAGCTACCTAATGGAACATCATAGTGATGACAGGCAGACTTTTGCCCAAGGTGGACAGTAGAAGGATGAGAGGCAATGAACACAAACCGAAAAACCCTGCGAAATTCTGACTCTGTGTAGGAAATCTGTCTCACCATTGAAGTGATCAAGTGTTAGAGCAAGTTTTCAGAGAAGGCGTGGAATCTGTGTCATTGGAGATTGTTAAAAGTAGAAGGCCTCAATGCTATTAGAGAATATTAAGGAAGGCCTTGATGCTATTACAAGAATAAAGTGATATTTAATGAGTATTGCATCAGCATGACAGCAGTCCATGAACAAACGCATGGATAAAACGATAGAATTTTAGTCTTAGTTTTCTCCTTGTTGGTTTTTATCTTTTTTTTTTCCACTCAGGTGATTATATGAGGATTGTTGTTAATGGTTTTGCATGTTACAAAAATCCAGGCTGTTCCTTTAAAACAACATTTTGTTTTGGTACTTCATTAAACACCACAACTCACACTTTGATTTTTTGAAAACAGATTTCAGAAAGAGAGAGGAGGTTTTATAGCTAGAGATGAAGTTCAGGTTTACCTATGCTTGGCAGATTAATTACTTTAAAAAACAAATTACTTGGAATTTATACTTAAAATGCCAGAGAACAAAAAAAAGCAAGGAGTAAAAACATTTTTAATGGTATGTAAGATGATGGAAAATATGTGAAAGAAAAACTGTTTTTTTTCCCCACATGACAGTTTCAGGTGGTCATGACAACAAGAATATAAAGCAAAAAACAAACAGAACAATAAAAGCTTTATGCAGCTAGTGAAGCTGAAACACATTCAAGATTTAATTTCAAGAGAGTATGTAAAAATTAGTCCACGCTTACTGGAAAATCTGAAAAAGTGTCCTTGTACACTTAATTTCCTGTTATAAAAGCCCTTGTATCTCACTCATGAGTAAACAAATTGCATCGGCATTTCTAGGATGGTAATGAATGTGAACATTTAAACTAAACAGCAATTGAACCTGACCTTAGTTTGGTAAATTAATGATAGTGATAATACATAACTTTTATCGGAGCAGTTACCTGCTACAGCAATAGTAGACATTAATGTAATCCTAGACTAAATATGTTATCCCACTAACTCACTTTTTATGCTCTGATCTGAAATGTGAGGTGCAATATATCTTCTTGGGGAACATGGAAGAAGGAAAGAAATCTTTGTTACTTCTACCACAAATGAGAAGTCTTCCTAAGTTTCATCAACCATATCAGTTAATTGCTAATAACTGATAAGTATCAGACCATATTTTCATATCTTCATGCTTAAACTTGTCCTGTGCATCTCACAATGAGAACTGAAAAATCAAAACTATTTTTGTTTGCACATTTGGTTGCATCTGTTGGCCTCACTGACTATACATAAAGAATACAAAAAAGTCACCCACATTTTTAGCTATTTTGTCAAGGACTTGAAGACTGTATGAATCCACAGTAGAAAATGTGTTATTAAATGCATAAAATATTTGGAAATTCTGAATTTAATCATGTGCTGAAATAAAAATAAAAAACACTGTGTAGAATACCTGACACTGATGTCAGTCAGTCTATATTAGCCATCCCATGGTTCAAAAATGTGTGTAGTACCTGTAAGTAGATATCAATTATTTCGATAACATGGTACTTGGCACCTGCAATCTCTAGCCTTAAGAAACATGTAAAGTAGAGATATGAAGGCAGAAAGAGGGTTTACAATTTAAAAAACTGCACCTGTGTTACATAAAACACATTATTCATAATACTCCAGGATGTGTTCTCTTTTCTGTCCAGTTTGTGTAGCATGCTGAAACAGATACATAAATGAATACACACACAGACACATACACATACACACACACAGAGAAAGATGTTTCAGGAAAAATCTAGAAATGTTTTTCAGACCCATTCCCTTCCGTTATGTGGTTACTCAGGTTAATATAACCTGTCAGAAAGAAGAGGTGTTACCATTAGGCTGTCACAGCCATAGACTCATCAAACTTGTGTGTGGCTGGTGCTCTGCTCCGTGGTATTTTAGTCAGTGTGTTTGATGTTTCTTAAAAAACATTCTTACTGAGAACTTTAGTCGTTCTGTAGGTGTTTATCTAGAATAGAGAACTCATCTGTTACAAGACTTTCAAAGTTTTGTTGAAAGGAGACTAATATTTAACTTATTAATATGTATTTATTAATCTATCAATATTAATTTATCTTTCAAATAGGTTTTAGTCTACAGAATTTGTAGGCAGTTAATTCCCATGTTAATTTTCAGTTAGGAAGTAGCTATCAGCTAGACTTAGGAAGTTTGCTAGGCTTCTTCCTGTTTGGTAGACTTTGGGTTGTTTTTCTGTGTGTGTGTGATTTTTGTTGTTTGATTGTGCTTTTGTTTGTTTATTTTCCTTTTCTGAATCTCTCAGTGTAGTTAAAGTCCATCTTACAAGTTATTTACAAGAGATTTGGAAAACAATTTATCCCCCTCACATTCACAGCAGCCTTTCATCTACTTGAATACTATTATCATAACTACTTCTCTGTTTTAGAATAAGCAGATACAATGCTCAAATATTCCTTTGTATTGTTTTAGTATACTATTATCTTAGTTTAGTATGCTATTATCTCACACTCTCTGAAAAAGATAATATTCCTTTCCAGTTCTTCAATATACCAGGTTCTGAAAATTTCAGGAAATTTTATGGCTTCCTTTTATTCCCCTAATTACTTGTTTCCTTCTTCTATACATGCCACTTTAATTTCAATTCTTCCTGTTGCTGCCAATCTTTATAGGCAAAATTAGCAAAACACAAATTAAGTGAATGAATAAAGAGGAGGGAAGATTGGTGCTTGGCAGTTCGATATTCAGTCTGGCAGAGCTCTTCATTGTTTCTTTATTGTTTATTTTGGCTTTTAAATTCTGCACTTCAAAGGAAATCTACACATTACTTGACAGTATACAGAAGTGCAGCAGTCAAGGAGCTGTCTCAGATTTGCGTGACAGAAACAGTGTAAAGTTACTCATAGAGTGGTAGACCTTGTTTTTCTTGGCATAACATAGGCTATACTTAGCTGAAAACAGTTGCATCAGTTCCTGAGAGACCCTTCTATGTGTAGGGAAATATTCAGCTGTAGGAAAGGTGACAAAAGACCAATGGATTAGGTTTGAAGCTTTATGAGGAAGAGTATTCTTATTCCTCTAATTCATGTTAAGCACTGAAAATAAAAAAAATCCTGGAAAATAAAAATTCTGAAGTTAAAATGTTTTTAAAATGTATTTTAAAGACAGTTGTGCCAAATTCAATTACTTTACTGGTATTTATATATATTTAATGGGGAATATGAAGATGTAAAAGTCATTCTGCAGATACACTTTAGCATATGTAATTAGATATGTCTTAAAGACACTTTTTATCTACAGGTAAAAACATGTATAAGATAAACCAGTAAATGAATATGAGACTTGTTTTTGTCGTATGCTGAAAGATACGTAAGTGGCCTGATATGTCCAGTTTGTGTTTTTCTGTGGATCTTAAAGGCTGTCCTATCTTCAAGTGAAGGAGACACCACGAGTGATGGAAATGGCATGCTGAGGGGAAATTAGCACCTTTTACTTCCTTTTCTATCAAGTCACTATTTCAACCTGCCAACTTCCATTTTCTTTTAACTCTCAGGATATATGCAATACATGTAATTCAATTGCAATAGTAATGCAATTGTAATAGCAATGCAATAGTAGCAGTAAATTGCTTTGCTCACAGGAAACTCTGGTAAATTGCATGGTATACTCATCATGCATACATACAACTTCCAACTGTGTACCTAAATATGAATTTAGTGTTTAAAAAATAAGAAAATTTGTAATGCTTACTAAATTGACAATTAGCGACTAGACACACTAGTCCTGTGTTCCAGGTTCCAGACAGCAAACCAGAGGCTGCCCCCTGCTTTTTCACAGCTATTCATTCATGTTATGACCCTGCCACCTTTGGCTATGTATTGGGCTCATGTAGCAAGTCCTGGGTGTTGGGGGCTGCAGGGGTAGACTTTGTGAGCAGGAGCCAGGGACTGATGCCAGCCTGCTTTGCAAAGGAGCCACGAGTGTGAGGAGGAGGGAGCAACAGAAAGGTCCTGTTATGGACTGACCACACCACCCATCCTCTGGAGGTAGGGATTGGGGAGACAGAAGAGCTGGGAAGCAAGGAATGAACATGAGATGGCGAAGAAAGGAGGGCGTTTTTATTTTTGACTTTATCGCTGCCAACTGTACTTTTAACTGGCAATAAATTAAGCTAATTTTCCCCAAGCTTTGTCTGTTTTGCCCATGATGGTAAGTTTAAAATATGAATTCTTTTGACCTACAAGTTTTTGCATCTTATTTCCCACCACCACCTCCCTTAAAGAAGGGGAGGTGAAAAGCAGCTGGATTGGGTCTGTCAGCCAGCCAAATTCAACTCACCACGCTCTATTAGATAATAATTTTTAAAAACTTAAATCATTAAAATAAATTTAATTCGGTGTATGCTTTTATAAATAGCATTATTATTTTTAATTATTTTAGTATGCAATTGTGGAATTATAATTATGCTAAATTAAATAATGCAGCATTGTTCTGGAAAATTCTTACTGCATTTTCTTATTCCTTTCCATATTCACAATCTCTGCTAGCTTCTGGTTTATTATTTATTTATAAAACCTTCATGTTTTTCTGTCTGTGTATGCTGAAGGCCTCTATGTTGGGGGAAAGAGGTGTCATTTATATTTTATAACCTCTTTCCATTTGCTTCACAGAAAGTATAGATTTTTTGCTTGTATGTTTTCAGTATTTATTTTTACACTGAAGTTAGCAATTCCAGATATTGATTACCTTGGAAATGTCTTAAATATTTACCAGTTGTTGTTCATACATTTCTGCTCATACCTTTATCATCTAAACTTTTATAGTTTTTGAATTCACAAGGTTCACTTTTGTAATAGCTGGTCTTTTCCTCTCACCAAAAAACTTTGTGAGATCTACCACAGTGCTCTCCCATATTGGATAAAGGTCTTTCAGAGGAAAAAAAAATCTCTACAATTCATAAATTCTGTAGATGTTTTATATTTGAAGTTTGAGCCTCATAGTATATCACAGATCTGAACACTGCATGTTTTATTTTTCTCAGATGAAAACCAGTAAACTGCTGCTTCCTGCACTGGTTAGCCTCCTCTCTAATATGTTTTAGGGACTTAGTGCTATATATTTTGGTAATGGAGTCCAAACAATAAAACATTCTTTGACAGAATACACTCTCACTCCCCTTGTCCAAATTCAGTTTTAACTGTAAATGCTACAAATAACATTCCTGATTTTAATATTTCAGTCATGAGAATCTTCCTAACACAGAGATGTATTTAGACACTAAAATATGAATTTTCATTTATTTTGGTTTAGTAATCTTGATTTTGTATAGTACCTCAAATAATTGTTGAAACACAATTTCAGGATCATAAAAGTATCTCTCTTGTTATTAACGAGATTAAAAAAAAAAAAGAAACTACTTTAGATCAAAATCATTCTAATACTATCCATAATAGAATTAAAAACTCAATTAGAGAATGGAAGGAATTTTTACATATGCTCAATCTAAAGCTTTCCTTTCAGCCATTCTTTTCACAATTCTAGGGATTGCTTGGCAGCTGACTTCAAGAGTCAGCTACATCTTTCCTCAGTGATCAAAGAGGTGATGAGCATTTCTGTAATTTTAACATTTTAGTGAGGACAAACTGAGATGTCCTTCACCTTAAGAGTATGCCACAGCAATAACCAAGAACAATAACAGAACATTTCATACCAACTGTGGTCACAGGATTAGACCTCTGCAACCAATATCTGTGTCTTCTGAATTCCCTGATGCAACAATTTTTTTATGTTTCTTACTTGTGCTCTTATTGATATGCTAATTCAACAGATATGAACCATTTCAAGCCAATCAAGAAGGAATATCAAAACTATGTCATACCAGATTTTAAAGAATGATGTCAACGTTGACATGTGAGACATTAATGTTTTACTATCACAGCTATTAGTTAAGTCTGATTAAATGGTAAAATTCAGGGAAATACCGGGCAAATCCTCCAAAGATTTTTGTGATATATATTTGTCATTGTTGTTCTTTGACATCTTTGACAAGACTTATTTCATTAAGATTTTCATGCCTGAAAATTAGATTTCTCAGTTTAAACCAAGTTTTCATGGTAGAATGAAGAGTAGTGGTAGATGCTTCAGAGGAAAGTGAACCAGACTTCCTTAGATAGCTATTGCACATGCCTACATGTGGTCAGAAGAATCCCACACAGCATGTCTAAATAAAATTTAGTCAATTTGATCAAAGAATTCAGGTTATACAGGCTAAATATGTGTTTTCTTTAACAGCTCTTACTTCAAATTGTATTGTATCAATATTTATGTATCCTAAAAGAGTAGGGACAGAATTAATCTCATTTAACTTTCCGGAGGAAATTCCATCACAACCTAAGATGCATATGTAGCATACAGGATTATTAAACATCTAAAATTTAGGAAGTGGTCACAAGCTTTATAGACACCTAACTTAGATTAGGTGCCTAACTCCTACTGGGATAAATTTAGGAAGAGACTTCCCATGGTTATTAATCACTATCCATCTTTAAATGAGAACATAATTGAAATATTTTTATAAATATAAATATGAATACAAAACAATATATTTAACTCCTTCTTCCCCTCTTTCTTGTAACTTCTATTCATTTGGGGAATTTAAAAATATAATATCAATTCATATTTATAAAATATTTGTCAAATAAAAATTAATAAATCTGAAAATTCAGAAAAATTGACAAAATGATGGCATTGTCTTTCATGTTCTTTCATATTAGCCATTCTTCAGTGACTTCCTTTATAGTCTGCTTGTAGCAAAATTTGGAAATAATAAAATGTCAATAAAAACCTTATTGTTGTTGTTATTATTACTTTCAAATGTTAGGAGAGGTTATTACATTTCATATGAAATGTTCAGTTTAATGTATTGTGATTGACAAGTATTTACTGGAATATTGCTGCAGTCACTGAAAAAATTAGAGTAATTCCAATAGAGATTTTGATGTTAATTTTCTGTGACTTTACTTATGTCTGAAAAAGTTATCATCTCTGTATTTGTAAATTAATACATTTTATGCATTTAAATAACCATACATTATTTATTGAGACAGCTGCCAAGATTAACCCAGAAGTAGAATTTTCAGAAGTAAATAAAAACATCAGATAGTGATTTTATTTTGGGGCATCTTATTTGGCGTACACTGTAGAGCTTTGATTTTTTTTGTCATGGGATGCTTTTTAAATTTTGAAAATTAGCAAATCAATGAAATGTCCCAAGCGGTGGTACTGCATGTTAAGGTAAACAAAATATCAAAGTATTTGAATGTGTTAGGCACTTTCTTGCTCGTCAGGGTCTTCAAACAATTCTTACAAGTATGTATAGGCAATGAATTCAAAATTCAAACATCAGAGAGCTAAAATTGTACAATTTCCAAAACTGCCAGAAATCCAATCTTTCTAAACTAGTATTAACCTTAAAATCTCATTTACTTGAACATTTTTATTCTCCAAAGTATGTAATAGTGCTCTCTAGAAGAAAATTTTTAGGCTGTATTAGCAGTGACTCAGCCTAAAATCTTCTTCAGAACTGCTAGTCAACAACTTGTCAAGTTGGTTACTTCATATACCTCAGAGTAAAAAAAGCTAAGGAAAATTCAAACAGCTTGAATACAATTATTTTAAATAACAAATTACTCTTGCAGAGAACAGGAAAAAAAAATAATGAGGAAAAATGTAAGAAATGGAAAACAATTTTGAAGAATTTAAAATTTTTGCACTTACTGAAGGTACACTTACCTGCATATTTGTAATCTCTCAATAATTCTGACTGATACATAGATGGTTCACATTTATTTTAAACATGAAAGTAATTGTTTCAAGAAAATAAGTCTTTTAAAATATGTGAATTGATATTGTCTGTGTTTATATTTCATCATTTTGTAATTCTATGAGGTCACAATTAAGCAATAGAATTTAATGATTTCTGAATAAATGAAAAAAACTAATACCAATATTTTACTAGAATAAGAAATACTCTACCAATTTTTGACATGAAAAAATCAAAATCTGGCAATTAGTATAGATTTTTTATAATTTGGTTTTAAAAATGGTAGTTTCCCAGTCTTTTTGACATAATTGAATCAAATATTTCTAGGAAATATATATTCATGTATATACATATATATATACACACCATTGTATGTATATCTAAACTAGAAATATATATGCACTATGTATCTTACATGTACATAGTATGGGGGGGTTGGAGAGTTTTGGGGTTTTTTTTGTGATTTATATTCTGTTTTTACGTAATAAGAAATAGATTGCAAGGGATTTGAATAACAGCAAAAATAATAACAATAATAATGAAGGGCAAGACACTGAAATTATTTCCTTCCACCGTCCTTACTTTGTTAATGAATGAAACAAATAAGTAAAAGAAGCCGGGCATGTTTCTGCTATGTTGGGTGCCAATCCATATTGTAATCTAAATAAATGAAGACAGCAGCTTTCCTAAATATGCAAAACTCAGTTTCTAAATTTTAACGGTAGTTAATTTTACAAATGGCATGCTAAATCATCTGATGTATATCGTCAGACTTTGACCCTACACTGATTTATGCTTTTTGTTTCTGAAAAGAGATATTTCTTTATCTCCTTCAACAAAAAAAACAGATGACAAATCTGGAATGTATTTCCCATCAATGCCATGTGGCTTTACGATTTCCTGGCTGGTCTCTGTCACGGTCTTGTAGCTGATTCCACTTTCAGCAGTGGTTATTGAAACAAGTGTAGTGCTAGTTCAAGATCAAGCTTTAGGACTGGAATTTTACACATTTCTCATTTGAATTGTCATTGGCTTCAGGGACAATAATTTGTGTATCAAAGGTCCTAGAACTCTGCATATGGCTTTAAAGACATTTTAAAGCTTATCCACTTTCAAATGCTAGCATTTTACTCCATGCAGAAATAAAGCACATCTCAAAAATGATAGGTATTGCTCTGAAATTTCCCCTAGGCACATGACTGTAAGTGAAATCTGTGCACAAAAACAGTGTGACGTTTCAGGTAGAAGTGGTCCCTCATGCTTTATACAACTCCTCTACATTATCATCACAGAAACAGATGTCTTAATGGGGTCCATATAAATGTACCCAAAATAAAGTTCACAATTAAGTTGTTTTGGCTTTACACATTTTCATTGGCAAAATATCAACCTGCTATTTTTATAAGTTATTCTTATTTAGAGAAGAGCTTTGCGGCTTGTTTTTTTCTGTTATTGTTGTTGTTTTTGAGAGGTGCTTTAGTTTTTTTTTTTTTCTGGTTGGTTTTGGTTTTGTTTTTTTTCCAGTGGAAGTTCTTAAAATTCAGTATAAGACTACACAGAGAATAATTATCCTTTTCTCATACATATGCTCCTGATTTTTATTGGAACTGGGTAAATATTGGATTTCTCAGGTCATCAGTGAGAAAAAATCAATTTAAAAAATAAAAAAGTTCAGGGGAAAAAGAAAAAAAGTAATCTCTGGCTTAAAAATAAGCAAAAAGCAAACTGTCTATACTTGACCATCAAAGATCTCAGCTCTGAGATTCCTCCTCTCTTAGTTAAAAGAAAAAGGAAAACATTCCCTTTCATAATTTAAAATGCTTTGGAATATGCAGACCAAAGAGTCATTGCTAGAAAGCAATAAAGCAGGGACTTTAACTTGCTTCATGTATGTTATAAATAAATCAAATAAACATTGCATGACTTCAGAGCTCTCAAAATCTATCCTTGGTCTGTGTATCTGTCTAATAAATCCTAACATGCTATCAAGAACCTTCATGCTCTGAAATATAAAAATAAGCAAAAAAGACAGAAATTGCTTGTTTGCTTCTTTCTTTAAGCCTTAGGGAAAATGCTAGTTCATCATGTCCTAAGTATCTACAGTCTACCTCACTAAAAGACCTCTGAGATTTATGTAGAGATGTATTCAAAAGAATTTAAAGCTGTGCATAGTATAATGCTACAAAAGAATATTTTCACCTGTCTGTGGTTCCCATTTCTTTCAAATTCACATTCATATAGTTCTCATACACTTTCCCAAAGAAAGCCTCTCTGCAGGTTGAACAGTTAAAAAAAAAAAGAGAAAACAAATTGGCAAATAAACTGGAAGAAGCCGTTCTTTAATCTGTTCATCAACAGGAAAACTACATGAGGTAATTTCTGTTACTATTCTCAGACCGCCAGGCTCATGCACATTCTCCTGGTTTATCTGAGTGAATACCAAGTCCTAGGCTACCATAAAATACAAGTTTCCTTTCTTGTCCAGTACAGTTTTACAGTTTATTTATTCAACTCTGCCATGACTCCCTTTCTCATTTCAATTTTCTGCTCTATGCAAGGCCTCTCTGCCCTTTTAATTTCTCATGTTCTTTGTAGGTAAATTCAGAAGTATTTTAGCTTTTTCTCCCTCATATTTACTACATTTTCAACATTCCCCTTGGTCTTGTAACCTTGGCAAATTTCTCTTTCCTCCAATTATTCATGTCAATTATTGCTTGTATCCATGTTTTCTCTTGCCATAAGGCATTTGACCATGCTGAGTAACCAAATCAATTAAAAACACCACAATATTATTTTTTTAAATGAAAAATAATATGACATGTAACTACTCTAATTGAGTCAATACCGTTATGGGTTTTTCCTAAAGAATTCCAGGATTACTAGAAACAGTGGTTTTCAGTAGCTCACTTACCATAAGTCCCAAACCCCATAATTTTTACTGAAAAGCAGAGCAGTCCTTAATATTTTTCACATGAAAATGAAATAAAAATTACAATCGAATTCTTGTTCTCATAAAACTCTTTTAAATTAAATAATTCAATTGTGGATTATATAATTGTAATTTCTTTATTTTAAATTACTCTAATTAGACTTTTATTAACCATAAGGTAAATTACAATCTGAATGAGTGCATACCTGCATTTTTACTTTAATCACATAATGAAAAGTACAAAATTTATTAGCTTTGCACCCTGAGAGCAACATTTAGTTAATTAATATACTAAAAGCATTATTTCTGTATAAGAGAATTCATTCAATCAAAGATTAGTTAATTTCTTCAAAGGTGATTGTTACAGAAATCATCTTTTACTTTGTCAATAGAAATTTTAAACATTAATAGATTCTGATTTCACTGCCTTATCTTGGGAACCAGAAGTTATTAAGAGGATTTTTAAAGGATAAGACTATCCCTGGGTCAATCCTTTCTCAGTGGGAAAAAATATCACAATACCACATTTACATTCTCAGAGTAAGGTAAAACTGAGAGTCAGTATTTTTTATTAGGCCAACTCTCATATTTGGGGAAAAAAGTCAAAAAAAGGTCTTACTAGCAGTTCTTTTAATTTGTACCATATGTTCAGCTGTATAATAGATGCTGACCTTACATTTTATGACTGTATGTATTTTAGAATCTCCAGGAAGAAACCAGGCCAGTTTAAATGTGGTGCTCAGTGTCTGCAAATCTTCAAGTGCCCCCATTGCTGTCCATTGACTATGTACAGAACTTATGCACCTTCTTTGGAGCATTGCTTCAATGCATGCTGAAGATAGAGATGCAAGTTTGACAGCTAAGCTGGTTAAAATAATTCCAGTATTAGAGTTTTATGTATATAAAAGCACAATTTCTAAAGCAATTTTAGGCTGGTGCAGTGATTTTAAAACCTGGGAAAAGACAAAATCTAATTATTATGGCTGTTGGATTAAAATAATGTGACACTTGGGACTAGGATTGATGAGGAATTGGATTTGGGAGAAGTCTGGAGTCGACCAAAGGAATGTAAACAGCTACATAGAGGATGCTGTGCATAGTCTTTTGGTGAGCAGAATTGAACTGAAAAATAAACCCCTCTGAAGATTATTTTGGCCAACTGTTATAAAAGATGTGCTTCTTGTGCCTCTTTCACACCGTGAATAAAGAACACATAAGCATGTATAAGTCTGTGTATATTATTTGGTGATATAAAAATTCTTGGGAAACTTAAGGTAGCTGACAGCAGAAAAATAAACATGTGCTGTTTCATGGAAACTATAAACCAGTTAGAGTTTCAGATTAACAGTAATTTCTGTTTTAACTCAGAAGGAATAAATAGATAACATTCATAACAGAGTTTCTTTTCTTGCTCCTGAAGAACAGACTGCTCACTGGAAGAGTACAGCAGGATTATTGCCTTCACGCATTTGCAGATACTACTTTTGCTTTTTCTCAGGTGAGAAACGACGGAAGAGAGTAGGAAGGTTTTGCTGAGGGTCAAGAAACTCATTATACCATTTGTGGAACAGAGCATTTAATTGGTGTCTACTTGCACAGTGCCAACCCTGAACACGTTGAGTTACAGTGTCACCAGAACTTAGAAGTCACACAGCATTCATTTGAACAGAACTCCAAGGGTCTCATAACTCTTCATCCAAAAAATATTGAAGAAATACAGAAATCAAATTTATTTTTATTTTCAAGTAACACGGCCAAACAGCTCTTAAATTTAATTAAAATATTTAATGCACTGAAAGAAAAAAATACCACTTACATACTGATACAAGAAAACCAGGCAAGGAGGCACATAATTTTTGAGTGCTGTCACACTTAGCATACACTTTAACTTCTCATTAATGCTGACATTTAAAAGATTTCTTATCCTGTAAGTCTTCTTCACAAAATACTAACAAATACATGAGTATTGAAAGGCTGTTTTATACATTTAATATAAATATCTGGAATACTGACTTTGGAAGGTAGATTAGATAAGACAAGAAAAAGCTGGCAGCATAGAGTCCTTTTTCCCCTACACTGTATTTAAAGTCAACACAGAAATCCCACAACTTCTAAATAGTTGTGCTGCTTTTGACTGGGGGAGAATTAATTTTCTTCACAATGGCAGGTATGGGGCAGCATTTTGGATTTGTGCTGAACACAGGACCGATAATACAGAGCTGTTTTTGTTGTTTCTGAGCAGGGCTTTCACAGAGCCAAGGCCTTTTCTGTTTTCCTGCTGCCATGATAGCAAGGGGCTTGGGGATGCATGGGAGCCTGGGAGGGGACACAGCCAGGACAGGTGACCCAAACTGACCAACGGGATATTCCAGACCCTATGGCATCATGTTCAGTATGTAAAATGGGGGGAGAAGGAGGATGAGGGGGACTTCTGGAGTGATGGTGTTGATCTTCCCAAGTCACCATTATGTGTGATGGGGCCCTGCTCTCCTGGCGGTGGCTGAACACCTGCCTGCCCATGGGAAGCAGTGAATTAATTCCTTGTTTTGCTTTGCTTGTGTGGTCTCCGGATTAAACTGCCTTTATCTCAGCCCACAGTTCTCTAGCTTGTACCCTCTCAATTGTCTCCCTGATCTGCTAGTGAGGGGTGAGTGAGCAGCTGCCTGGGGCTTGGCTGCTGGCTGGGGTTAAACCATGACAATAGCAGGTTTTTACAACTTTGTGCCTTTCGTTAATGAATTAGCTAGACAAAACTTTTCCTAGTGAAACTGTGCACGCTCTGTTTAAAGTTTTTTATCCTAAAATACAGAAGTATTTTATTTAGTTAAGGCATTAAAATATAAATATCTTTTCTATAAATTGAACTTCACAAGATAGAGAGCATAGGATTTGTCAAGAAATTGAATGTGTACAGTTCATTACATTTAATTTATTGCTAGAATAATTTTTATTAATGCAGAAACTAAATTACTGCTAATGGAACAGACTTATATTCCACTCTTTCCTAGATGAATTATGTACAGTATGCTTTGTCTTTGTTTTCCTTCTGGTGGTATCTGAAAAACTATACAAGAATGAAAGCGTTTTCATCAGAAAATTGCTAAAAATTTTTCTCTTGTTTGATCATGATTTCTTGTTATATTATATCTAGGTGCAAATTTATACCTGTCAGGACTTCTCTGTCAATTAGTATGATGGAAAGTCCAATATTTGGTCAGATAAAGCAGTGTTTATTTAAATACAAAGACAAGTTGATAAGTTTAATGGAATGATGTGTGACATTATTCGGCAAAGTTTCCAGTTAGAGAAAATGTCTTCCAAGTAATATTCTGATATTTAAAGTTTTCTTCTGTTATCACTAAAGGAATTAAGATTGTTTGTCTTTGTTACAATTTTACATATAAAATCAATGAAAAATATAGATCTAAATATGAGAAGTTGAATATGAAAGTTTCTGGATTTACACTGACTATTCAGAACTAAGGTTTGAATCTTTGTTTTACATGCCTCATGTAAATTGCCTAATGCTACAGTCCTTTCTCATGTCCATTAATACATCAATAGCATTTGCTTGTTTCATAGTGACAGTATCATATTCCTCCATAATACAGATATGAAATGACAGATATTTCAAAATAAAAATAGAGTTTGTCTGTAATAGTTAAACTCTCTTCTTTCTAGTTCAAGCATTAACAGTGACGATAAAAATTTCACATTTGGAACTGTAATAAATGTGTTGATGATACATGAACTAAAAAAGAAACTCTGCTCTCATTCACTTATATGAAGGTTTAAATTGACTTGAATTTAGTGAGAGGAGTAGTATTTACAAAATTTTTTTTACAAATTCCCTTTCTCCCCTGAATTGGTCTTTAAAATATATCCAAAGGGAAATTCCACTATCAGTTCAAAAGTAGAGCAGAAGTATGCATTTCAAGGTCATACAACCTACTGAAAATTAACTTCTCAGTTAAACTTTCATAGATTTTCTAATAAATCTCTGGGATGCTATAGCGGACATGGATTTCATTCTGTTGGCAGTATACCATATAGAGCAATATGAATGTTATTTTAAGAGCCATCTCTTAGCAAGGATCACAATCTGTCGAATCTTTATGAACTAATTTCTTTTTTAATGTAGATGGAAATCAACAATAAATAAATTGCTTTTCTAGATCTGAATTTCCTTTACTGTTGGATATAAACTTCATTATTTCTGATTGCATCTCCTAATTTCCTGTGATACACATTAACTAGGAAATAATTAGTTTCACTCAGAAGCATCAAAATATGTTCTCTTTCAAGCACTGGAAATTGTCACTTGTCCTTCAAACACTTCATAACTACCTATCCTTTTATCAGAGAAGTTTCTTCTTTCCAGGTGGAAACACAAGTAACATTCTGAAGACAAGGATGTTCTTACTGACTATCAGTACATCCTTGATGCTATTTTCTTTTTAATGGTAAAAAAGATTAATATCCTATTTCCATTTCACTTATGATTACCTACTTTTACTGGTATAAGATTTTATTCTGGTTATTTATTTTTCATGTTTCAGTTTTTGGGATATTATATCTTCTTTTTCAATTTTCTCTTAAATGGAATTTATACCTCTTCATCTTTTAAATTAAATCTACAAAGTCGGAGAAGACTACCACAAAGACAGTGGAACTAGATAAGTATATCTTTCCCAGATGGTTCTTAAACTCTAAGATTAATTTGATCTGTTTTTTGAAATCTTTCCAGCTTTTAAGTTAATTTTATTTTCTTTTTAAGAATATTGATCACAGCATTTTATTAATAGTCCCACCAATAATATCTTCAAAGCTTATATCATCTACGTACTTGTATCTAAAACTTAGTTTTAAATATTTCAGGTTTTTTTCTTCTTACACACAAAAAATGATTTATACCTTTGATGGTATCATCATAGAAGATAATTATATGTGTTCCACATCTCTAGTGATGCAGCATGAACTTGATACTCCAGGAAGTATTTATAATCAAAGGTGGAAAGAAGTCACATGAACAAGTAAGAGATACCCTAAAAAAGGTTTATGACACATATCTAAATGGATCAAATAATCAAAGAAAATCAGAAAAACTATTGACACAAAAGACTGATTTTCTCATACTCTGTTTTCCTCTGAAATGCTCACAGTTGGGAATTTTCAATTTAGCCTTTTGTTTGTTTCATCTCGAAGCAGAATATTTGTGATAGTTAAGCTGACTGAAACCATTTTGTTTTACATTGACTAAACATTAATGTGAGTTTCTCTGGGTTGCTGCTGTGACTGAAAGAAATTGTCCTGCAGAACACACAAGCCTCTGTTGTCTTTCAGAGAATGGACTCTGTACTCAGGCATCACATATAAACCACATATACATGTTAAGTTCTGCTTTTATTTTTGGGGCTTATTTTGAAAAACAAATAACTAGTGCATAATAAGAAGCACTGTCAATTCTGTGACTTCAAGATCAATGAATTCAGAAGCAAAACTACAGGACTCATGAAGTACTAGAGCAACTATAGTGCACAGATTTATAGAGGAAAGGTTAAACAAAATAATTCTAACTTGCCTTGATAAATCAAATTAATTATTTTTATATTCTGTGAAGGTGTAGGATTTTTTATTGTCATTCTGATAACTCTGAGCCTTCATTACTGTGTGGGTTTATTCTTTCATATGTGTTTTTCATGTTTCATTTACCTGTAATTACTTCATAAGTTGCTCCTCTCCTCCGTCATATTTCCAGATAACATCGTGAAAAATTTTGTGGCTGAGGTAGGCTGGAAAAGGTATTAAGATGCAGTTTCGGATTGTCACTGTGGAAGATCAGAACACATCTATCAACATTTCAGTAAAAAAATTTCTATTCAGAGTTAGATGGGAAGTAATAATATCTTTTTCTAAATCTCCCTCTATGAAATACAAGTGAATAAACCATAGTTTTTTAAATTATTTATTTGTTATTAGCAACTAGGTGTACTTTTTCTTCATCTTAGTATTTCCTAGAAAGCTGTGTGCTAACAGTTTTACATCCATACTAAAATGACCTTTAAAAATTAAGGATTTAAAGAAAGTTATTAAGAGGAGGGGAAAGACTACCTGTGATAAAAAATGACATCTTATAAGACATTGAGAAATTCCTGATATTACTTTCTGACTTTCGTGTAGCGTATTATTTTAATATGCTAAGCTGGCTTGGGAGTTTTCCAATTTATAGACGGCAGTTCCTTAATTACCTCTAAGTAGTCTATTAATGAAAAAAAAGGAAGTTCTTTTAGTCTCATTAAAAAGATCCTTTGTCAACTTTCTATTCTCCTTTAATTACTCTTCAGAACATTTGAGCTTTCAAAGGGAACTAATCACTATAGTTTCTACAGAGGGGAATTAAATCAGTCTGTGAGAATTCCTAGGAACTGTAAACAAGAAAACCTAAGCAGATGTAAAACAGTCCACATAAGTTCAGTAGACTTTCAAAAACCTTTTGACAAGGTGCCACACAAGAAACTACTACAGAAAATGAATAATCATAGATGAAGATTAAACATTGAATCATCATCTGTCCAAAAGTATATAGAATACCTAAAGGAAAAATAGATTATCAATTTCCAATATAACAAAACATTGATAATAATGCATTTTGAAGTCATATGCGGGTTTCATGTAGTTAAATATTTCCATTAATGATTTAGAAATTAAGTTAACAGAGAGAAAAATATTCCAGAAAACAGATTTTTAATTCATCATTTCTGGACAGATTGAAAAGAGTGAGAATATTCTTACTTAACAGAAATAAAAATCAGTAAAAAGGAGAAGATGTATTACCCTACAACGGTTGAACTTTTTCCTCAACAAGCAAATGCTTCCAATATTTGAGTTCCCACATCTGTATGTGTAGTCCTGGGCCTAAGGATTTGGCTACCACTGTTCTGGTGGTAATAGTACTTCCTGATATTTGGGAAGCATAATATTGAGAAAAAAACACTAACTAGAACATATGAAAGTAAATTTTACCATCATCAGTCGAACAACAAAAACTGACCTCTCAGACCAAGCTGGAGCTCTGTTCAGATTAAAGATCAGATCAACAGCCAGTTTTGCTACCTTATCATAAAATTTTCTAAATTACAGTTTAGAAATAATTTAGATAAATTCACTTCAATGTACAGCATTTCATTCAGTTCAATTCACCAAAAAGTACCCCTAAAATTTTCATCACATTCTGTATTTCTATTCAGCAAAAAAAATGCAGTCAAAAAAATTAAGTCAATGATCCTTTATTACCAAAATCAAAGCAATTTATGTGAGAATAGAATAGAATAGCATAGCATAGCATAGCATAGCATAGCATAGAATAGAATAGAATAGAATAGAATAGAATAGAATAGAATAGAATAGAATAGAATAGGCAAGATCAGCTGTGACTTGTGTCCCCCTGCAGTAAAAAGAGATAGCAAGGTATACTAATTCCATCTCCGGAAAACTCAAGTGAGCATTCTGATTGATATCCTATCCCACCTTGCCATATCATTTAACACATGATTTTCCAAGTCTACAGTTGGTTACAATGTTTGAATATTTCATTCTTAGAGATTTTTCAAGGAACTCTTTCACCCTTATGTTAATAATTTATTTCTTATCTATTATTATTGTAACAAAACAACCTTACAAGTGATTTGTCGAAATGCCTGGCAACAAACCATGTCTAATGTATAGTTACTGTACTATATAACAAATATAACATTCCTCAATTAACTACAAGTTTATCTTAGTAAGATGCTGTATTTGTTATTAATTGCTTACCCCACGTCTTCATCTATACCTTAGTAAGAAATGAAAAGAAATCTGTTTGAAACAGCAGCATTCAAATTGGTTTTTATAATAAGATGGGGGGACTGTTCACCAATAAACGCCAAACCCCCAATTTTATTAAGATTTTGATTGCAGGAAGGAAGAGGAATATTCTGAGAAAAGGCACAGATTTAAATGAGAAACAAAGCTGCTTTCTTCCAGGAAAGAGGCAAAGTAGGTTTTTCCTAACCCACTTTGAAATGTTCACCACTCAGAGAAGTAATTATTTATATGAGTCCCAAAGCAAAAATCCCTGTTACCCAGTTTCAGAAGTGTCTTAAACACAACTTGAAAAGCACCAAGAGCAAGACAATATTTCATAGAGTGTAAAGGTTATTGTTTCCCTAGATCCAAATGACAGGTTCATACAAGGTCAATACACTGGAAGAATTCACTTATTGCAGGATACTTCTTACTACTCTAAACCACTATAAAAGAGCTAATTATACTTCCACGGGAGTGAAAGGAATGAATTGGAAAAATTCCTGAATTTTTATTCAATGTACACAAAGGGGTAAAGCTTCAAACATTTGAGCTATGTCAACGAAAGATGCTTCTAGAGACAGAAAATTTCAAGCAGGTGACAGAGAATGCTGCCAGTTCTAGTTGTTCATCACCACACGGAGGGGAAAAAAATCACCATAAAAAGGACAAGCTGGGCAACAAAGGCCTATAAATTTAACTCAGAGCCAGGGTGTTTTCTTTTTTATTGTTCTAACTGTGCTGACTAACAGATTTTATTTAATTATGCAGAAAAATTTGTACATGAACAATCTCTATGAGTCCCAGTTTCTCTGAACTAAATTAGAAAAAGGAAAATTTGTTTGCATCAGCACACTTCTGACTTTAATTTAACATTCTAGTGCAAATCACATTTCTACTAAAATGAGCTGGGAATGATTTTCTTTGTTATTGATTTTAGATTCTATGAATTAATGCTCTCTGCTTATCCTGCCTGATTAAACAAATCAGCATTTTTCAAGACCAGCAAATGTGTATTAATGTATAGGACTTTGTATCTCTTTTGAGGTAATACTGTGGTAGGCGTAATATAGTATTTTGCTTCTTGAACATGTCATTTTCTTTGGAGTGGTGTTTAGAGATAATGATGTATTAATGTTCAACTGTATTACCGGCTTTTTTTTTTCCCTGAAGTAGTTAATTCTTGAAAAAAAAATCTATTTTCCATTCATGTGGCTATGACCTATTTCGAGAAAAATATTACAGTATAGCTGTATGTGCACAGTTTTAAAAAAGCCAAATAACAAAAACCCACAACACAACGCTCCCTCAGAACCCTTAGAATGTCAATGACCATGCAGTCAGGAAGCCAAGTGAGAATGCCAGAACGCTGTGCTGAAGATATCTCCTGTGGGACAAGTTTAATTTAGAAGTTGCCATTTTAAAGGTGCTATAGCCAGTAACATTCCCTGAAGGTTTGTTCAGCTGTTGCAAGCATGTCTTGATGATGTGCTGATTTCATTTCAGCATTTCATAAATACTGTGTTTGTTAAACTCTGTAAAAAGGCATCAGGAGCTTTTCTGTACTGCCTGTAGTACACATGATTTCCTATATTAGCTCTCAAAAGCACAAAGGCAGAAATTTTTCCTTAAGCACAGAGCAGTGACATTCAAACAACTTTGAAGAACTCTGGCACAGGATCCTTTTTTGTGTATCAGAAATGGGGTGATACTTAGAGGCAGGCTAATGAGCACAAGTACAGGGGAATCTCACCTGTTTTACTTTTGGAGGTCTCTGGCATTCATAGAGTCAAAAACTGTAATTTTTGTTCAAATTCAAGTTCTTGACTAGAAAACTATTCAGACTTACTGTATTGCTTTCTAAATATACAAACATAAAATGCCAATTTTATTTTCCAATAGTACCAAGCATTTTAAAGAACCTCAGATATTTCTTCTCAGTAGAGTTATCACATTTTCACAAGCATCCAGTTTCATTCACTAGCTGTAAAATGTTCTTATCTTAATTGCTTACTACTGTATCTGTCAAGACAATAAAAGTATCATAATATTGTGATATAAAGGAACACAAGAAATAAAAAAGAAAATATGAAACACTGTTCCTAATTTTCCTAACCATAGTACAGACAAAAAACCAGAAAAGTATTATGAGTCATTAACATATTGCTGGAATCCTTACTTTTTAAACATCGTTATATCAGACTTAAATTTAACTCCATTTTCCAAGGCTCGGGATAAGACTCGTTTCAAAGAGTCTGTGCCTGTAATCCCAATTCTTATTTTCTGCTATAAAGGCATACAGAAAGTGTGCATGACCTGGAATGTCTTTTTTTGGCTTCCCAATACATTCAAGCTAGTATGTTTAGAGGTTTTCCAGTATCTAAGGAACTGCAGATCCAGCCTTCCCCTCTCTGTTTAAGTTGTTGTAAGATAAAATTCTTGTACCTTAAAATATAGGAAAAAATGTAACAGAAAAGTATCTGATAGATTGAGATCTGTTTAAGTAGAGGTGGAGGAAGTAAAGCATATTTTGAGAATTTACTTCAAAGCTACAGAGGAAATTTGATTTATAACACTTTGTATACTATGTCAAATACTAATACTCAGTCCTTTTTGATTAATACGTTCTGCACTGTGAAAAATTATCCATACAAACTAGCTTCTAGAAAGAATTGTAAGTGCTCCGTCTTGACCCTTACAGAGGAAATGACTAGCATTTATGATACACCTATCTGAATGTCAAACTAAGTAGTCTTTCTCCCTATTTTTATTTCACAGAGTATTTTTATTTTTTCCAGTATGAGTTTCATTTATATTTGCTGTTCATTTCCTTCCTATTCACCCGCACAAAATACTTCCTCCATACATCCACTGCACTTCGCCGTCAGCCACCTAAATACTCTAAATTAATTTTAAACTATTTGAGATAATAATCTGAATGTTAATACCAATAAATTTGTAATAACAAATTTTACAACAATAAAACATATCAACCATTTCCATCTTTATAGACCTGTAAATAGGGAAAAGTAATTATTATTTTTTAAAATAAACAAGTGAAAGATGCATTTTTTAATTCAGAGAAATATTTTATAGCTTTGGAGACAGTTTTTTTTTATACTGAAGTACTCACAGTAGTTTAACCTGCTTTTTAATTTTGACTCCTAATCTATGTTTATAGATGTCTCTTTCATGTAAAAGCCTCTGTTTAGCTATGAAAGTACCAATATGCATTTCTCTAAATACTTTTTCCACAATATCAATACTATTGAAGAAAATAGGACTAATTTTTAACAATTTTTAAATCCAAAGATGTGAGATAAAATTCAAGTTGACATATATGGGTCAACTGTTAAACATGTATTAGCACTCAGATCATAGTAAAGACTACCAGTCTGCTAGTGTCAGTCAGGGTACTTTTGTACTGTCAGTTTAGTCTTAAAATTAGGACTTCCATGCTTAAGGAAATATAGTCAGGGGAAAATTCTTCAACAAGTCACTTCATAATACCTAAATTTGGAAACCACTTCAACTTAAAAAATTAACAATTTCTATAATCGATCTCATCTATTTACTTCTGCAGATCTCTGTTTTCTGCAGACAGGGTAAACCATGTGATTAAAGAATGATATTATTTTTTAGGTCTTTGCAAGGTACAGAATATGTGTGTATGTAAATGCTGTTCTCTCAAAAGATCTTGAACTGTGGGTAGATATCTAGACACTGGGCAATAGCACAGTTATATATTAACATCTTTATGCACCTACTTATGTATAAAGTGACATTTATACTAGTAAAATAAATAGGACAAGGACAGTTATGTGGCTGGCATGAAAAACTTCCATATTATTAAGCACTATTATTCTCCAAACCAAGGTACTGCTTGCAAACAATACATTGTAAATGGCATCTGATGCATGCCAGCTCCCAAATCAAATCCAGGAACTGCTTGGTTAAATTCTGGCTGTAATGGTCGAGAGCCATGGCTGCAGATCATTTAAATAGCTTAACATTTCAGAGGAGTGAGATCCATTGCATGAGAACATTTGCAGGGAGTGTCTGATTTGCTGGCATAGATATAGCCTAGCTGAAACAGCACTTATGCAGAGGGGACTTAAATTCTTAGTATAAGGAATATAAAGTAAGCAGGTTGTTCTGAAGATGTTGGAGAGGCAGAATCTGCCTCCCTGAATCGGGCATCAAAATCAGATGGACTTGCTCTATCTATTCATCTGAAAAGTCACACACTCTATATTATAAATAATGAAAAAGAAAAAGTAATGAACACATAGGTACATAGACATGATGAGAACTAAATAGGAAACCACAAAATATTGCTCATTAGAATAAAAAACTTTGTTAATACAAATAGGTTATTCCAGTAATTAGGTCATAAAGTGAAAAGCATGGAAAGACAAGTGAAACTCCTTCCTTGTAAAATGCCTATCAAGTTTAATACACAGAATTAACTACCAGCATGACTCTGGTTCATCAACATATTCTGTTAATACTGTGGTCCTTTAGCCACACCAAAATTTTACATAAGAACATGGTAAAGTCAGTACATTCTCAAAAATTAATGCAGTGCTTTGGAGAATAGTAGTTTATACATTAATTTATATCTCCAATAGAAATAATGAAGAAGCTCAAAACAAAATACCCACTTTGTAGAAACATGATTTTGTACATGTCAGTCACAGTATTGTTTAGTCTCATCTCCTCAAAATCTCATCTTTGTTTGAGATGTCACAAATTTTGTTCTGCTTGACTCAGGCAGACACTGGAAAGAGGAATTTAATGCTGAAATTATGTATAACAGAGCATTCAATCCACAACCAGGTGCTTTTACCCACGTGCTTCCGTTATCAAAACCCTGTAGACCAGTCTTCCGGTGACAATACTGCTGTCATGTTCTTTTTTTTTTTTTTTTTCCCCACATTGAACACTGATTTCACGAAATTTTATGTTTCTTTTAAACAATTGGAATATATAATATGTATTGAACTCTAGTTACCTTTGGTAGCTAAATTAAAGATTTTCATTTCCAAGTTTATTTAGTGAGCTTTATTAAAACTAGAAACAGCTGAAACAGTATTTATTTAATATAATACAGACATGATATATGTTTTGTTTTTGTGACCTGCCACTTGATTATTCTTATTCTTTTCAACATTCTTTGTTTATTTTTTTTGTTTTCATCTACTATGTTTATTTTGAGGAACTTTCAGCTTATATTTTCTCTGGTGCAAGTCAACCATAAAGAAATATTATAAAAGTAGATAAATGTAGTGGCTTGCAGAAGGACACTCAACTCTTTGTAGTATAAAAATATTTGGGTGTTTCCAGTGCTAGACTAAAATTCGGGTTATTTCCTGTTAAGAGATGGAAATTTAAATATTAAATTTGAAAAAAACCTGTATCTTAAATTGTCTCTACAAACCCTCATATATTACAGAAGAATGGGGAAGGGAAAGTACTAAGAGTGGGATTTACACTTGTTTAACTTCAGCATCTAGTCATACTTCAGCAGTATCTAGGCATAACTCACGTTTTAGTAGTTGTCAATAATCAGTGCAGCTATACCCTGGGGGTAATTCACATTATTTGCCTGCTTTAAAACTGAATGAATCGCTAGCTGGAAATGTCTTTCATTAAGTTGAAAAAGAGCTTTGATATGACTCTTTGACTACACACTTCAGAGTCCAAAAGTCTCTATATCTTCACTTTGCGTTATCAGATCTGTGAAAAAAATATAAATCAGAAGTTCAATATTCATATTCCAGTTGTATGAAACATAACATAGCTTCTGATTTCAGATTTAGTAGACTTTAATTGCACTTTATATTTATTTATTTATCTGTTTGTTTGTTTATCCTCAGAGAAGCTTGGACTGTGGGAAGGAAAAAGAAGAAGTCTTCTTGGACTCTCTGTTTTTTGTTTCACATTTTTACCTTACACAGTTCATCATTTTTTGTGTGAACATGGGCCTTACGAGAATTTCCAACTCTTGGTCTATGCTCCATGACAGCAAGGCACAGACTCCAAACCATTATCTCCCAGTCTACCACTAGTATACATACTTCATGGCACAGCCTGTAATGCTGTCAGATTAGTTATGCACATTTAACCTACAAGGATATTAAACTGCTTTTAACTGCACCCCAGGCAGATTTTTAACCTTGTCCAGTACACCGCTGTATCCTTTATTCTTTGGTTTCCTTTAAGAACTCGTGTAGTTCTTTCAACCGAAAAGAAAAAAAGGAAATGGACGAAGACAGAGAGATATAAGCAAGTCTTCTTTCCTATAGAATTCCTGTCTGTTGGAGATACAAGGTTCCTGGAATAGATCACACTCTTATTTAACTTTTCAGCTCCTATACAATGTATGTGATTGAGGTATGGATACTTTCTTAATGCATACTTAGTGTAGAAGAGCTTAGAAATACACCGCATCATTCAATAAACTCTTTAGCTAGAATCATTTAAGTCTCTAATATATCTAAAGGCAAGAAAATCTGAAAAATTGTTGATTTAATGTAAGACAACTAAAGAAGTAAAGAGTCCAAAGCCCGCAAAAACATTTCTATAAATGTGAATTTATTATATTGATATATCTATTTTTTATTTTTTATTTTATTTGATCCATTGTAAGCATAACTTCAAATACCTTGAGGAAGTAATAACTGTAACAAATAAAGAAAAAACCCTGACATGACTGTGTTATAAGATTTATTAACACTCATAATCTGCAGTTTTAATACCCATTGACACATATAAATTGCATAAAATTTATTATAACAGTATTTGTCTTCACTCAGAATATAATTTCTCTTCTTAAACAATACTTTTTCAGAAGGGTTACCAAATTTTATATGGCTTTTTCATACTTTTCAAATTTTGACAAGCAAGCCAGATTTTTTACCATCACAAAATAAAGGAATACAAATTCATGTTTGGCCTAATTTTTTCATCCAGTAAATAACTTCACTGTTTCCACTGAGTAAATGGGGTGTCAGTCAGAAGAAGTGACTCATTTAATGGAATGTGAGCTCACACATAGCATAGTGTCTGAAATGCTGCTTTATACTCCAACCCGTTTAGTACCTAGCATTTAAAGTGGCAACATTTTATTGAAGTACTGTAATAGCAACTTTGTTAACTACCCACAACTGTCACAAATATTTTCAATCAACATTTTACTTCATGAAGCCAAGCTGTGTAAAACTTTCATTACAGAAAGCAAGCCCATGCAAAACAAGATTGTGTCGTGTTTCATTTGTGAAGGCAAAACTCATCTCAGTTTTCTGGCAATACCTGGAGCACAGGAAGGGTTTTGGTAATGTATAACTGTCCCTTCTAGTGAATTTATTTCTGTTCTTCCCGGTTCTTGAAGATAAAACTACAGTGCCTATAAAGACTACTGTTATTTTCTATCTTATCATATACTCTTGGAAAGTATATTTTACTTTATTATATTATTTCCTTTCTAAAGCTTTCTGCCTTTAAGGAAGAAATTAATCTAAATAAACGTGAAAGGGGCACACACAACTGCCAAAAATGTCTAGTCATCCAGGAGAAATGTATCCAGCCTCTTCCATTTATGAAAGGTGCTTTCTGACTGCATTATCTGCTTGTTCTTAACTATCTTTTCTCAGTTATTCTTTTGGAGACAAAAGATGAAAAAAGGGAAGGCTGCAAATTTCCTTCCAATCAAAGAAATCCTTATATAAACCCCACTAGCATTTGGAGGTGACTTTTTCTGGTTTGTTTCTTTAGAGAGGGACTGGAGAGAATCTCTGGAGATCCTCTTAGAGAAATATAATCAGGAAAAATAGTCAGTAGATGCCCAGAGAAATAATGTATTGCCATCCATTTCCACAAGGGCAGGAATCTTTTCTAGGTAAATAATTTATCCCACATGCTCTCTTTTAAGAGGTGGAATAAGTAAGGACGATTAAGAAAAGGTTGTCGGTTTTTGGTTTTCGTTTTTTTTTCCTTTCTGACTTGCTCTGAGTTCTGTGGCTTTCCACAGTGTCAAAGTGTGTATATTTTTACTGTTATTTGTGTGCATAAATCATGCAAAGTGAGGGATTTGGCACAACTTTCACAGTACATTCAGATTTTTTGCCTAATATCTTGAAACTGAAAATCACTCTGTTTCATTTTCCTTTCAGTGTGCTTCTTTATAGCTGAACAAAATACCTGTTAATTAAAAATAGATATGATGATGTTACTAGAATGAGGGTGTTAACTAAGAAAACTCAGTAATAATCATTATTATAACACGAAAAAGAGTAAGAGTAGGATATGCGAAATGTTTTATAAAAAAACACTACTTAATGATTGAATTTATCAACAGGAAGATATTTGATCTACATTAAGGTTTGAGGAGTGGGAAAAAGTACCTTATACGTGGTCCTTGAAAAACATTTGTAAATCCTGATTGAACTTAGCCACTGCTAAAGCAGTCTGTAAGAACCATTACAGAAATGCAAGTAAGTCTTATGTACATCATCTTTATTTTTGCTCTATCCCTCCTGGTTATTGCTCCAAACTCAATTGCTCTTGAGAGAAACTAGAAATTTCTTTGCCTTAATAATAAAAGAAGTTAGAAAAAAAATTGGTACATGCCCTTTTGCGTAATCTTACTTAACATGCTTCGGGATTTTTTCATAAAATAAGTGAAAATTCTTTAAAAATCGGCATATTCTTAACACTGCTTTTATGTGACACTGGGTTTTGAATTTGTTTTTGCTTTGGTTTGGTCTGGGGTTTTTTTCCACTCTGAGCTAGATTTCGAAATGTCCACAGATACCCATAACAAAATGTTGTTACCTTTTGAATGATTTTGGTTTTCAGTGTCTTCTATAAGAATATTGACTATATGGTATTTATCTTTATTCTTCTATCTAATTTTGTAAGACCTAGGAGAATAAGCAGAAAAGATATACACTGTAAAATTATGTGAGCAAAAGTTACATAGAAATAATCTTCTAGTAAATTTTAATGGCTTTTATTTCTTATTTCTCACAGAGTAAATTGGTTTGGTTTGGTTTTGTTTTTTAAACCCAGCAACAAACAATGAGCTATACATATGTAAATGGATGCAAACAGTATTGTGCTAAAATTTTAATGAAAGAAATAATGATTTGGAGCAGGCCAGGGCAGGGATATGAGTGAATCCAAAAGGTTTGGAATAAGATTAGAGTTTTATGCTTCCCATTTCCTTCAAGTTTTTCTGAAATATGACTACGTGAAAGAGACCTTCTTTCCATCTCCATTTTGGAAGTGGAAAATTATATTTCACTGTCAAAAGATTACCAAAAACATTTCATTTGTATAACAGAAATATTTAAACTTCCAGTGCACTAGCATTTTAATACATATGTAAAATCCCTGAAAATACACCCAGTAGTTTTTCTGTATTTACTATTTGCCTCTGGATAATTTATTTCTGTTGATTAATCCTAAACATGTGACCAGGCAATGGCTATAAGGACACCAGCAGGTACCATCTCTGCATAGTCTTTTGTGGTTCAATCAAGAATGAACATCTGTTAGCTCAAAAGTGCAAGTGTGCCATAAATATTATCAAACTTGGAGACAGTCTCAAGAGAAGCAGAAGAGACATCCTCTAGGCTTTTGCTAACCTAGTCCTCATAAATATATTAAGTTGCAAGAATCTAATATCTTGAATTTTTTCATACCAAAATCTACAGCAACGCTGTAGATTTCCTTTAATTGTGGAGCTTTGTGTCTTAAATTAATTTATGTATTCTGAAAAACTAAAGTTTCTCTGTTGTCCCTATAATTATCTCCAACTTCTTCAAAGCTAACAGATAAAAGTAGAGCTTTAAAACATGAAGAAAACAGAGATAAATTATTGATGCATGTACTGGGCCAAAACATATCTTAAATATGGTATAAAACTCCAATATACTCGGTGGGACAAGAAAGTCAGTACAAAATTTGTGGAGGAAAAACAAAAGCAAATCATCCCTTCACTATTGGATCAGATGCCCATAGAAATCTAAATAGTGAAAGTTTAAATAGTCCTGGAAGCCAGAACCATGTGGTATGCTCATCCTCATTTAAGGCTAAGGAATCACAGTAACTATAGAGTGGGACAATTACTTTCATTAACTTATATAAGGCGAGACATCTGAAACTGAGATCACAATGTTACCTGTTCCTAAAATATAACGCAGGACTGACAGTACGAGAAAGGGAGTCTTATGGGTCGTTTCGATTCACAGGGATTGTCCTGGCCTCCCTTTCTCCATGAGTTGCAGTAGCACATCTGCTCACACATTGAGCCAGTTCATGGGGCAAAATCATTGAGTGAACAGGAATTCACAACTGGATGAGAGGGGAAGAGGAACAGGGCCACAGCTTGCAGCAGATCTTCTAATCACACAGCTAGGCTTTTACACAGATCTGAAGGGGGCGATGAAACTTACACTCCCCCACACTTGGCAAAAGTTGTAAAGATTAGACCTGGGTGCATTTTTGTTTTTTTCTATTATTATTTCTTATGGAAGCACCTCATACACAGTAAAGGCAATGAATCAAACATACACAAGGAGAAAGATCCTTCTTTCTGCAGAAAAGTCAGTCATTTTGTCATTCACCTGAAAATACTCGCAGTTCAGGTTCACTTCTCCATTTGATCCCCAGATCCGTTCAGATCTAAGCTCCAACCCACAGAGTAATGTACATATCCCTACAGAGCACATATATGGGAGTCTACTCCTATGGAGAGGGCAGGTGCGATAAACTGGGAGAGAATGAAAGAGAAAGAAAAATATCCAAGCCTATAAATAGAAAGTGGGACACTGAGCAGGAGTACAAGAGCTAGCAGCCTACAAGAATAGTAAGTAGATAAGATGATTTTTCCTCAAGGTAATAATTAGGAGTGGAAGAGCCTGCTGTGAGAGAGAGAGCAACTCGTAGCAATAAGACTTTTTTAGAGCACTGTCCATCAAGTCTTTCAGTACCTTATCCCTGCTCTTTATAAAATTATTTATCAGTACTTTCTTATGTGCACACACACAAAAGAAAAGGTGGTAGATTTTCATAACAAAGGATTTAATCCTAAAATAATTTGTGCATAAATAACATCACACAATGTTGTCAATTTCTATATCTTCCCACAAGCCATCAGGTAAGTTAGCAGGCCAAAAAACAATTGTTCAGGAAGCTGTTGTGATAATTTTCTATCATGTTCTGTCAAATTACCTTGTTCTTCACCGCAAAAGTCTTATTTGTGTATTCCAAGTCTTATACGAATAAAACATGACAGTTCTGCTGAGTCGTACAGTAGTTTGTAGCGGAAGATGGGTATTTGGAAGAAATTAGAGTCAGTCAAAAAAATCTCAGGTCATTTGAATATTTTCAAACTGATTTGGTTCCAAAACTCACAAAATGAAAGACTAATAGTTATATTTCCACATTAAATTAACTAGATATATGTGTATGTAGATAGATAGATAGATATAGCTAGATATAGATATGGATAAAATAACTGTACCTTCTTCAAAAATTGGAACGTTGAAAAACAAATACAAATGTCTCCAAAACAATATTTTTTATAAAATTAGAAATAGTGAGACTTACTGATATGAATTTTGTGTGAAAAGTTTAAAATCCTCACAATATTTAAGGATGATGAATATCACTGCCTAGTAAAACCATTATGTTTGATCAACACATCTATTAGTCATGTTAGTTTACCACTCAATAATATTTTCAGTAGACAATATTATATATTCATTGTTTCAAAGATTGCATCTCTTTCTATTGATCAAAGTATTGAATCTTCAACAGAAATTTATGGTAGCTAAGTAAATTTACATCATTTGGAAAAAAAGAATTCTTAAATCTTACTTTCCCCCTTTTCTTATTAAAATATCAGATCTTTCCATGCTTACTTGTGACTAAAGGACATGTTCTTTTGTGAATTGTGCAACCTGTGCATAGATAACCAGCAGTGGGTCACACACAGAAGCTGCCCAGTTATGCAGTCCTCAATTTGTGAGAGGTTTTTCTTACTAATCTACCCTCCCTCTCTATCTCTCCAAAGCAGAAGTTTCTAAATGAAATTGACAGTCTTTCGGAAGTAGATTCCTAGCTTTTCTGCAAAACCAGTTCTTGTTTCTGTTGTGATTGGTTTTCTTTCAAGAATTCCACCAGGATTTGCTGATTGAATCAACAAATTAAAACCATATCAAATCATATTGAACATATTCACTATCGTAATGTCTAAACAATACAGATACTAGTTTCTCTTTCCTTTGGCCTCTTGCTCAGGTATTTTTTAAAATGTGCATTCAAGTTAAATCTGAAAATTAAAAAATGCACACATTTTTCATCTTATTTATTAATTTTTAGAATAATCCAAAAATGAATCTCTGCAAGGGTTGCATATCTGTTAGTGGGAGTTCACAGACCTGAAACAGATCACAGAGAATTTTATAGTAAGTTGACCAATTAAAACAGGAAGCTTTTCTTGGGGATTAATTTCTCTGTGCTTTATTATATTTCTTTCCTTATTTGTTCGTAGTTGATTGATGTTTCTGTAAGAAAAATATAATGTGGCAGATCTTTTGAAGACACTTTTATTACACAGGCAACACAGCAGGAATGTAATACAGTCATAAAAAAAAATACCAAAATATCTTCCCCATGTCAAAGGACGCTTTCTGCAAATGCCAGTCAGAAGAACCTGTCATGACTTTGAGATCTGTTTCTTCAGTTGGCAGGGAGACAGCACAACACATCATAATGTGACAGTCCCCTTGGGGGGGCCAAAATGTGTTAAGGGATTTCACTCCCTAGGATAACAAAACAGGCTGTTTTAAATGCTATTAAGGCCATAACTCTGACACAAGACTGAATTTTCCCTGCCTCAACCAGAATTCTTGATCGGAGCAGTCCAATCCAATTTGTTGAAAAGGCTAGTTCAAGCAAAGAAAGAAATTCAAAAGACATTTTAGGTTGTGGCACCCGATTCTGAAGACAGTTGGAGCCAATGGTTTCTTAATTACCAAGTATCACTCGCTGCACTTTAAATTCTATACAGAAATAAAAACGGAATTAAACTTTTAGTAACTAAGAAGATCATGAGGAAAGATTTGTCTTAAAATGTCATCTCAGAATCCCAAATAGCATGATGTCAGTAAAATTCAGGTGTATATATCACATCAAGTTCATAACACTTCCTGCAAATAGCTTGGGAAACCTCATTATAACTTTAACTTCTTCAGGTGATAAAGGTCATGTTGTAAGTAGTATTCTCTGCAGCTTTTTGAAACGAGTAAAATGTCTTGTGGAGAAAAGCTGTATTAAAACTGCTGATCTATCTTTTCTGTAAGATCCTCAAGGATTTCAACACACAGATACACAGAGTAACTTTAATAAAAGGGAAAAATTAGTCTGAAGTATAACAATACTGAAGAAGTTATATTAAAATACAATACTAAAAGAATCATGTTATTAAAAACACTCTGTACTTGGATGAAGTGCCCAAATGAATTAGTGTGTTTTGGTGAAATATATATTCTGTCTGTGGTGTTGCAAGATTTTCATCTGAAATAGGTCCTTAAATTTAAATAAAGTTTTATTTTCTGATGAAATGGTTATTAATTAATAGCACTTTTATTGCAGATTACTCTGGAGAGACAATTATCCAGAATCATTATTTCCTTCTGTTGCTTTTTTTGTTTATAGTTCTTTTATCTGCTACATCTCATGATGATTATAATGGACTTCCAGTCTAAGAAATAGTAGTTTTGAGTGCTACTTCACACATTGCTTTTCCCATTTTGGTATCTTTTTCAATGTTACCTATGGCTATACAGAATTTTCTCTTTCTTTGAGCCCACACAGGGACCCCAAAGTCATCTGGCCTGAGGGGGCCATGGGCACCACTCTTCTCCTGGTTGTGACTGTGGGGTACTGGTGTGACTTCACAATAAGTCCACACAACCTTATTTTGCTCAACCTCAGGAGCTTTTTCCCTCTGGACCCAGAGGAACACTGGGTGAGTGTAACACCAAACAAAAGGGTTAGGAGTTGAAAGGATTTTGTCAATTGCAGTTGTAAATGTATTAGTGAGTCTTCCTTCTGTTACTCAGGAGAGTTTGTGTTGGCATTGTTTGTTGAAATCTGTTAAGAGTGAGTCTTCCGTCCATATACTCTTGCACTGTTGTAGTTGAGCTAGCAACAACTACTTGTATCTTGATTACACTGCTGAGATTCTTAGAAGGCAAATTGTGTGGTTTTTTTTCCCCAAAAAACCCCTTTTGACTAACATTTGGATCTATATATATGTATTGAAATCAATGACAAGAACAGATTTTAAATTCAGCAGTATGGGTTGTGGTCAGGTACAGAAGTAGACACTGCACTTGGGCACTTAAATTACCCGTAATACCTAAGGACAAGACTGAGCATAAATGCTCAGTGGCATTTGAGATGCCTTAATATACATATATCAATTGAACTTTATCTGACCTTACAGAAAGCATGATTGTTTCCAACATCTTGTGCCATATATTCCAGTTCCTTACATATATATATGCATTTCCTTGTGAGTGATCATGCACAAGATATCACTGTTCAGGCAACTGAACCAAATTCAAGGTTTGCATTGGCTTTAACAGCAACTTAGATGCTCATTTTGCATGTAGACTTCTACATGTAGATGTGCATGGACAACATCATTTCAGTAACTTTAGAATTGCATCAGCTGTGAATGACACAAATTCACACTCTAAACCTCATAGATTTCACTTACTCTTTTACTTCCTGCAGCCAGTTTTATTTTGGGTGAATATTTTTACCTGAATACATTTTTGAAGATAATGGGTCCCAAGTTATCTGCTCGATATTTAAATGTGAAAGTTTGTGGTTAGCTCTAAACCTTGCTAGAAAGCAGGAGTCTGAAAAATGTGTGCTTGTTCTAGGGTTCTGATGGATCTCTAGAAGCAGCAGGTAAGGTGTAGGTAGTTTACAAGATCAACTGTCCCCAAGGTATAGTTTTTCAAACAGAGTGAAATAAAATACAAAAGATGAATAAGTCAGCTTTATGGGAAGTCAAATCATCAAATTTGTAGATCCATCCCTCACATATAAGCTTTGGCTAACTTAGAAATTTAATGGTAAACAGCACAAGTACACTTAGATAAACTGGAACATCTTGCTCTAAAAATCCTGAAAGACTGTCATGGAACTTTACAAAAATTCCTGTATTTTGTGTAGCATGTTTAAGTTTTGACTAAGATAAAGGTTTTAAGACAAAGTGTTTGTAATGTGACTACCTATATGTAGCAGTGAGCATTACAACCAAAAGGTGGCAGTACTGTATGCACTAAACATTGGGTCTGTAAGATTCTCACAATCACCAAAGCACAGAATATGCTGAGTTGGAAGGGACCCATGAGGAACATCAAGTGTAACTCCTGGCCCCGCACAGGACCATCCCCAAGAGTCACACCATGTACCTAAGAGCATTGTCCAAACACTTCTTGACCTCTGTCAGCTTGATGGGGAGCTTCCCTGGGGAGCCTGTTCCAGTGCCCAACCACCCTCTGGATGAAGAACATTTTTTCTAATATTCAACCTAAACCTCCCCTGACACAATTTCAGGCCATTCCCTTGGGTCCTGTCACTGGTCACCACAGAGAAGTGTCTGTCCCTGCTCTTCCCCTTGTGAGGAAGTTGTAGCTNGACACAGTTGGCCCTCCTGACTGCCAGGGCACTGCTGACTGATATTCAACTTGCCACCAACCAGGACTCTGAGGTCCCTTGTTGCAGCAATTCTGTCCAGCCTCTCATTCCCTGGTCTATACACACAACCGGGGTTGCTCCATCCCAGGTTCAGAATCCAGGACTTGCCCTTGTTGAACTTCATATGGTTAGTGTTTCCCAGCCCTCTGATCTGTCGAGGTCTCTCTGCAGGGCCTCCCTGCCTTTGAGGGAGTCGACAGCTCTTCCTGTTTTTGTATCATCTGCAAACTTGCTTAGTGCCCCCTTCCAATCCTGTGTTCAAGTCATTTATGAAGATGTTGAAGAGCACAGGGCCGAGGATGATGCCCTGAGGAACCCTACAGTGACAGGTCTCCAGTCTGATGTCACCTCATTCACTGTAACTGTTTGTGCCCAACCCATGAGCCAGTTACTCACCCATCACATGATGTGTTTATCCATCTGAATGCTGGACATTTTGTCCAGAAGGATCCTGTGAGAGAGTAACAAATGCTTTGCCAAAATCCAGATATTACTGTTGGGAGTCTTATACACACGTTTCTACATGTGCTGTGATTTAGATATATTTATGTGTGTTTATACTGTCTCACTGTTGTTTGTGATTATGAATGAAGAACAAGGAGCAGAAATTCTATTTTTTCATGTTACTTAAATGACTTTATACATCCATTAAATCTTTTAAAGTCACAGGCCAAAGGCAAAAAAAAGATATATATAACATGAGAAAGCGGAATAAAACTTGGAGTGGAATAAAAGTTAAATAAAAATTTTCTTCAGAGAAATGTAGTGAAACTGAGTGGCTGAAATGCTCTGTGTCTCAGAAGATTTATTAATTTGGAATGGGAAACATTGTCTTAAGAAAATTATTTAGACTTGAAATAGCCACTCCATGTTCTTTTTCAGAATTTACAGAACATACATTTATTCTTTTGCAATGAAAAGGAAATATTAGGTTTTGGCAAGACTGTTGACCTAAAATAAATTAATAAAATTAACTAGAGTTAATGCATATAACTATTCTGGATCAAAATTAAAGATTTGTTTTACATTGCCTTTTATTATGCAGAAACAAACTATTTAAAACTTCTAATTTCAAGAAGTAGAAGTATCAATGCTATTTCTAAAATATTAATTTAAAATGATTGAGATTAACAATCACTAAAAATGGACAGGCTGAACAGCACAGCTTCCTAATATTCCAGAATGGAATTTACATTACATAGCTCTGGGATTTGAGCTAAACATTTTTCTCTTCCACAAATGTCTCTTAAAAAAATAAATAATAGTTCTTAAAGTTTTTCAGCCTAATGTGAGATAAGTTACATGAAATTAAATTAAGAATTTGAAAGAATACTATTTAACATTTAGTTTTGTGTAATTTCTTTAAAATTTTCCTTTGTTTTCCAAACACATCAGAAGTAAAGAACTCCTGCTCTCTTTGGATCTTTTATCTTTCTTGCTGTATACTAAAAGTATTTTTCCTCTTTCTCAGTAGGTACTTCACACTGCTAATTAATAACTCCCTAGTTAGTTCATCTCTGGGTCTTGGTAGCCTCACCATTTATGCTGCATAAATAAAAGTTCACTGCTTTGAAGTCAGTCAGCATTTTCCCTCTGAAATATTTTCCCTGGTTCTGCGAATGGCCTTCTCTGAGGGCAGCTCCCATTGTGAAATTCAGATGAATCTTAGCTGGGACTTGGCACCATCCAACCTTCTGAGCTGTCACGCACAGTTACAGCAGACTTTGAACCCCAAAACTCCCCCATGTGTTGTCACACTGCTCTTTTGAATTTAGAAAAACACTCCTCTTACAGTCACCACTATGGTGACACAATCATATTACTTTAGATGCTGTGAAATAAAAAGCGAACATGTTTTTGGAGCCAAGGAGGACTCAAGGAGACTCAAGGCCAAGTGCTGTGGGTGTAGCCCAGCTGCTCAAGAAGGGGTTAAGCACAAGCAGTCTGACCACAAGCCCAGCCAGTCTGCACAGCCTGGCCTCCAGGTCAATGATCAGGTCCAAGCAGAATATAAACTTAGCAAAATGTTCAGAAACACCCTGCTGTTTTTAATTCCCCTGTTCTCCCCCTACACAAAGGTATTTTTCTATGACACTTTTTGAAATTAAACAAGTTGTGATGGATGCACTCAACATCATATTGAAACCATTTTTGCTAATACCTCTGATAGCGATTCTTTTAGCCAACCAAATCATTCATTTGTGACACAAGAGAAAATATATGGGAAACAATGAGCAATGTCAAGGACTCTGTACAGAACTCCAGAGGACAATTAGTAAAGGTTAATGATTTAGGAGACCCAGAATGAAAGGAGAGAGGTTCAAACCAAGTTACCTGCTAAGAATATAATTATGTCTAAGCTAGAAATCCAATATTTCTCACCACATCAGTAAAAATAAGGCTGACAGACACTGACCTTCTATGTTCTCAAAGAAAGATTGATTATTTTTAAGGAAAAAAAAAAAAAAGGCATTCCTTATGTTCCTTCTTCTGGTTATCAGATATCAGAGGAGCAGAAAGCAACTTCAGTTCTCTCACATCTCTGCAAGTAGAGACAGAAAGAGGAGAGCTGTTTGAAGTACTTTTTTGGCTTTCCTTGATTTAAAGTTTTATGAGTAGCAGAGGAGGATACTGAAAGTTTCTGATGGCTTTTAAAGAACAGGTAGAATTTAATCTGACCTACTGTAGAAGAGAACTCCCGGGAAAAAGGAACTGCAAGAAGACAAAAACCACAGGTGAAGCCAAGGGAGCAGAGATAAAAGATGGATTCACAAAAGCTAATTTTATCCTCTACAAGAGCTGTCTCCATCGTACTTGCAAAGAGTCAGATGTAATATAAAAAAAAAATCTAAAATTATTCTCCTCTTCTGAATTACCTAGTGGACTCTCCTATCATATACAGTGATAAGAGGGAAGTTAGTGCTTTTGGGCTGAAGTTCACAATTTGAGTGAAATGAAGTTTGCTGATCAGAAGAGAAAGAAAAAAAAAATTAGTACTTGAAATTCAGTAATTAAAACTGACTTAAAAACATTTTCTTGTTCTTAAAAGCCAAAAAATGCCAGAAAAAAAATTCCAGAATTTTAGACACCAAGATTGATGAGAAATCCTGAGCATATTATTTGTTCAGAATACATTCTTTTTCTCTCTTAAAATTATAAAAATGAAGTAAGAAATAGTAATAAGTGGAGTAATGATTAAAAAATTTTGAAGATATTTGTTCTGTGTTGCTTGTGACATTTATGCCTTCTGCCACTGTAACACTCTCATCAGTGTTTCTCTGAAACTTCACAATCTCTCTGCTAACACTATGAATTTTCTTCCAAGAGGACCATACTATTCCAAAATCAGGTGCAGAATACATGCAGAAATGGAGTTTATAGAGTAAATCTGTATCTTGTCCTGAGACAGACTTCATTACAGGTCACATAAAGTTCTCAGCGCTTCCTGAGTTACCCAGTTATGAGACATGCACAAGATCAGTGGCACTTCTTTTAACTAAACTCAATACTTTAAAACTGATTGATGCCTGTCAAGCAAACTCGGGCAACAGCAGAGCAGGCTTACTTAATCTGTGAATCTGTCTGTGTGTGATCACAGGTGTGGTTACATATATGAATTTTTATATACGTATTTGTACATACGTACATATTTCTTCTTCTGCCTTGATAAATTTCATTGTCTCCTCCTTAGTATTCATAGGTGCTATTAATTTTAAAATGCAGTAAAATTTTAAAATAGAAGGAACACACAGAGAATCCCTATTTTTCAATTTCCCTTGATCCACCCACATAAATGAACAAACAACTCTTCCCACTGAACACTCCCTCCTAGCACCTGGGAATGTTAGGAAACTGTTACCTTCCTTCTGCTTTTGTTTGTGAGGAGCTTAAAAAAAGGTCTCCAGATTTCAGTGTTGACATATTTGGCAGAGGAAATAATTGTTACAAAATGGAAAAGTAAGCAAAAATCAAGCAAATAATGGATGCAAATTTGCATAATTGTTTTGATTGAAAATTCTCTAGAAACCCTACTGAATGTTTACATGAACTCATTTATGCACTGGTCTTTTTAACCTACTAAATAAGTAGTAATTTTTTTAATTAATATTCACTGCTGAAGAAATCCTTCAAGTAGCAAGGGTGCTGTTAGAAAAAAATTTTAAAATAAAAAAGGCAAGAAATAAATACCAATCCTCTCACAGAATAGAAAACCTGGAAACTTTTAAGTCTGGATGTTTATTTTCATCCCAGACTTTTTAAATGAAGGTTTCTATTTTAATAAAATTGAGTTTTACAACAGTTCAATAAAGAAAAAAATTAAATTTGAAATGTTATGTACAGATTTCAATGTAAAAACCTGCAGTTTGTAAACTTACAAAAATATCAATCTGAACAGTTCGTCTTAATTAGAATCCACTAAAAATCTAGGTGAAACTATTTAAGAGAAATTGTGATCCTTCTACTAAATATGGCTAATTTTGACCCTTTCCTGTTTAGGGTAGCATAATTCAAATTCTATCCTTGTGGCACTCTCTATAATTTTCACTTGGATATCTTTGTTCATTTGAGGAGTAGATTCTCTGCATTAGCCTCTGATATTTTGTTGTTTCCCAGGTTTAGGTATCCCAGTGCTTATCATTCTGGCTATTCTAATTTCCTGAGGATTTTAATTCCCTTTCATTTTATTCATAGGCACTGATTTCAAAAAAATGCACATACCCAGAGCACAGATACTTCACTCCTGCTTTTGCAGTAGTGCACCCCAGCCTTCCCTTCACAGCCCTAACTGTAACATAGAAAGACAGAAACACAGACAACTTCTGTCATGAGGAAAAAGCCCTGTTGCAGCAAGTGAGAGACAACTAATGATGAAGTCCACTGAAGTTTATTGCAAACTGGGAATCTACAGAGAGTAGAAATAAACTCCAGAGAAGGAAATATTTACCAAGAGATGAGGAATAAAATATGAAGCCCCAAGGGTGGAGGCAAGCAGAAAGAATGAATCAGAAGATTCACAAGACTTTGTTTTTGTGGTTTTTTTTTTAAAGTTCATTTATTTACTAAAGGATTAGCTTTTGTCTTCATGCTGCATCAGCTTTATCAGATAATCTGTAACTCCTGAGAAAAACGGATTGCAGTCTAGGGATGACAAGCCAACATACCAGATATGGCATCGGACTGTAACTACCATTCCAAGCAGTAAAATGAGCAGTTGGACTGTGTGTATTTGACTAATGTCCTGGGTAATTAGTAATGTAGAAACAAATGGATAACAAATGGTTTGATCATATTTTTCATATTTTTTTCAGTTTGGAGACTGAAAAATTCTATCCAGCAAGATACCATACGATTATTCCAAAAAAAACCTGACATCAGGCACAGCTCAGGGGGAGCAAAGGGAAGAGAAAATTCGGTGCATCCTAAGCCCTTGCACTTGCGGTCTGAATTAAAGGCTTTTTAACAGCTGTTGCCTTGCAAGTAGGGGGCCAGTCAATGATACACCCTTGGCTACACCAGTCATATAAGACTTTACCAGCACCATTCCTTTCAAAATTACTTTTTCAAAATTGACAATCTTTTTCCATTAGTGATTTGGGGAAGTTAGAAAAAAAAGGATATTTCCTGACTTACTTCCTGTTTCCAATAAACCTAATTTTTAACCACTTGGAGGTGGAATTTTCTGATGTAAATCGTCAGCTACCAAGTGGCAAGCAACTAATTTAAAGGACTTTGATAACATCTGTTTTTTCTACATTATCAGATTTAAAACAATGACACTTTTCTGACAGAAACTAAGTTAGTTCTCAATGTTCTGTCTCTGGGTATTATGGAGAACAAAAGGGATGTGTTGACTATTAAGGATTATCAATATACACTGTATCACAGGATGGAAGATATGAGAGGCAACTGGAGACAGATTAAAGAGAATCAGACAAAAATCAAAACTACATATTCACAGCTTCCTGCTGTGATAATAATGAAAGAGGATGACTTTCATCCAAACACCCTGAAAATTACAAGCCATAAAACAGATAAAAAGCTAATATATATTGAGGAGAAGTCATTTAAGTTTTATTACTTTTAACATTTTTTAAAGATTGAAAACTTGTAGATGTTGTAGCAGAAGTGAGTTCGATAAGGAAGTAGGGATTTAAATGTAGAAACAATAATATCTTTACAAATCATGGTGAGAAAATAATGAAAAAGGGGCAGGAATACAAATGGAGGGAAAAAGATACTTGTGATCCAGCATCTTTAGAATGAACTGCATTTATAAAAGAGACATTGTTTTCCTCATTACTTAATACTGAGATTTTTCAAGATGTTAACATGACTGCAAACGTATTTGTGACAGGGGCAATAATTCCATCCAGGAAACCTAGAAAAATTCTGAGTAGGAATAATAACACTGCCTGAAGCATTTACATTTTTTGACACAGAGAGGAAAAACTTATTTTAAGAACTTGAGAACCCTTTTTTTTTCCCTCTCCTTACACTTCATAGATGCCTCTTGTTCCTGATAAGATTGCCATGAAGTTGGCTAAGCAGAGTCTTCAGTTTCAATTATGCATACAACCTTGAAGATGTTAGAAGAGATTTTATCACCTGCAAAGATGGGCATCAATTATGTATGTGTGAGCCAGATTTTCTAGGAAGTTAGAATGACAGAATGTGATGGAAAATACTGTGTTTGAATATTTTCTTATCCTGTCTCCCCTGAAAGTTTTCTAACAAATATAATTTGATCATTGGTTTTGATCACTGATTTAGCTGTGACACTGGTAAAAAATAAATGGCATGTATGTGTTTTGGAAAAAAAATTGTTTTAAGTGTCTGAATATATTTCTTAAATTCTAAAAAGAAAGGAATCAATGTTACTATTTTACTTAGGTTTCACAATAGTGTGACAGACTTAATGGAATTACTTGTTCATAACAGGAGAAAAGTACAGAGAAAAGAAGGCCCTTTTGTAAAGCCTTTTTCCCCTCAGAAAATTGCTACTTATCAAAGGGAAAATCAACACACTCTACTAATGCGATAAAATTTAAGTCACAAATTTGAGTGAAAACAGTTTGCTGAGAGTATCTAAATACTAAGCTGTCTGAACTAGAATTTTCAAAAGCAATATGAAATAATGTTTCAATTAACAGATTGGAGTACTCTGTTTCTATGTTAGGCCTCCCTCATTGTTTTTAAGAGAAATCTCATCAGCCCCAGAATATAAAACTTCGTTTAGAAGTACGCTAGCATTACATATTTAAGACCAATGAAGATTTAGTGGGTGAACTATTCTTTGAAACCTGCAGTGTTGATCAGCCAGAAGTGTCCCTGAATTTGGATTGTACTTGAGTGAGAGGCAAGAAAGAAGTAACTGGCAGAAATGATGGATTAAAAGGAAAAAGAGAGCAGCATTTTAATTTTCATTTTAAATCATTTTCATTAGAGAATTCGTTGAATTAATAAAACATTTTATTTCACTATGAGAAAAACACTTGGATTAACCCCAAAATAGGGGTTTTTTTTAGTTGAATCACCACACTCCTATTGTTACAGTTGTTCTAATTCTGGATAGTTTTGTTATAGATTTAAATGTTCCCCCATGAGCTAGTTTCAGTAGTAGTCTAAGGTATGGAGTTTCATCATGCAAAGTTACTTCATCAAATAAATGCATATTTCAAATTTTCATTCTCAATCAGGATGAAAAAAATTTTGAAATATTGGACCTTATCATAAAAGACTGTAGAAGAAAAGGTTAGACACATAACCAGCTATTTATTATATAAACCTAACGGTAAATCTCATAATAATTAATGAACTTGGAAGATGGAGCACTAGTTTCAGGAGGAAGAAATTATGAGACAAAAACCAAAAGAAGTTCCTTGGACATCATCAGAACAACAGTTGCAGGGAAAGCACCTTTAAAAATGCTTATGTATTAATGATTCATTTTAACATGACAGGAATTTAAACTTTCACTTTATTAGCCAATATGTGGTCTGTGAAAAAAAGTGAAGACATTTTTAAGTAGCTAGAGCTGGTGAAGGAAATTATTCAACAGGGCAGATATCGTCTTGTGGCAGACAGCTTAGGAAAACACAGCTGAAGTTTCTAACAGTTTGTGTTCCTTAGTTCACTCCCTTTCTTCTCTCTTTGATCACTGCTTTGGCAGCATCTATTATATTACTGAAAAGCCCATTTTCATTAAATGGCTGTGTTGATTTGGAGTGACAGTGTTTTTCAGTCACTTTAGTAAATGAGCATTTCTCTTCAGCAGTCTTCTAAGAAGTGTCAAGAAAAGACAGTACTTTCAAAAAATTCTGAAATTACATTGCTGGGGTTGTGAGATAGCTGTATTACTACCACTGCTGCCTTTTCTTTATCAGTTAGAATAAACCCTTGATAATAATAACAACAACAGTGACAGCAGACAGCTGTTTTAACCCTAGAAAATACTGGGGGGACGGGGAAGGAGAGGAATATTAGGAATATTTTGTGTCATTTTAATGACCAGCAAAGTTGAGAAGAGGAGATTAAATATTTTTCTACCATGTAATTATGTCAGAGGAGTGGTGAAGTTCTGTGTTTGGTGTGTGTATCACTTGTTCTATTCTCAAATAAACATTTGACTATTTGATTGCAAGACATCAGCAACAACAAAGAAATAATAAAAAAGAAGTCTCTAGAGATATTATGCTCAGAATTATGCTTCACAGATTTTTCTATGAAGAGGAATTATGGTGGATGAGGGAGAAAGTTCCTGATAGTATTTATTTAAGTCAATTGCTACAATTTGGATAATAACTTCTCTTTAGGCAAGTAATTTTCCTATATCATCCATTGTGCAGAAAGGAACAAAAATAATTTCTAGTCCCTAAATTGTAAGCAGCAAGTCAGACACTAGGCATTTCAATTGTCTGCAGAAAATCACAGTAGGCTGGTCTGTTATGGGATTACTTGTGCATTGAGTCCATGTGAGTTATCGTCATTCCTGTTGTGATATTCTGGGGAACAGATGGAAATTGTTAATCTAAAGTCAGGAGTGGCGACCTGTTCCTATTCAGGAATTTCACGAAAGTTTTCTTCTTAAGTAGCATTTAGAAGTGAATAATTTCCCAGCTACTTGGCTTGGAGTGGGACAGAAAGAGAACAAATATTTCTCCCTTTACCAGTTCTTCCCAAAAACAACAGTTGCCAATCCGATTCGAAAAGGCTAGACAAAATTATTCTAAAGCATTCAGAGAAGGCCTTAGTTATGAAGCCTGTGGATACACTAAGAGAGGTCTTACACCTTTCTAGTTTAATATTTGTATACTGGTATGTGTTTGTCAAAATATTCATGAGAAGAGAGAATATAAAATAAAAAAGATTCTGATTTGGGGACCAATATGGATGGCAGAAGGTATGGGATGAGCCCCTGCACGAACAAATCTTTATTTAGTCAAGCAAATTTATTATAGAAAATAAACAAAAGACGTTAGAACTTTTGTTCTGCTTGGTTGTCTCCCTCACTTTCCCACAATATTTAGTTTATAGAGTCATAGAATCATTTAGTTTGAAAAAGATTTTAGAGATCCTAAAGTAGTTCACTAGATGTTGGCTGCTCTTCCCTGCAGGAACATCTTTGTTACTGTGGGAAGGTCAGGCATAAAATTGTGTTGCTTCCTGCTATGCAGCTGCTGGATGTTACCAGTCTTGGGCATCACTAGCTAAGGTCAGGCATTTGCCTCCATGCTTTCTTCCCATCTCCAGGACCTTCCCCCAATTCTGAGAGCTTTCCTACAGCTAGGATCTTCCCCTTATTCTTTCTGGCTTTCTTTCTTTCCTCAGCCTCCTCTTTGTTTCAGAACTCCTTATTTTTGTAGCACTTTCTTTCTGGAACATCAAGTCCCTGGTTTTCACAATGAAAATCGACAGTGTGCATAAACAAATGTTCTCAGTTTTGTAATTTCTGGGGTTTTTGTCTCCTGTCTCTAGTAAATGGAGGATTCACTTCTGTTTAATCCAAGTGTTTGCAAAATTTGCAGCAAGTTCACACCAGTGACAGCTCACAAGTATCAGGCTTCCCCTTGAAAGTTCAAGAATTCAGTTTTTCAGATTTACTCACAAACACCCAGACATCCAGTTAGATTCCATGAGTTTACATTCAAAATTAAAAACTTCTTTCCCTTTCTTTTTTTTTTTCTTTTTTCTTTTCTTTTTTTTTTTCACATACAGCACATGGGAAACTGTCTTTCCCCAATAAGCAGCTTACCTCTTAATAAATACACTTCTGGAGAGAAGGGAAAAATCCTTTCCATTTACTTTTGAAACAAGAAATGGTGATCCACATGATGTCAAGCTGATCCCCTGATCATTTTGTTTTCTGCCTTTGCAAAGTCTGCTAGCTCTAGATACAAGTTCCTGCTAAAAGAGAAGGATTAGGGAATTTGACCAAAATTTCATCCTCACCTGTAATACATATTAAGCTACTGATTAATTCCTTACATGGCGAAACATGGATTTTTAGTCTGGCTCCCTGAAGTCCAGAAGAGGCAACCTGAAGGTCGTTTCCTGTATAGACTCTGAAAATGTTAATAATTTCCAATTCTGTCCGTTACATAATTTATCTGCAGAGATCGCTGGTCTGAGAATAAACTTGGGTCACAAATTGTCATGAACTTCTGGAAAACATGTAGAAACATATTTCTACATAGGAGACTTTCAGGTTTAGAAAGAGCTGAGCAAGTTTTTGAGAAGTTCATCACTACATTAATATTTTTTCAAGTTGCCTAAATTCGCCGAGGCTTCAATCTAAACAGAAAAAAACCCCATTCCTCTTCCTACTTCTTTTTTATTAATTGTTTCACTGCTGAATTGATTCACAACTGCATCAGCTTGGAGATCTAGCCAAAGTTCTCATGGGATATCTTTCTTTGCAGCTGCACTAATTGAATGGCAGAAAACATTTCAGACAGTTCTGCGGTTGTTACAAAGAACATAATACTCTGATGCAGGAGACTACAATCCATTGGCTCTTAAATCTAACTCCTACAAGTGTATCAAACCTCTTAAATATAATAGGAAAAATAGCATTAGAGTGCTTAATATTCTGTCTACAGACAGATGGAATTCACCTTACCATCTACACATTTTTTAGGCTTAAAGGTTTTATTTTTGTGGTAATGATGGAGGATTTTACACCATGGTAAGCTAATTAATGGCATAATTAGGTTTCACATGAATTAAAATCTTCAAAAGAACATATAAATTTTTAAGGAGTTTAAATATTTGGATTCATTAGCCACACTTCTCTTATTTCTATTACTTTTTGTTTTGGTTGGGGGGAGGGTTGTTGTTTGTTTTTTGGGTTTTTTTTTAAATTCTTTTAGTTTTACCACATATTTTACTAGGAAGGTTATTAAAGGCTTCGGGAGGAGGATGTTACTGCAGCTATTTTAATGAAAGATTTAATTCATATTCCTACACATAGTCTGATAAGAATTTCCTAACTGAGGTGCGTGATGTAACTGGGTAATTTCTTTGGTGTTTACTGTGTGTGCTTTTTTATTTGTGTTCTGATCAAAACATATGGCAGAACACCCAAAAAGGCAACCACCTGTTTACCTTATTGTTGGATAGTACTCTCTGAATTAAGTGAAATTGCATAGAAGGAAAAAGGGATTTCTGATTTTCTGTAGTCAAATTATCATGAGTAGTTTGGAGAAATCTGGAAAGTTAGATGAGCTGAAGGTAATGTGGAATCACACAAAGACAGAGAGAAAAAAGACCCCGAGAGTCTCTGAACTCAGAACCAAGCAAAAAGCAGAGCCTTACCCAGGAAGGACAAAGAAGCAAAAATGGTTGATTTGTTATAAATTTCTTTTATTTCAAGCTTTTCCATAAATACAATTATATTCTGTTTCAAATGGTGCTTTCTCTCAATGTGTTTGCTAATAATATATCCAGGTAGGGTTTTTAACGATGACAACACATGAAAGGAAAAATGTTCCAAGAATCTAGTGAAAGAAAGGCATATATTACTCCTACTAGGTATACCATTGCCCAGTTGCTGTTTTTTTTATTTTTGGTAACATTTCTCTGCTAAGTGTGGTCTTGCTCCATATGAGCAGATTTCTGTTTAATGAAAAAAAGGCTAAATTTTACTTCACATATGTACTGCATTTACTACATGTAAGTATCATCTACTAGTTAAGTATTAAAAAAAGTATAATCTTTCTTTGTAACATTAGTTACTCAGTTGCCAGCACAAGCAGCTCCAGTGCCAGCAGGATCTGCAGCAGGGCACTCCAGCACAGTGGACAGGGGAGTTCTTGAACTAGAGCAACCTCAGGGGCAGCCAAGAAAGCCACTGGGAGACGGCAGCTTGTGCAAGAGCAGCTGACAGACCAGAGCAGGGCCAGAAGCTGTGGGGATACAAGAGTAGGCTGTAGGCAGCCTTGGCCTTGATGGCCTTGATGGCCTTGATGGCTTGCGGCTGTGTCCCTGGGAGGAGGGAAGGCCAGCATTGAATGCAGGTGTGCTAATTCCTGTAGCAAGAAGCACGTGAATGGCCCACGAGATGGGTATAAAAGGCTGGACGGCAGGATCATAAGAGTGGATTCTGAGCTGCAGCCAAGCTGATGCCGCTGATGCCTGCCACCCTGCTCTATGCCGGACTTTTTGGACTCTGACATCTGGTGCCTGTGTTTGTATGTATGGCGGCGATATTTGGCTTAGAGCCTTAGAAGTTCTTGGAAGCCTCTGGCAGTATAAGCCTCCCGGACTGCAATCCACTTGGGGGAAGTGGAAAAGCCGGCCGGCGCGTAATCCCTGGGCGGGGGTGTGCCCAGGAGAGCCGTGAGTAGCCTATGCATGTAAGTCCAGGATTGGACTGCCTTGGGCGACTGTGCCTCTGGGAAGGACGGTGAGCCGCTGTAGCTCTTGCCCAAGCAAGTCTGGGATTGGACTGCTTTATGGGTGACCGTGCCTCTAAGAGGGATGGTGAGCCGCTGTAGCTCTTGCCCATGTGTGATTACTGCAGATGGTGCTGCAATTTTATCCTGCAAGCTATGTTGGCCTGGTGTAAGCCAACATCTGGAACTATGTTGGCCTTGTGTATGCCAACAGAAGAGCACACAGGAAGGGTGCTGCAGCCCTGCCAGCTTTACCAGGGAGAAATGGCATCTGCCCATCAAAAAGCCATGGCCTCTCTAAACTCTGCACCAACCATGACTGATGCAGCAGCCCAGACAGAGCTCCGGTGGGAACACGCTGCACACCTAGCATCTCAGTTGCAGGGTGTGCCCTGTTTTTATTTGAGTACTGGACATGCATCACTGAGCACACCTGTGGGATGAGTGTCCTGGTACGGACGAAATCCTCTGCTTAGTAACAGACGTCAAGGAGGAGGTGACTAAGTTAAGGAGCATCAGGGATTCTGAAAGGTAGACTATGGGAATCACACTCTACCTTCCCTGGGACAGGCCAGACAGGCAGGCAGGATGCATGATATGGAGGATTCCCTATCTTTTTTCTACCTGGTTGAATGTGTTGACTCAAGTGATTGGGGGCAATAGTGATAAATTCCTACCGGGCACAATAGATGGGCCATGACTTCACAGGTACAAAGTTTTGCAAGTGAAACTGAACAATAACAAACATAAAAGTTCATCTAAGTTGGGGGTGTTGCTGAGGCTAAGTTGTCCGACAACCTGCATCAAAATTGCTTCCATAAAGAAGATAACTTGCAGACACAGCTGGTGAATGAGTCAAGCAGTGGAGGTGCCCCACTGGACCTGATACTTGTAAAAAGACAAGAACTGGTGGGTGATGTGATGGCTGAAGGTTGTGTTGGGCATAGAAATAATGAAAATAGAGCTTTTGAATTATGGGGATATAAGGAACGTGTTCGGCTTTGGGCCCCTCATTACAAGGAAAACATTGAGGTGCTGGAGTGTGTCTAAAAAAAGGGCAACAAAGCTGATGAAGAGTCTGAAGTGCAAGTCTTATGAGGAGCGGCTGAGAGAGCTGGGGTTGTTTAGCCAGACAAAAGGAGGATCAGGGACTCCTTCTTCTATTCTACCACAACTGGGAAGGAGGTGCAGAATCACAGAATTCAGAACCACAGAATACTCTGAGTTGGAAGGGACCCACAAGGATCATCGACTCCAACTTTTAAGTGAATGGCCTACAGAGGTATTGAATCCACAACCTTGGCATTATTAGCATCAAGCTCTGACCAACCTGGTGATATGGGGGTTGGTCCCTTCTACCAGGTAGCAAGTGACATGGTGAGATTAAATAAGAGGCCTCAAATTGTGCCAGGGGAGATTTAGATTGGATATTAGGAAAAATTTCTACCCCAAAACAGCTGCTAGGTGTTGTAACAGGCTTCCCAGGGAAGTTTCTGAGTCCCCATTCCTGCAGATATTTAAAAGACCTGTAGCTGTGGTGCTTAGCAACATTGTTTAGTGGTGGGCTTGGCAGTGCTGGGTTGATGGTTGTGCTTAATAATCTTCAAGGTCCTTTCCAACCTTAGCAATTCTGTGGTTCTATGAATAATAAAAACTTATCTACAGAATGGAAAAATACTAATTACATTTTTAAAAGAAAGCTAATGACATCTGTATTCCTGTCTTGATTTCAGTATTTTTGCTCGCATTGCAAATTGCTTTGCATTTCTCAAAATACTGAGAAGATATCAAATACTTCTATTAATATGGGCAAAAGGAAGCGTATTTAACAGAGATGATGGGTAAACATTTAATGAGGACACTTTGAATAATTCCTAGCTGACTATAAATAGTTGACAAAATTGATTATAAATTGAGGCATCGTGCCTGGTGTATGAAGTGAGAAAAAAGCAATCTGAATAGCTTTAAAGCTTGTCTTTGAAGTGCTAAGGGTGATATCCATTAGGTCACTTAGGTTTTGGGGTGGGGTTGTTGGTTAGAGGGTTTTTTGTTGCTTTTCTGCATTATGCTTTAATGGACTTATTGATAAGGCGGTTTTTAGGGAATTCTGAAATTCCTGTATTTACTATAACTTGATAATATGTGTCTGTTTTCCTTATTATTCAATTACATTATGGTAATTTAAATACTCCAAACTAGAGTATGGTAATGAGCTCTTCAGGGAATTAAATCAGCCTGGTAACTGAAACTAGTAAGGAACACAGCAGCCTGCATATCTGCTGACATGTTGTTTTGACATCCTATGATACTTTTATGCTCCCTAGTTTTCCTGACAGAGATGTTGGTATCGCTGATTTTACCTAAAGAGCTTAAGGTCCAGACTTTCTCAATCCACCCACAGCTGTTACCTATGTGCCGGGATAAATCAGACATCATCAGAGGGTTGATGGATATGATATAGGAGCTGTGTATATATATATATATAGGAGCTGTATATACCTCTTCTCTTGGTGCAACCAATGATCTACCAAGATCACCTTCAGCATATCAAATGGCAAGTACATCTTTCTGTGCTTTCTTCATGGTTACGTTTTAGTTTTGGTTTTGCTACTCTGTGATACTTAGGACACATACAGTCTTAGTTTTCCTCAACTCATGGACACCAAATTTCAAGAAAACACTGACATTTCACAAGCCAGAGCTACCTCTTAGTAGACAGTGAAATATCTTCCTTTTTCCAGAATTCAATTGTTTCACCTGATTTTCCATGAATAATGTTCCAAAGTTCTATCATACTGCCAATGCCCCTCATTTTTGTAACATTTGCAACTTTTGTCAGGTTCTGCAAGCACAGTCAGCATGACTGGTCCTTCTGGTATGCCTTTTCTCCTGCTCTGTTTCTTTTCTTCTACTTCTGGTTGGTCCTTACATATATTGTGCTTGTGTGTGCTTAGCCTTGCTTTGTTTTCTGAGGCTCATATACATAGGTTGTATTTATGTCTATTTAACCTCAGGATTTGCCATATATATTTCACAGCAGAGTTTGATACCAATGTTAGTTTTAAATGTCTGCCAAGCAAATAATAATAAATGCGAAGAACAGATGATAAAATGTCACAGTTTCTGCAATCAGATGTTTTTAGGCACATTTCACATAAAACAGTAATTGTGGAAGCTTTAAAGACTGTCTCAAAAACATTAGGTATAACCACGTTTCTGCCTTCTGGGCAAAGCTATTCTAAGCAGTTCAGTTTCAGCACTGATTTAACAGTCTTTATTTTTCACAGATTATGAACTGCCATTGTCACTGATACTGTAAAAAATTATTGGGGTCATCCAATGGCTGTCTTTCCAGTGCTTCCAGAACTTTTAGTTCTTACTAAGAAACTTAGGTCTTTTCCTCATGTTGTTCTAACCATATTCAGCATAGTATCTTCTTGAGCTAGTTATATTTGACTCCTCACAGCTGAGGCACACAGTCAGGAACAGAACTCAAATGGATGATCAGTTGCTAAAGTACATTTTTTGATAAGAATAATTATTTCTAGAAGTTCCAATTCCTTAAAGTTAATCTGAATGATTAGCTTGGATAAAAAAGGAGCATTATGGATATTTGGATCAACAAGCTATGTTCCAAGACCTTTTGAAACCCTTGAGGCTGAAATATACCAGGCACAGTTGAAATTCTGTCTTTATAGCCAGGAAATTGGCAAGAATGTCAACTGCACTGCACGTCTCCAGCATCCACACAATAGATGACATTTCAGAAAAGTTATGTCAATACCTATAACTTTAGCTTTTTAATTATTTTGGATTTTCAGATTTTTGGGGGGTGGAAGGGGAAAATGAAAACAAGTTTGCATTTAATTTAAACAAGATCCAAATTTTACATAAATGCATTTTCACATAAAAATCTTAACTTTTATTAAATTCTTTATTAAGTATCAGTAACTCAATTTCCAGAGTTTCTCATTTCAAGTATAAATAATAGCTTTATCTTGAAAAAAGATTTAAAACAAGAATATTCTCAAACCTATAACAGGTAAGATTTGGGGGTTTTTTCTGAAAAAATGCTGTAGGTATGTTTTGTCATACTGTTCCAACAGTTAATGCCAAACAGTTTTCTTAGGCTACAAAATATTAAATAAAAAAAAATTATTTTTCATTTCATATGAAATAGAAAAGAAAGATTCGTATATATATATACTTCTCTATTTTCTCTTTGAGGCAAAGGAGACCATTTCAGCAATTTAATTTCATTTGTGTCACTGTGACAGCAAAGTCACATAGCCTTAAATTAATGCATAAGACAGAGGAAGATTGTATTTCAGTTTGCTCAAAAGTTCTGCAACAAAGACATAGTGGGCAGTTAGAAAAACTGGGCACTACCACTGTTTTTATCTTTATTTCATCAAACTGACAACACAGTCACAATTTTTTTAGTTACAGCTTACATTGCATTTATTGTGAAAGTTCTTGAGTGTTTTGGCAAACTGGGAATGCTCAGCATGAATTTCATCTAAGTAAAAAATCACAGTGTGACTTGGCATTGGGTACTGAGCCCTTTTGAAAAGAAGAAAGAGTACTAATATTCTCAGTTTTTCAAAGAGTACAACCAAAACACATTTTCATTTTGCTGCTTTCTACACAAAAGCAAATTATAAAATCAAGGAAATAAGAACTAAAACAAGTCTCTGGAGATTATCAGTCTCTAGAGAGATTGATACCAATCTCATCAATCTCATCTCAACCATTTGAACAATGTATGAAGGCATAGCTAGAGAAGCTGCAGAAATCAATGCAAATTAGTGCTCCACATAGTATAAAGTAATTGTACAGCACAGTATCACAGAATTGTTCAGGTAAGAAAGAACCTCTGCAATACTTCTAGCTCAGTGTTTCTGTTAAGAGCAGGATCAATTACAGTAGGCTACTTAGGGCTGTGTCCAAGTGGAGTTACTGATGTCCCAAAGAGGGAGTATCCACAAGTTCTCTGGGAAACTTGGTTCAGCGTTTGACAATTTTACAGTAAAAAAATTTTCCTTGTGCTTACACATGATTTCTTGTAAATAAACATACACCTTGTCCATTCACTGAAATGTCAATGAGAGATGGTTTTCTTCTTCACTCCCCCGGCAGGGTATACCCCATCAGGTATTTAGACACACTGGTAAGATATCCCCAAGCCTTCTCTTCTCTAAGCTAAACAGTCCCTGCTCTTTCAGCCTCTCCTCACGTCAGACACTTGAAGTCCTTAATAATCTTCACAATCCTTTCAAGATTTACTCCACTATGTCCATGTCACCTTTCTACTGAGGAGCTCAGACCTGGACACAGCACTCTAGAGGTGGCCTCTCCAGTGCTGAGTTAGGGGGAAGAATTAACTCCCACAATCTCCTGACTGTTCTTCCTAATGGAGCCTGGGAGGTTGCTGGCCTCTTTTTCTGCAATAGACTATTGCTGCCTAATTTTCAATTTTCTGTTCATCAGGTTTTTATCTTCCCCAGATGCTTTCCAGTTGTCCAGCCCCAGCATGTACTCATGCATAGACTTATTTCTTCCCAGGTACAGGACTTCGAATTTCCTTTTGCTGTACTATTTGACATTATTATGGCCCTTTTCTCTTTCCTATCCAAGCAGTTTAATTTTTTTGATGTTTTGTCCTTTCGTTTTTTCTTATTTCATTATTTCTTTAGATGCATCTAATGTAAAAATTATATTGTGCTGTCCCCAAGACATTTAAAAACTACACACTATTCTTCAATTAAACAATCTTAAATACTCTTTCCAAGAATTTGCATGAGAAATGCTAATAGACCTACAGTAAACTATCATCTGGTCTTTCAATGTGCATTGGTTCCTCCAGAAAAAAATGGATGCTTTCAGTAGTGTTAGACATAACAGGGCAAGAAAATTCAGTGATCAAGATCCATTTACTGAGAAATGTGCCTGCTTGAATTAAGGTGCAAACAAGACCTTATGACGAAGGCAATAGTATGGGTTTTATTGAACAAAAATATGTGAGGTAGGGAGATAGAAAGAAATAGAAAAGAGACAGACAGATGGATTAAGCAGAAAATAGTCACCATCCATGGATCTAGTGGTGTCCCATTGGTCCTTCTTCACCCTGGGCTTCTCCGTGGTGGGGAGTCCCAACGTTGTTCAAAACTTTTCACTATTTATAGATTTTAGTTAACAGAGGAATTAATGTTCATTACCTATATAGTTCTTTTATGCTATTGGTTAAATTATTCTCCCAACTCTAATCACAGAACCCCAGAATCACAGAATGAACTAAGTTGGAAAAGACCTTTAAGATCATCTAGTCCAACCTATGACCTAACACCTCCTCATCAACTAAACCATGGCACTGAGTGCCATGTCCAGTCTTTTTTTAAACACGTCCAGGGACAGTGACTCCACCTCCTCCCTGGGCAGACAATTCCAGGGTACAATCACTCTTTCAGTGAAGAATCTTTTTGTAAAGTCTAACCTAAACTTCCCTTGGTGCAGCTTAAGACTGTATCTTCTCGTTCTATCAGTTGTTGCCTGGAAGAAGAGACCAACCCCCACCTGACTACAACCACCTTTCAGGAAGTTGTAGAGAGTGATAAGGTCACCCCTGAGTCTCCTTTTCTCCAGGCTAAACAACCCCAGCTCCCTCAGTGGTTCCTTAGAGGGCTTGTGTTCCAAGCCCTTCACCAGCCTTGTTGCCCTCCTTTGGACACGTTCAAGTGTCTCAACGTCCTTCCTGAACTGAGGGGCCCAGAACTGGACGCACTACTCAAGGTGCGGCCTCACCAGCGCCGAGTACAGGGGAAGAATGACTTCCCTGGTCCTGCTGGTCACACTATTTCTGATACAGGCCAGGATGCCTTTGGCCTTCTTGGCCACCAGGGCACACTGCTGGCTCATGTTCAGTCGGCTGTCAACCAGTCCCCCCAGGCCTTTTTCCGCCTGGGCACTGTCCAGCCACACTGTCCCCAGCCTATAACATTGCAGGGGGTTATTGTGACCAAAATGCAGGACTCAGCACCTGGACTCGTTAAACTTCATGTTGTTGGACTCGGCCCATCTATCCAGCCAGTGCAGGTGCCCTTGCAGAGTCCTCCTACTCTCCAACAGATTGACACACGCTCCTATCTTAGTGTCATCTGCAAATTTACTGATGGTGGACTCAATCTCCTCATCCAGATCATCAATGAAGATATATATGCTAATCAGTCCACATGCTCAGTCTTTCTTTTCTTTTGAGTCCCTGGGTTTCCTGCGCCAGTGGTTGGTGATCTCGATCTTCCCCTGCAGGAATTACATTTTACCTAGTTCAAGATGATTTCAGCACAGTTGCTGAGTTGGCTTTTCTTGTGGCCCATAAATCTAATTCTTTGTGTCCATTATCAGTCATATATTCTTCTCCCCCAGGTTTGTTAACCACTCCTTTGCTCTGAGTTAACACTTGAACAATTGTATCACCTACATCTCATCTCCATTCTTGTCAAGGTGGCTTAATTTACAGACAAGTTCCAGGTATGCACGAAGGCATCTTTTGGGGGAACGGGGAGGAGTGGGGCAGATGCCATCTGTCCCATAACTTGGGGTGATCTTTGTTTGACCAGTGGTGTGTATGTGAGCAGTTGCTTTACAAATTTTTCTGCAGTGGGAATTTTTATCCAGATACAATACCCAGGATGTGCTAACCAGATCTTGCCTCTGCCAGGTCTGGAATCAGCACCATTCTGTCGCACATCCACAGCACATCCCTTCTATGCTTGTCTCATGGCAAAGTCCTTCTGTGGCCTTAACAATGTTTGAGACACAACTGTTCTCTTTAA
>VWZT01010877.1:10747-52167 GCA_013397055.1 Pachycephala philippinensis | reverse complement strand
TTTTTTTTTTTTTTTGCTTGTTTAGTTTGATTTTAAACTGATTTTAAATATTTACATTTTAAAATATTGGCTCTTTAGAATTATTTCTGTGGTATTGTTTTGTTCTTTGCCAGAAGTTGGCCAACAAAAAAATCATTCTTCCTGAAATAACAGTGCATAATAAAAATCAAGCTACAGGCTTATCGTTTTCTAAATCTGCTAGTAATTTCCTGTTTTCTGATGTCAGCATGTGGATTTTATTCAATACCATATTATAGTGGTCCAACACTAATAACAAAAATACATCATTCTATGTCTCATTTTATAGATTTAAAAAAGAAAAAATTACCTTACTGAATTATTTTTAAAACTCCAGCCATAAGCTATCAACAAAATGATCAATAAAACTGCAAATTAATCACAGACAATTTCAACACTAAGTTTGTATTTTGCTTTTTATGATGCAAAATTGTAAAACAGTATTTATGGGGACAAAATAAAAAAATAAGAAAGAAAAAGAGAAATACCACAGAACAGTAAAACTACTGGAGGAATTATTTATTTAGTGTCTTGCAATAAGTATTGTGTGCCAAATAGCAAAACTGCAAATTAAATTGTAAAATATTGTACTGGGTCTGGCTCTAACAGAGTTAATTTTCTTCATAACAACTCGTATGTCACTGTGTTTTAGATTTTTTATCCAAAAGAATACTGATAACACACTAATGTTCTAGTTTTTGCTGGAGTGGGTACAACATCAAGACCTAATTTTTGCTCACCCTGTCCCCAGATTAAGAGGTGCAGAATAGCCAGGGAATGGCCATAACTATGCAGATGACTCGAACAAATCAAAGAAAAATTCTGGACCATGTAACATCCAGGTGGGAGTGACCAGGTACCTCCTCTGCTGGGGAAGGGGGACAAGCTTGACTCTTCTCTTGCAACAGACTGGATCTGTTGCATCTCTTTGCATCATGTGCAGTGCTCTGGTGCAAGGCCTCAGGAATCACTCTGGGGGTATTTTGGGGGTCTTTGATGGATTATGACACCTCCTCAGCTGCTCATCATGTGAATGCCCCATGGAGGTAGACTCCCTGGGGTGGGGGGTTTACAACTGAGCCAATTTGTGCAAGGGAGGATGGGTGTTCACTCCCTCTGACCAGAGGTTATGCCACACCCCCAAAACTCTCCTCCTCCCCCCTTGGTTGTGGGGGAATCTGTGCAAACCTGGCCTCAGCAGATGGGCCTGTGGGCTTATGGCTTCCCTCCTAACCAAGCCAGGGATGATTTTCAGGACAGCTGCTGGGTTTGATTTTCTTGTGGATACATTCTTCTCCCTCAACCTTGTTTATTTCTCCCTAGGCTGAGATAAATGGAAAATGTGTCACCTTAAGCAGCTTAACTGACAGTCTGAAGTTCCAGTTCAGGAGGCATCTTCAGGTGACCTTAAGTGGTTGCAGCTTCTTTATACAGTTTTGCCATAATGGGCAAAAAGTCCTTTATAACAATGTTTAAGCCATTAACCATAACATTTTGGTCTCTCACATCTTTAAAGATCATGCAGTTCCCACTCCCATGCCAGGGACATTTTCGCTAGATCAGGTTGCTCAAAGCCGTGTCCAACTTGATCTTGAACTCTTTCAGTGATGGGGCATCCACAGCTTTTCTGAGAACCTTGTTCCACTGTTTCATCACTCTTAATGTAAAAAGTTTCTTCCTTATCCAATCTAAATCTACCACCTCTCAGTGGAAAACCATTGTGCCTTGTCCTGTCACTACGGACCCTGGCAAAAAGTCTCTTTTCATCTTTCCTATAAGTCCACTTCATATATTCAAACATCACAATCAGGTCTTCCCAGAACTTTCTCTTCCGTGGTTGAACAGTCCCAACTCTCCCAGTCTTTTCTCATAGGAAAGGTTCTCCCTTTGTCTAATAATTTTTGTGGCCCTCTAGACTTGCTCTAACAGGTCTATGTCCTTTTGCTCCAGACCTGAACGCAGGGCTTCAGACAGGAATGCAGTACTCCAGGTGGGGATCTTACAAAGCAGAGCAGAAGGGGAATATAAGCTCCTTTGACCTGCTGGCCATGCTTTTTATGCAGCTCAGAATTCATTTGGTTTTCTGGGCTGTGAGCACACATTGCTGGCCTTCATGATTTTCACACGGGCTGCCTTCTCAAGCCTGTCAAGGTCCCTCAGGAAGGCATCCTGTCCCTCAGGCAAATCAGCCGTGCCACTCAGCTTGACATCTTCTGCAAACTTGCTGAGAATGCACTCAACCCCATTCCCTATGTCATCAACACAGATATTGAACAATACTGGTTGCAATACAGAGCTTTAAAGACACCACTTTTTATTGTTCTCCTTTTGGACCGAGTCATTGACTACAACTCATTGGATATGGCTGCCCAGCCAATTTTTGGTCCATCAAATATTCCACTTATCAAATCCACATCTGTTTAACATATAGACAAAGATATTGTGTGATGATGTGTAAGCTACTCTCTTCCACCTCAGTTATGTTGGGGCGTGATAGATATCTAAATCCCACTATAGTCTGCGAAGATTTTGTCTGTACAATCAGTGAACCTCGGGCAAATTTTCAGCTGACCAAACACACAGGAATACTTTTAGGGTAAGCTGAATAGAGTTCTAGATTTCATTAACTACAGTGGAATTTTGAACACCCAGCTTGCAGACAAAGACCCACCTTCAGAAACCGAATTGCACATATGTTTAATCTAGTGCTGAAGTGTATTTATGGCTCTTAGGTAGTATGTCTAATGAAGTTTATTTTACTTACAGAATGTTTTCTGTTAATCCTAATGATATTTTCTCCCCAAAGTGTTTCTGCAGATTTAAAATTAATATAGCTAATGTAAAACCTGTAAAAAAATCACTTAATCACTTAAATTGACTATATAACTTTGCTGAGTTAACCATTGCTTAAATTGTTAGATTTTTTTTTCAAGATATCTTCTTTGCTTTAAGTGTGTTAGGTGAACATCTTTACAGAAGTTTTTGGTATTAAAACTTAAAAGATTTAAATTTTATCTATCCCTATTTGGGGATGGGGGATTTACATTACTAACACGCATGGCTAAAAATGTCTTTGAGCCAAATATTGCACTTTTTAATGATAATACAGCAAATATTCCCCCTCCCCCTCCTAAATCAACCAGTTTCTGAGGCAAACCTTTACAGGACTGAAAAAATCTTTACATAATGTCTCATTTATTCTGTCTTATATAAAGAAAGATCCTTCTTCCCTTATTCTCTCTTCTCTCTCTAGCTCTCCTCTCTTCTCTTTCTCTTTTCCTTTCTTTCGTCCAAAAGACAGAAATCTCACTTGCGTTGAGTAATTGTATGTTTTAAGGAAATCAATCAAGATCTGGGAACGAACTACACTTGTCTGTTGCATTCTACAGCTATGATGAGTCGAAATGTGCCAGCTGTACAGCTTGTCCACAGCTGTTGTCTCTCAAATCTTTTTATAATATCCATTTTCTCTCCAACATTTACAAAGTTTATAACTGCAGTGAGAGTTGATCAAAATTATTCTAGTATGGAACACTACCAGTGTAATAGCTCTTAGTTTTAAGCTATGCATAAGGGAGTCTATGCCAGAAATAATTCTTCACATAATGCTTAAGACAGCACAGATGTCTGTGTTTGATCTAAGAAGGCATAATTAAGGAGAAAATGCTGACAAAAATAGAGTATACATACCACCAACTAAATCAGAGGGGAAAAAACTATGCAGAGAAAGCTGAAATGTTAGTATTTGGGGAGGTTAATGTGTAGTTTCACTGTAAACTGGAAGACCAATATAGAGGATGGAAAACAAACAAACAAATGAAACCACACATTGACTAAAAATATCCCACCACCACCAAAAAAACCCCATTTGAACACCATTTGCTGATCGAAATGGAAACTTCTTCAGATAATTTTTTGGTATGTGAATACTTGTACTTCCAGTTCACAATAAACTGGGAGAAGAAAGTTTGTTCAGAAGGCAGATTAAATACAAATCAGTGTATGTTTATATGTGTATACATGTATCAGAGTTTAAACTTCAGTGCTGAAACCGTAACACCATGAAATTTTGGACACATGGAGAAAACATACTCTCTCACCTGTACAAAGAACATCTGTTTCTCTGCTTACTTAAATCTTTCTCATATCCCATGAGACCTATTGCAGAGTCACAGCTGATCTGGCAGTTGCTGAATAGTTGACTTCTGTTCCAAAAATGTATGTAGTCTGACATGCTCCTGAAGTCCAGGGGGAACCAGGCAGCTTGCCTTTGTCTATTATGATGAATAAATAAAAAAAATAAACTATGGACATGTCCCTGACTCTGAGATAAAGGTGGTACATATTCACTTTAATTCCCCTTATTTTGGGTTAGCCTCAGTGGCTAGAGATTTATACTAGAGATGCAGTAGGATTGGCTCAAAACCAAACTGGGAAGTATAGAGATAGGAAACACGTAGTGCTCAGTGTTCAAACTTTTCCTTTGTCTATCTTTTCTTCAGAAGTATGGATATATATACACTGTGAGACTTCTGTTGCCTCCCTGAAAAAAAAATCAGCTGTTGGGAGGAATGGGTTAAAAGCAGAACACTGTCGAGGAGGATTGTAAATCACTCAAAGGACCTTGCATCTTGAAATAAGCCTTGATAAACCTGTGTAACCAGGAATGATCCTCCAGCATAGAAGTTGTTTAACAGTGCCTGTGTCTCTGCTTGTGTACCACTGCCCAGGCATTCCTTCAGGGATTCCCCCGTAAGCAAGGAAACAGATATTCTTTGTAAGCAAGACAATGGAAATACGTTCAGTCTGTGTTTTAGCTGTATATTTGTGGTTGTCTCGGCTGCTGGCCTGTGCATACATCAACTTTTAGAGATGTTACAACACACAAGAATAGTAGAACTTGTAATAACTTGGTTGGTTACAGGAAATAATGTGTGATTTCCTTATAGAATCATAGGATGGTCTGGATTGGGAGGGACCTTAAAGATCGTCTATTTCCAATCCCTCCTGCCATACATACCAGTACACATATATGGTAATATGCATTTTATAGATCTATATAAACACATATGTAGATATATAGGTGCAGAGGGACACCTGCAATTGTATAAATATACAGATGTTTTCTTAAAGAGTGGGGGCTGGACAAAGGTGATGCAGGCTCTAGCTTTTGTTTTCTGGTGAAATGTTCTTGTGGGAGAGGTGAGGAGTGGGAATTTCTCTCCTACTTGAAAAAAATTAACTGGGACTCCACAGCTAAGGAACCTTTTTTGGAAAAGAGGATACAATAGTAAAAAATAAAAATATAGACTGTAGGGATGATATAACATACAGGGTCACTAAGGGGAAATTCAGCTCCTGAATTTCAGACAACATTCTTTGGCTTTCCAGAGTTACAGGAGTCTTTCTTGAAAAGGTCTCTGTGGAAGGGTTTTTAGCAAGATCAGATGAGATTTATCAAGCTGATTGAAATGAATCTTTATATCCAGTTGGTTCATGGTCCTGCGTGACCAAGCATCTGCAGCATCTATAGCTATTATTTTAAGAGGACCGCAGAACCTCTCAGAACCACCATAACTATTTGTAAACATCTGTTCTCTTTGACCATTTATGAATCTTCAGAAACAGTTTATGCTCATTACTTACATGCATTATCAATACAGAATTTGGTCAGTTCTTCAGCAGAAACCATGTGGGATAGTTTTTGGGATGGTCAGATTTTCCATGGTAATCATCACATTTAAGTTATTTTTAACCATCCGTTCTGTTATGAGGCTTTCTAATGGATAGTATGAAATATTACATGTGTCAATATAGGCCACTACAATTTCAAAAAATAATTATTAGTCAAAGTTATGAATTATTATAAATACATATCACAATAAATTAAAATTTAAAATTATATTATTCTTTTGTGTACAGAGAATTGCAATATTTTATATGCAATATATTTTAAAAAAATTTAAAAGATATACACACTTCAGGAAAAAGGAAGAAAAAAATAAGCATACAAGCAGCTCTGACAATTTAACTCTATTCATTTGAAAATCAAAGGTATATACTTATTGCCCAGTGATGAGTTTGGTTTAGCTTTTTAATGACATGAAAGAACAAGTCAGAGAAAAAAGTATTTTTTGCATGACGAACAAAGAAATATATGATCTATGCATGGCAGATCAAAGGTCCATGTGTATCTGATAAAATTCTTAGTGCAAAAATCAAAACCAATCAGAGAGTAATAAGATGGCATATTTATAATGGTTAGTCTTCTGAACAGTCTGGTTGTGCACTGATTTTATCAATCAAGTTGACGTCAACTTCCCTGCTTCCAGCGGCCTGTTGGAACTCCATTACTGAACAGATGAGACAGTTTAGATGTTTTATGTGTTTTATCTAGTGGACATGTATAATCAAGTGAAGAAAAAAATATTTAGCTGTGATATGAGGTCTATTTATATAAATTGAGATAAAAAGTGACAGAACTTTGGCTTGATCACCTCCTTAACTTCACTGCCTTGGATTTCACATCAACATAGTAACTGAGGGAATAAAGCTAATTACCTAGCTGAATAATAAAATGGCTTTTGATAGGTTTATCCTGGGAGTCTTGGTGCATGACAGGTTGTCTGTGAGCTGGCAGTGTACCCTGGTGGCCAGAAGGGTCAATGTTATCCTGAGGTTCATCGGGAAGAATGTGGCAAGCAGGTCAGAGGGAGAGATCCTGCCCTTCTGCTCAGCCTTGGTGAGGCCACATCTGGAGCGCTATGTACAGTTCTCATCTCCATAGCTCAAGAAAGACAAGGAGCTACTGGAGAGTCCATGGAAGGCACAAAGATGATGAGGGGTCTGGACCATCTCTCTTATGAGGAGAGACTGAGGGAGCTGGGTCTGTTTAGTCTAGAGAAGAGAATACTGAGAGGGGATCTCATCAACACATAAATACCTAAAGGGAGCTGTCACGAGGACGGTGCCACACTCTTTTCAGTGGTGCCCAACAATAGGACAAGGAGTAATGGCCATAAACTAAAACATAAGGAGTTCTGTCTCAACATCTCTATAAAACTGCATCTTCAAAATATTTTTGCTCCAAGGTATAAGTAATGTATGACATTAGATTTATTTCAAAGTTGTTCTGCATCTTTCCATTCACCTGATGCTTGAAAGAACTTGCCAGCTTAGGCAAAATAGCTATTATGATTACGATAAAGTTACTATATATTGACATGTAGAAAAATTTATTACTTTGATCTTCTATATATTAAAAGATGATGGAGACAAAAATGCGTGTTCAAGCAAGACATACATAGATCAGCAATGATGAGCTACCAATGATGATGAACTACCAATGAGTGTTTCATATTTTGGGGCATAACAAATTGCTTGGAACAAAAAGTGGCAAAAGGAAATATTTCAACTTGATCCTGTAACTTTTGATCTTAGTGATTACAACATTTGCTTACAATAGTCCTACAATAGTCTTAAAATACTTATGTCTTATTTATTTCAATGACAAAATCCTATGCATTCAGATTTTGTTATAGAATTTAGATATATTCATATGATCTCTAAGCTTTAAAATATCATTACCTAAAATGGAATTTATCCTTTAGTCTTTCCCAGCTCATAAAATATCTGTTTCTCTGGAAAAAAGAAAAGTTCAGTGAAGTTTATATAGTTTCATGAAAGAAAAGGGACCCACCCCATCCAAATCTCCAAAGACTTCTTAAGCAGTAGATCAATCCACTTAGCCCAAAAGTTTCGGTAATGTTCTAACTGCTTCAGAATATGATTTAAAAGAGTGTTATATTTCTTTATCTGAGAGTAGTGAAATGATAAAGTCTTTGAAATATCTGTCTAAAAAATACAACAATTAGATGGTTGATTGAGTATTAAGCTATATAAGCTTGTCTCCGAGGTATATGTTTCCTGTAAAGAAAAGAAATAGGACCAACATGTGCTCAGTCTACTGTCACTTATCCAGGGTTTTTCTTGTAATGACTGGCCAGCCACAGTGTCTTCTGCACTCTTAGGTCCTGTCAAACTATAAAGGACTATTCTTTCTATATGCAGCATTTTTTATTTATAAGACAATGATTTGTGCTGTTCTTTTCTACAAGTCACAAAATTTCAAGGAGCTGTGGGTCTACGTAAATCTCTTCAAGTCTGTTTGGAATTAGTAAAAAACATCATAGTAGAAGAGAGCAGGGAAGAAAAAAAGGAAAGGCAAATTTTATAAAAGCTAGAATCAATGGAACAAAGAAATTAATGAAAGAAAAATATTCATTCCTATGACTTGTAAATTGATAAGAACATAGTTGATTATTAGGCATTGTAGAGAAATAATATTTCTTCTAATTAACTCTTTTTGGTAAACAAAATTAAAAAGACCAAAAAATGTAAAGCTTCTTTCTATCATTATAATTATAAAATGAGTAAATAAGCAATAGATGAGCTTTTGAATTTCAACCTTAAAACTTGGCATTCTGTGAACACTAGAACTAAAACTAGGCTTTATATAAATTTCAGTTGTAAACTTCCTCCAGTATTCAGCAACTAACTTGGTTTGTCTCTGCTGGTTGAGAGACCCTTGTGAAACTTGGCAGAAATTGCACAGGTTCAGAAGTTATTCATGGGAGGAGGAAGGGAGGTGTAGAAAACTAGCATAAGCACAAGCACCCACACAAACTTCAGCTGATTTCTAATTCTCATTTAATTGAATAAATAAGTGAAACAAACAAACAAACAAAATCAAAATTAAAAAAATCCTCTACAACCCACAACAGATCACAGTGACTTATCTGTACTTATTATCCGAGAACACCATGCAAAGGTCCTAAGCTATCCTGCTGCAGATTGTGTGCTATAACATCAACTATTTCATAGAGGTAAAATCAGAATGAAGAAAAACAATTTCTTTTTCTTAACTGAATTATTGATCCATTATTTCTATTCCTACCCATTTAACCTTGTCAGGGGTGAAAAAAAAATAGAAATCTGTCTAGTAGTACACAGAAGAAAGAGGAGACATCTATGGCTTTGTGCTTTTGTACAGAAACACGCTCTGTATTAAGTACGTGCCTGGAATTCTCCTCCAGCACCAAGACAGTTTGAAGTAATTCACAAGTGAAAAGTTGACGGAGTGTACAGGTGGAGAGGATTAGCTGAACTGAACTTCCACTCTTCATGCAGCAGTTGGAAGGCAGTCTGTTAGAACTGATGAGGAATGTTTCAGTAAGCATCTATGTGCTGAAATATGCATAATATTGATCACCGTGATCACGTCCGCTGAATTTTCTCAGATTTAGGGTGAAAGAGCTTATGAAAAATAAAGGTTACCATTGAATTATCAACTGTTAGGGTGCTCACTAGACAGGAACTCTTCTGTTCAAGTCTCAGACTGATAATTTAGGGCTGAGTTTGAGCTTGAAATAATAAATATCTAAGCCTGTGCTAGTCAGCAAATATTTCCTTCATAACCAATAAAGATGAATTTGTATTTAGAAGAGTGCTTTAGGTTAATATGAAACAGATACCTAAAAACTTCAGATGAATCATAACCTGGAATGTGTTTCCATTAACCATGGAATTTGAGAGACATATTTAAAAAAAAAATTAGGATGCTGAATGTATGTTTCTAATCAATTCTTCAATGTGATCTATCTTTTCTTCTGACCAGTCCTTTTCAAATGTACCTATTTTGAAGCTTAGGTACGCCCTTACTATCTCAAGGTTGGACTACTAAGTGGTATTGGTTACCTGACATGCTTTACAAGCTCAGTTTTGAAGGAACACCCAAGATTAAACTAGACAATTTAAAGTTCTACTCTTTAGAGAAGAGCTCCAGAGAAAACTAGCAAATGTATATTTATGTAGCTCAATGATTTTTAAATAGCACTGTGATTTTTACTTATTTTTTTAATAAGTGTGTAAAAGTGTTTTTAATGCTGTACTTGATTCTTTCAGAAATGTTGTACCTAAGAGAAACTCTTACATGTGCTTAGGAAAGCTGTATTTTTAGTAATTGAAGTGAAAATTCACTTTGTAGTGGTTCTGCAGTAATTTGTGACCAAGGAATGATATGGCATGAAGGACAAAAAGGCCGAACTACCGAAGGATAAGATATATATATATATAAATTTTCACTCCATATGAGAGAATGAAGTTTGCTGATGAGGTGAGAAATGCTCGAGTATTTTCGTGTGACAATCGTGGAATAAAAGTGCTCAGGGCCTCGTTCTGGTAAACAGAATTGGTGCTGGGGAATGAAATCAGCATCAACCTGGTGATGTTGTCCACGAGGTCTGTCTTGCTGAAAGGGTATATAAGTAATTGGCTCATTATGTATCTTTGCAGAGTCCTTGAAGAGCCATTTATGGAGGTAGGAATCTGCCCAAAGCCTTTGTAAAGTTCAAGAAAGGGGCCACAAAAATGATCAATGAGTGCTGGAACACCTCTCCTATGAAGAAAGGCCAAGGGTTGTTCAGCCTGGAGAAGAGAAGGTTCTTGGGAGACCTTATGGTGGCCTCCTGATACTTAAAGGGGGCTTATGACAAAGATGAGGACAGGCTTTTAAACGGAGCCTGTTGAATTAGGACAGTGGGTAATGGTTTTAAACTGAACGGGGGTAGACTTAGGTTGGAAATAAGGAATAATTTTTTTTTTACAATGAGGGTGGTGAAACACTCTAACACCAGGTTGTCCAGAGAAGTTGTGGATGCCAAATCATTGAAAGAGTTCAAGGTCAAGTTGGACAGGGCATTAAGCAACCTGATCTAGTGATGTCTGTCACTGCCTGTGGCAGGAGCTTTGGACTGAATTAATATTGAAGGTCCCTTCCAACCCAAACCATTCTATGACTGCTTATTAAATCTCTTTATATTTAAGCACAATTATACATTCAATTTGCCTTGTGGACTAAAATAAAAATTCACCACCAGAACCCAGTTAGTCTGGGTATACACTGAAACACTGACATGCTTCAAAATAAGATGCAATTAAATGTAATCAAAGTTTTTCCCATTCTATACTCAGCTAAGACCTTCTCATACTAGGATTTTTATTCCATTTTCAGGTTGTTATTCCATATATTATAGTATATTCCCTATCTCTCAACATATATAGGAATAAAGTGTTCATGTTCTAATGATGTAAAATATGTTTTAACTATGTCTGTAATTTTACTTTTTATCCTTCTAATTAGATCAAAATACAGATAGAAATAAACTAGTAACATTTCTTTGCAGTAATTTTATGGTGAGATATGGATGGAGAATTCTTATCAGAGATGCTGTTTGCTGACAGTGCAGAACATCTCCAGAAATTAAATAAAGCATAGTCTTGATCATCTGATAATCCTTGAAAAGAACCAAATTACTCAAACTTTCATTATAAGAATATTTTAATGTTGCTGTGCCATTAATACATAGATAATACAAGACAGCCTAAACCTCTGGTCTCTACATAGTCTGTAAGTGATTGATGACAATCCATTTTTTTTAATTTAAGCATGAAACAGTCAAGGTTTGGCCAGCATTTCATCTCCTGGAAGACTAACAACCATGCAATATATTTCAATTCCTAGATAAATACTCCTCATCAAAAGAAAATATCCTTTACAATGTATATCTTTCAAAGGCATATTTCAAAACTAATAATGGTTAAAAAGAGCTAAGGACATGTGGGTACATTATATTAATATATAAGTTAAAATTTCAAACCCACCTCCAATTATTTCATTTTCCTTGAATTACTTAAAATTAGTATTTCTGAACTTAATTTTCAAAGGTGCAGTCTTTGTTGTTTCATTAGCATGTGTAACTTAAAGGTCAAAGTAAATGGAATTCAATTTAGGTTCTGTCACAGACTTAACTTTTCTATTAAGTAAAATGAGCACTGACTTTAGTCTCTTACCAATAAGCAGGTTCATTGCCCAGAAAATTTAAACAGAAAATTATTTAAAATGAGATTTTCTTATTAAAGTATGAGTTATTATAATGCACCCTCATAGAATGTGTTTGATTCAAAATTTATGAAAGACCCCATAGACGAGAAAAAGAAAAGACTGGCTCTCGGGCTTAAAATTAATTTAATGTTTGTTTAATGAAATTAGAATTTTACCTTTCTAATAATGTTTCTTCCTTTTAAAACTTGTTGTAATGAGTGGAATTAATATGATATTAGATTAAAGAAATTAATTTCAGGGAATGAATTCAGTCTTTTCAATTTAATAAGGTTTTGTATATGCAACAGCTTTTAAGAGAGATGTTCCCCCATGTATTTTCAGGAGCTGATCGTAAGAAATACTGGGTGATTTTATAGGTTATTTTTGTCTTTTATGGAGGTTTATATTCTGTTCTAGCTTCTCTATAATGAAATTAAATGAAAAAGAAGAGTTGTCTTATTCAAACTAAAATGGTAGAAGTCTCAAATCAAGTCTGCTTGATGAATTTCTGGTATAAAAGACATATTTACTTGATTACAAACAGCTGAAATGGCCATATGGTTGAACCACCAGCCAGGGAACAAAGTAATTGTCCCGTAGATAACAATAATGTGAACACTCCCTTGAAATATTCAGCATCATTTCCAAGTTTGAGGCATTTTGTCATGTGGTAATTTCTCAGTGGTTTTTTTCTGGCTTATACCTTATTACTGAGCATCACTGTGTTATTCTTTTCTGTAAAGTTTCTTCTATCACGTGTATTCTAATTAAAAATCAAGGGTAGTACAAGAAAACATTGTTAGTTTCATACTGATTGTGTCTTAGTCTTATTTTTAGTATTTGTAGGGTTGTTCTTATGCTTCTATGCATTCCACATTCACTGGAAATAAATAATCACCTCTACTTAGTATTAAAAGAAATAAAATTTGAAAGAGAAAACTATTCCTATTAATTATTCTTGGTTAAATAAGAAAGAATAATCATCTTGGACACTCCTGTCAATGTGTGCAGCAAATATATCTAATGTAGACTACTATAACATTTCCTTTTAAAAAAAGAAAGAACTTTATAATTCACTTGCTTTTCTATTGCCATGTAGCTGTTTACTGCAGAAAAAAAGGTTGTTAGAAAATACCTAAACCCCTTTTTTTTTTTTTCCTCTTGTCTCTGGACAAAATATGGTTCTCTATAATTTCAGCATAATTGTACTTAAATAGCTTGACATACCTCATATCTAGCTCTCAATTTTAATTAAAGTAATATTTGATGGCAAAATGAGTGTGAACTAAAAAATCTTTGGAAGAGAAAAAGAAATCATACTGCTGAGGTCTTCTGCAGGTAAGGTAAAACATGAAATTTAATCTAAGGAGATTAAAACACAACTAAAAATAAATATATATAAATTTTAAAATGGGCTTCTATTGGGGGAATAAAAACCCAAAACAACAAAAGAAAGAATACAAAATTTAGATATTAATTTGAAAGAATTAAAAACTTGCAAAAAACCACAGTTCTGGAAGCTGTTGATGGGATAATAGGTAGCAAAATAAACATGAGTTTGATAGGCTTTTGCATCAGAAAAGAGGCCTGTAGGTTTTGGAATTTATATGCAATTGTATCAAGAAAAGAAATGTCTAAAATATTTATATTATAGAAGTTCATTGTAAACCATTACATATTATCATATCTACTAGAAAAATAGAAATACTATTAATAATTTGGAGAAAAATAACAAATACTAAACACTCATTGACATGATACTCTTCAGAGCTAGTAAGGGCAATAAAAAGAATCTTATGAACAACTGAAATTAGCATAAAACCAATACTCGCTTGACATTTGGAGAGGAAAAAAGTGGTGTAACTGTGTGGAGCGGTGGTTTTTTTTTCTTCAGCTTTTCATAGAAGAAGAAAAATTTATAAATATATTACAAATATAGTAGATTTCTAATCAGTTGTTTGGCTAAAAAAGAGCGACAAAACAATTTGTCTCTATTTCCTATTAATATACATATATCAGATCAAGAAGGCACTCCAAATTCCAACACTAATACTAGTTTTAAAGAATAATATCTACCAAAGTAGGCACTATGTATTTAACATATGACCTTTACCTTCTTGTTTAAGACTGCGGTGGCTGTAGACTTAGCAGGACATTCTGAATAAAGCTTACAACAGACCATGTGACGTTTGAAGACCATGTAAAACTAGAGATGCAAGGAGGCCCAAACAGCAATGTATTCATTCTCCACAGTCTTTACTTTCAGGGTCTTCCTAGGTGCTTTCTTTTCTGACTTTGTATGAAAGCTTATTTGCTGCCATTTTACTCAGCCAGTGTGCAGTTATTAAAAGTTACTCTCAGTTTGCAAGAGAGAGCACTGTGACCATAACCTCTCCTTTCAAGGAAGCCTTTTAATTCTCATTCAGTTCTCTTCTTTTAACTGAGGTTGGACCTACATCAAGAAAGAATAATATCGTCATGCCCTTAAACATAACCTCTTCATTTTTCCCTACCGCCTGTAGCATTCTATCCTTGTCCCAGGTGTACAAGGTCAAAACCACGGTCCCTCCTACACTGTTAGTCACAGATGGCCTCAATGTAGGATTCCTATGGCATTTCTGATCCAGATTAGATAGCCTTTCAAGTTGTGTGACTGAACTACATATGAAATTTTCCATGAAAAAAGATGGTGCCAGGACTTCACGTTCCCTCTGAAATTCTCAGAAGCTTAATGTCTTTCCTTTGATGTGAGTTGTCTGAAATTTCATGTCATCTTTTTGTGTCAATAAGATTTTGCCTAAGGATTTATTCTGACTTGGCAGTTTTTGTTTGTTTCCCATTTTCTGGAAAGATTTGAATTTGAACTCAACAATAATTTAAATGAGAAAGGTAAAAGCTAGACTTTTGCCTTGGGATCTTTACCTCTACATCTAAATAAGTATGTCACTCTAGTTATATTTCTGTGTTAGTATGTTTTTATTCCCTGCATATTTATTAGCTATGTCGTAGATGACTAAAACTAAGCCTCTGTTTTGAAGTGCAATTCATAATTATCAAACAAGAAGACTTAGTCTGTAGCTGGATTTCGTATATTGAGGATTCAGATGGGTAGCTGGCTAAATTGATTTTTTAAATTGAAGATAAGAAAACCAGATGGTTCATCACAGATAAATTAATATATGAAGGGACCGTATGACCCTTGGTTATGCATCCAAGGTTCTTCATGTTCAGTGTGCTCATTCATTCATCTTTTTCCATATTTGTTATAAAGCATTTTTAGGTTAGAATAAAATAAAAATCTTATTGAATTATCTGTACAGACTAAAATTTAACATTTTTGAGTGAAGCCACACTTCAGTCTATTTTTCCACTGCACTACTTGAGCCTAGCAGAGAGCATGATTCAATACATATAACAAAGCTATTAGATTTAGGCTATTCCAAATAAATACATAGAAAAATAATCAGATAAAGTGCTTCCAAAGGAGCTGTTGCTATGATTTCCTTCTTCCCAATCATGACAATTACTCATACAAACATGTTTTTATATACCGGAAGTTAGTTTAAGAAGTGATGGATCAAAAGTGAGTATTTGTGTCACTTAAAAAGTCATGAACGAAGCGGTCACATATGTGGTAACTGTGATAAAGTCTAATGTTAAAAGAGATGACCAGGCTACTTCCATTTGTAAACATTAAATTTCAATGTTGTGTCCATTCATTCTGTTTGGACGAACTATGCCATTTTAAAACTAAGCTTTAAAAATACTTGTGGGGCTCAGATGGACTGAGAAAAACCAACCTCCCAAATATTTCTCCTCAGCTTTACCTAATGCTAAGTAAAGAAACAGAATAATGTTATTTGTAATTGAAAAATAAGAATATATAAAAAGGGCTCCTTTATGTTGCTCCTATCCTGAGAAAATGGTTTTAAAATAGTGAAATAATAAAATAAAGTTTAAAATTGAATGAATTAAAGTAATAAGGCTATGCTGTCCTCAGAAACCTAGGGACATAGATTTGAAAAAAGCTGTGAAGTTGTACAATTAGTTAAGGAACAGCTTGAAAACAGTGAGGAAGAAATGCAGAAGGAAAAGACCCAAGAAACTCACCTCCAAATAATTATAATAATTATTAGATCATCAAGCTCCTCTCTACCAGACTAAATGAATCCAGTTCCCTCAGTTTGACTTTATTCATAGGTCATGCTCTAGTCCTCTCACCATCTTGGTAGTTGTCCACTGGGACCAGCTCAATTGCTCAACATTTTTTTTGAGGCATTTTTGCCATGAGACCAAGTAAAATAGAACAGGGCCCACTATTTCAAAGGTAACCTCCTTTGAGCCAAGATGAGGTAAAAATAACAATGGGACAATAATTTCACTCAACTTCTTGGTTCTCTTCCTCCTAATGTAGCCCACTACGCACTGAATCTGCAATGAAAGTTACACTTGGTGCTTGCCCTTAGCTTGGTGTCTGCATTAATACTGAAGTCCTTTTCAGCTAAACTATTTTTCAGCCATTTTGTTCTCATGCTGTTCTCAGGCAGATGGTCACTCTTGCCAAGGTGCAGAGCTCTGCACTTTTCTGTTGTGAAGATGAACATGCAAATTTCATCATTAATAATGTTGAAAATATCGTATGTGCATCCTTCTCTTACAAGATTATGAAAATATTTCGTATTGAATCTTCATCTACTGTGTGATTTAAATGGTTACATAGCATATATTTTCTGGCATATATGTGCATAAGCCTAGAACCCACTGATCTGATGGAATTTTAGGTGAACAGTGAGATTCACAACTAGGTCAGTCCTGAAGCAATTTTTACTTGAGCAAAATGTATTAACCCAGTTGACTATTTCTGTGCTCAAATGTTACAGTCCCATGTTGTGAACAGGAGACAACTGTAAATTTTAGTCATTCTAGATCATAAAACAACATAATATATTCCATGTCTCATTGTACAGAATAAATACACCCAAATATTCATGGAGATAGGATTACACTGATTGTGTTTAATACCAGTATGGTGGAATCATTTCATAGTTCTCCAATGCAAGGTTCACTGTGCCCTTCTGTGTTGCCTGTGCTGATCTTGCTAAGTTGTACTTTCATCATCTCCTTTACTACTGAGTCTTAGAACTCTTAGAAGTCTTAGTGGTTTCTGCCCTCCACCACACCTCTTCTTTTCTTAGCTCCACCTGCAGTCAGTAGTGATGTGGCAGTAAAAACTCAGAGCTCTGGATTCCTCGGTTCTACAGACCAGGTTTAGCACTAAGGCCTTACAAGTAACAGGACAGTAGTAGACTATTGCAAACTTTTGATGGTAAAGTCCTTCATAATGACTAAACTAAATTGAAATTATTTTTCCCTTATTTTTTAACCTATATATAAGGAGGCTAATCAAATATGTTACAGTTACAAGCAGATTCAAACTGCCAACATTTCAATGTAGCATTTTTGATGAATGTGGAGAAATCCACTCTAACACACTGTAGGTAAAATATTAACATATACAATACGACAGTCAAATACATATTTCTGTTGTGAGTTTGAACAGCCTGAAGAAAATCTTTTGATTAATTAGTTATGGCAGTTTACTGTGTTTCACTGAGAAGTTATACACTGTAAAATTTTAACTGAATTCAGGAATATTCTTCAGTTGTTTGTCCTATGAAGTTCTGAGATTGTTTACAGTTTCCCTCTAGCTATATTAAATGGTTTTCTGTGGTATTGACCTTTAAGACAAAGCAGTCTTTCTAAAGTACTAGAAAGAAAACAGCTGATATAAGCTGTATGAACTTTAAAGGAACTAATAAGAAAAAATCGTATTGCAGATGTGAAAACACATAGACTCTTCTTACATCATTGTGCTTTTATAATTTGTTATGTGAAGGTAGACTAATGTAGTCCTCTTCATTGTTGCAAGGCTTAAAGGGCCTAGCAAGTAAGTTCTACCTTTAGAGCTAATGTAGACTCTTGGGGGAGGCAGGACTCCTCTTCCTTGACCTTAGACGTTCAAATATTCAGTGTTAGCTTCATTTTTGGCCACAATTGAACTAGGCTTATTTTACAGGCAATAGATAGATTGATAATCTTCCAAGGAAATTAATATGGTTTTAGATCAGAGGTCAAAATTCTATTAATTGCCATACAGAGCCTTTATTTCTCCTGCTGACTCTTAAGAGGAGTCTAGGATGATTAGCACAAAAGTAGAACTCAGAACATATCTCTGCTATCCACACCTAAAGTGTATTTGAGCTGGGGTGCTGTAGGGTGTTTGAGATATTCTTGTGGGCATATGAAAGAGAACATAAAGACAGTTCATGGGGTTTTTCCTGAAAGGACAGGTGGATGTGAGGGAGGATACCTAGCAAACTCAAATGTTTAGAGGTGCCTAGGTGTGGGCAATTGAATTAAAACCCTCAGAATCTAAGACAGAGGAAGTCATGGCTGACATCCACCATCCAAAGTTTAAGGATATTTATTCTTAGGTTCTTAAAGCAATTTTTAATAAAAAATACTTTTACCTTTCACCACACTCTGTTAATTGAACCTGTTTCTGACACTTTTATAAAGAGTGCTGGCAGTGAGATAGACCTAAAGGTAGCTTTCAAAGATATTTTGTTGTTTTTATAACATTGTTCCATTTATTTAAATTAGTATAACCAAAGCCCATAGTGGAATAGCCAGGGCTATCAAAGTCAAACATCAGACACATCCATGCTCTAACATGTTGAGACTTACAGAACATTTGTTAAATGACTGGTATTTCAATAGCATTTAGTAAATTGGAGAAGGAATTAGATTAAATTCAATACTAGTAGTAAAACACAAATATGTTATTGCATCCAAGATTGTCTTCCTTTATATCATGTTTATACATGGCCGAAATAATTTTATTCTGTTTTTATGGCAATTAGCCACTGTTAGAAGTATTCAAATTGCTTCACTTGATTTTTTTTTCTCTGATTGTTTTTTTAATCTGTTTTTTATTTGTCAAAGCTGTTGTCCCTTCATAGACAATAACAAATATTTCATCAAAATTGTTTGCCATGGTTTATCTTCTTAATGATCTGTCAGGATACACAGCTTAGCAAAGGATATAATTGTGTGTCTGTATGGAATAAATAAAAATAAGTTCTGTATCAGCCACACAGTCAGGTTGTGAGCATGAGCCTGTATAACATTTTGTTTTGTCATTAATATCCTTTACTTGAGTACTCAGAGTTTCCGAGTACCCTGGGATGTTTTCCAGCAGAATACATTAACGTATTATGTTACTCACAGGACAATGGATTGGTTCTGACTTGCTTTTGATGTGTGAAGTATTTTCTTGGATAGGAGAAAGATTGCTCATCACGAAGTATAATTAATTTAGGAAAATGAACATTTCATCCTCAGTGTCTCCATTGCCTTATACTTTGCTCTACTGATGCTTAGTTTTACGTGTTACTGTTTGTATTCACTTGCCACAACTTGTGTAAGACAGTTATATAAATAATGTTCATAAATAAGTTATTCTATTTTCTTTGATTTTACCAAAATTTTATCTAATATTTTAATTAAAACATATATGTTAGATTGTGTTGCCTTTTCAATATTTTCTCTAACATGTACTATTTTAATTATTTAAATCACTTCCCTAACTGATCGATGTCTTATTCTAAAATCAAACTAATTTTCTTCCACTCCAGGCTGCAGCATCCAGTTCTCCAATTCAAAACCAGTGTATGGCCAAGTCTTCCATAGTGTCTACACCACAAAGGGGAAACATTAACAATTCACTTGGATTTACTGCAAGTGTATAACTCTAAGTTTGATGGCTTTCTTGATAAGAAATTTTACAGAAAATGGGAACAGAAAAGTTGCTGACCTGGTTTTATTAAATCGTTTTGTGCAGTAAAACACAGGATATCACATTAGCTATTTGGGAGAAGGTGAGAATTGGAGTAAGAATTATGTGACGCAAGTAGTTTTTGAGATGGAGAGTATGCTTCAGACCCAGGCTATTAGAAGCATTCAAGCAAGATCAGCCCCAAGACTGATTCTGCTTAATAATTTCATAAATTATTGTTTTGGGGGGAAAAGAGTGTGTGAAAGAAATTTATTTGTAACATAAAGCTGAAGAAAATCTAATGTATCAAAGAAAATCAGACGACTGGCTAGAAAGTGTGAATTCACCTTAAAGAACAGGCTAATGTACCTGAAGTAAAAATAAATGCTGCAAAATGTGAGGAATAATATGTGAAGCTTAATAACAAACAAAAAAAAATCCACTATAACATAAATAGAAAAATCTGCTATATGAGGCCTCTTTGTGGAAAGTGGCTGTCTGTACAACAACATTCAAAAGTACCACAAGAACATTTACATATTCCCATTTCAAGTCTGACAATAAATTTTCTCAGCAATCGTGCATTTTACAGAAAAAAAAACACATAAGAAATTTCAAGGAACTAGACTGTAAATGCGCATCAGGTTTTGTAGGGGGTTGCTGAGTTCAGTAGCCCAGTGGAGGCAAGGGTGGTGTAGCTCCATGTCCCCAGTTTGTTTTTTTCCTGGATTTTTTTTTCTTTTTTTTTTTCCCCCCACTACTTCATTCAGACCAGTTTTCTAGAGAATATATCTTAGCCCTAATCATTCTACTGATCAATATCACTTTTGCATTTTTGTAGTGGGGATACTCTTCTAGTATCTCAACCTATAAACTAATTTTAAATATTTCCTTGGTTTTTTTGGGTTGTTCTGGTAATGAAAACTTCTCCTCATTTTGTGTTGTACTTTATTTTTCATCATGTTTCAAATCCCAGATGTCTTTATAAAATTCTAGGACTTAAAAACTACCCTGCCACACACTTCATTATATTTCACCTTAATGAGCATTAGCTTACTAATCTTCATAAAGAAAGTACTCTGCATTGCCGGTGAAGCAGTATTTCCACATGAAAGATAGATTTATTCATTGCACTGAATGTACCTTTCCCTGAAGAATAAAAGGGAAGAAAGAATTCCTATGGTTCTTTCTTCTCCCTTTTCACTCTTGCCTGTGTTTACTTTAATCATTTAGAAGCTAAGGAACTCAGGATAAATTCCCTTAGAAACTGAGATTAAATGATGGACAAAGCACACAGGAAAGTTCTAAATAAATTGCATTCAAGGGAACAGACTAGAATGGTTGCCTGCAGATTGCTCCTTAATATAATTCCAGCATAATCAAAAGCAAGGTCACATGCAAACCAGTTACTGTCAGCAGTGGAAGGACTGGCTCTCAGCAGGAGGGCTTCAAATACATATTAATTTTGTTTGTACTTTATGAAACAATGTAGGCAAAGTATATCAAAGGCTAATGGACATTTCTAAAACTGGTGACATCGAGTTCAACCCACATCCAGTCACGCACATATGCTCAGTTTAAATGTACACACATGAACACACAGGCACGCTATGTAAGTGTGTAAGCATTGACATGTATGTACAAGGCTTCTAGGAAAAAAAACAAAACCAACCATTGACCAAAGAAGTAATGACAACACAAAACACGGTGTGCACAAATTATAGTGGGAAAGGAGATGCCAGTTTCCATTTGCGTATATTGAAACAAACTTTTATTTTCTCAAAAACTAATTTGGTCCTTTTGTTGAAATGGGGATGTTTTAAAAGCTAAAACTGTCTAAAGTAGAGAGGCAAAACAGCTCAGTTAACATGCTGCTGAATTTCACACAAGGCTTAATGGGGCATATTTATCATAAAAAAAAGAAGACAAAAAAAAATTAGTGGCACTTTTTATTTGTAATTCTTCAGTTTAAGGAGATCCTTGTAGGTTTTTGCATGAGATATCAGTTTTGAGTATAATCAGCTTTCATGACTTGCTTTTCATAGAGGTGTTGAAAGACTTGGTTTCTAAAGTTCAGCTCAGATACAGTCCCTCTGTGTGCTCTGGGCCACTTATTTATTTTGAAAATGTGGCTCATGGCATGTTATGACAAGGCTTAATATTTCCCAATAACAAGGCTCTACTCTGCAACTATTAATACTGTCTCAATCAGACTATTTAAAAAAATACAATTTTTGAGGACTTTGTCCTGTTTTAACCTTCTATTAGAAAAGTTCAGTCCTATAGGTGCTTGGAATGGATAATTTACACCAACTCCTTCAAGGAACTGCACTGTTACCCATTAATGTGGCATCAAACATACAAAAATAAATGTACAATTGTAAAAATATATTAAATTTAAGCCACAAGGTTACCTTGCTTATAGAAAGAAAATGCTGGAGCCACAGGAATTTCAGTGGAAATACTCACAGCCTAACATGTATTTTTATAATGGGAAAATTAAAAAAGTAAATTAAATTCTGAAGTGCAGTTTTTCCAGGGAAAGTTGCATTAATTTTACATAGATGTCTTTATCTTGAATAATGACTAAACCACCCATTCCAGGAAGAACATGAATACTGACACATCTTTTTATTGAGACTACAATGCCATAAAACTGATTTACTCAACAAAGAGAGGTAAAAAAAACAAAACAGAAAAACAACAAGAAAAATATTGTATTTCTGAGGGGGAAAAAAAGAAAGGAAGAGGCAGTTTTCTCCAATAAGAAAGACAGCAATTCTGGGTTTGGAATTTGTATGCTGAGTTTGATACAAAGGATTAAGGAAGCTTCTGAAATCTTCTTGTTTGTTGATTTGTTTGTTGATTTGTATGGGGTTTTTTGCAATCCAAGGGACTTATTTTCACTGTATAAACTAACAGTGTTGATTTTAATTACTACTGAAATTTTCACCAATGATTTAGTATTAATTTTTGATGCTATATAAAACATATGGTTATCTAATAATGAAAAGGTTATGTAGAAAAGTAATAAAAATGCACAACACCTTAAAAGTGTTTTATAAACAACTACCATTTAATTTTAATTTCTATAAAATTTTGATATCTGTAGTAAAAGACTAATACTAAAGGTGTTCACTTAAGTATTCAGGAAAAAAATAAAAGGAGTTGAGCCTATCTATTCAGTTATCATGACTAGTGCCTTATTCAAATTAACTTATCTTGAAGGGTGCTGAAACCAAGTACACATCTTAATTTAGCATCCGAAACTGGTTTGAAGGAAGAGTGGAGAATGGCTTTAATGTTGTTTATATCATGAATGTTTCTGCTGTACAACCATTTCCTTGACTTCTGCTGCTATGAAAGGTCTGCACCTTAAAGACAAGGTCAGACAGAGTCCTTGGACTGGAGGGGAAAAAAGGGCACAGGGAATTGCCAAAGAAGGTTTTTAGCTGTCACCAGTAGTGTTTGTGTGATAATGCCAACTAGAAGGACTGGGGCTAATGGAGGGGAAGAAATTATTGTCAGTCTTGCTTTGGACAAACTCTGGCAAAACCTGGTCAAGAACTAACGCATCCAAGCTAAAGAATGCTGGCAAGCACATGTATTAAAAGACTAAAGAGATAGCATGAGTCTTCAGGATTGTTTTGAAAGGAACAAACACTTTCAGGTGGAAATCCAGTTATAGAAACTGTTGGGGTTCTGCTGGCATTATAGAACACACTGAGATGCTCATGAATCCACATCTTGGCCTGTCAGCCTGTCCCAATCCCCATGTCCCTGCTGGCCATGCCGGGGCTGTGTCCACAGGGATCTGCCATCCTGTGCTGCAATTGATGGCAAGACTAACTTTTCAGGTTGAACCAAAAGTTTCTAACTTTTCCCCATCGATCTGAATTCATCTCTCTTCAACTTTCAGATGCTGTGCAGCCAACATGCTAACATGCGTGGCGTATAAGTGTCTATGGGTTTAAAAATAAGATACCATGTAATATTTTTTATTGCATTTTTAAGAATACAGTTGCAAAATGACCCAATCCTTCCATTTTGCTCACACTCTATTACATAAAGAGCACCTTATTGTATAAGAAAAGTACGAACTTCCATAATTTCCTGCTTTGTGTGTATGCCTATTTACCTGTACCTATATCTAGCTTTAGAACCCATGGAAGAAGCAAAGAAGTTTCATACAGCTTGAATTCTTGTCTGACATGAATGCTTGTCAGATAGGTGGGAAGTGAAATAAAAACAGATTCACCAAGCTTTACTCCTAGTGTCAGCATCTGAATACAAAGAATATATATATTTGAGATATAGAAAAACAGCACTCTGCTGTAAATACAGTGCAATAATACTTTTCTTTTTTGTACTTTTTAATGAAACCTGGAGAATATGAGTAACTCACCATGAATTCAATCCTGCAAGCATTCTAAAGTGCAAGTATTCTTTCTCTTCTTTTTTTTTTCATATCTACAAACACTCGCAGTCCTTTTATACTGTTAAAAACCAAAAAGGGCCTGTATACACATGGTATAATAAAAAGCATGCTGCTCTGTCACAACTGGAACTTAGAGAGTGATAATGGAGATAGCTGCTGAATCATTAATATAACGAGAGCAGAGAACAAGACAATACTTTTATAATTCAGTTTATTTCAAGAGCAGCATGTTCTCTTAGATGCTATTGATAATGATTTAAATTATTCTCTGTATTTAAATGTCAAAAAAGAAGAGGAAGCAAGTGTTGCATGGGAGTGTTAAAGAGGAAAAGGGAAAGTTTACATTAAAAATATATGTTTAGCCTGAAGTGTTAGTAAAGCTTCTACTCTGTGTACCCTCAAAATCACACCATTGATTAAATTAGAATCAGTACATCCTCCTCAGTAACCACTCAGTTATTGCTGTAATATCATTCAAACACTAATAAACTGACACACTATCTTCAATGGTTAACTATAGGTAATTTTTAAATTGTTACAAAGGTGCTAAAATTTTATTTTTTAAAGAGAGCAAAATGAGTGTTTAAGAGGAAAAGTATCTTTATGCCATTCCTCCAGTGTGTGTTCTAAGTTTTGCTATACTTAAAATCAGACTGAATATTTTCCCTGCTAAGGTCTATGTAAAGACTGCAGTTCTGATATTCTTTCTGTGACTTAGTATATTGATCACAGTATGGCAGTCTAATTTCAGAACCTTCTCAGAAAGGTAACAGAAACAGACATATTTGTGAGAAAAGAGGAGCACTAACCACAGCAAAAGAATCGTGCTGACTGCTAATTTTAAGAGTGGAGAGGAAAGTTATAAAATAATAGATGCACAGAAACACAGGGGAATCAATGCTCAGTGATAAAGGAGCAAGGACTTGATGCTGACATGTCTGAGACAAAACTTTGTAGAGCTGCATTTGAGAAGCACAACTCAGTAGCTAAATCCTTGTAAGAGGAGACATTGAAGATTAGAAGCAGGAACAAATGTTAATGCACTGTATGGATGGCTTATAATTTTTCTTCATCTTTTCCTTTGTTATAAAGCCTCCATGCAAATTATTTGTGAAATAGACTTTTCAATCTTGAATGATCTTCTGCAGCAACATACAATTTCACTTCTCGTTTTACATTGTTTTTTATAAATTTAGTTCTGCTGTTGAATTTGCCTGAGCTTCTTTAATATTATTTCTGTAGAAGTTCTTATACAAAATGCTAAGTTAAATGACTAGTTGTCTCCAATTACTTCAACTGCACTTATGCATTCTTTCTTTAGAAAATTTATTAGAAATTGTTACAAAATGGCACTTTATTTTCAGATATAGTTTTTAATTTCAATAAATTTCATTTCTTTCAAATATTTTTGAAAGGATCGCTTGTTCTTTTTTCTGAAACTCATTATGATATATTGTGAAAATTTTCTTGAGATCTTTGAGAATATTATGAAGTAAAAATATGTTTTAAGTAGCACAATTCAACAGAAGTAGAGGTTTGACTAGTCCTTAGAGAATTGATTATAATGGGAGAATCATTGGAAATGGATAGAAAATACAGACGGTTTTAAAACTTCAAGGATCCAGGACTGAGAGGAAGAAAAGCTTAATGCCTTTCAGAATTGCTGGTCCTTTATTTTTGTTTTACTTTTCAGTTGAATTCACACACAAAATAAAGCAACTGATGTGTGAATGAACAGATATGCTTTCTGTATATAAACTATCCACTGGCGGTATATAATCCACTTGGAAAACCTAAGTGTATAGGAAGACAACAGTCCAAAAATGTGTGTATATCATTCAAAGCCATCTTTCTTTCATCTTTCCACTCTAAAACTATGCACTGTTACCAAAGTCATTCTACAGGAATTTTATGCAAAACCTCAAAAGTGTTATTTTTAAGCTTTCAGCTTCAGTTTCCATCCAGTCAAGTCAAGTCATTGCATGAATGAGGCACTGAGCTCGGGGTGATTCATGGTGGGCACACAGCTACTGCAATGCAGTGCCATGCTATGGTGCACAAGAGCTTGGAGGAGCTTGGAGCATCGTTCTGTTAGCTTGGACATAGCATCAGATTTACATAATGCCCTCACTTCCACCCTGGTGACAGTTTGGTTAGCAAAGGTCGAGACCACATCTGTCTGAAGACACATCCTAACACACAGCTTAGTAATACTGCCCAAACATCAGTCAAAGCACATTTCTCTCTAAGCAGGGATGTCTAAAAGAGAAATTTCTTCTTCCGGTATAATAATTAAAATTTAGTTAGAATATCATACAAGAAGAAAAATGCATTGAAAATCTCTTATTTATTTTACTGTCAGGGTTCTTAGAAATCCTAACCATGCAGTGCTGGAAGTTATAAACATGCACATGCTTCCAAAGTTCTTGTATACATCTCTTCATCCAGACCGTGGAATAGGGACAGGGAACTCTTCATATTTTCCTCAGAAATAGGTGGCACACCAGTTTCTATCCCAGTAGTGGCTACAGCAGAATCAGCCTAACAATACCAAACTTATCTATTGCTTGTGATTTTTTCTCTTCTTGGTATTGTTTTGTTTCAAATTATTTACTGAGTAGCTCAAAGGGAATTAGCAATTGGGCACTAGGTATATGTTTTCCTATGTTTCCAGTGTCTGAAGAGCTCTATCTTTTTGACAGCACAGTAAATTGCATAAAGATATTTTAATAATAGGAGTCTGAATTGTAAGATACACAAAATTCTTCCTTTCATTCTCAAGAAATATATATTCAGAAAAAAAGAAACAGAGACCAAACCAGCAAACCCCTCCTCCACCACATACTTAAAATATGTTTCCTTGTATCAGATTATCTGTGTAAAGAAAAAACTTAATAAATAAATGTTCTGATACATTTGTCACTCATAGCAAGTAACTGATAAACCCCCTTAGGGATCAACAGCATTGAAGCGATTGTCTAGTTTTAGTCATTTGGTGAGAGGGAAGAAAAAAAGCCACAAAAAGACTGTTTCTTTTCAAGGATTTGCTTTTTTCTATCGATTCTGAGAAGGTATTTTTTCTCAATGTGTCAGCTTCTTCTTTTAGGAGGAATTCAGGAATTAATTACTTAAAAGATTTTTCAATTTGTTTTATGCTACTATTATCTGGTGTGAATAAAGATCTATCTTTGTTTACTGCAGTACAAGAGAAATGAAAGCTCTATTAGCCATTTTGAGTTTGTTTTCAAGCCATATAGTAACAGGACATTTTGCAGTCTACCAGGAGACAAACAATCTGCTCATACTCCTGATAAATGAACAGAGTGATCTTTAGGAACTCCTGGGTTACCATGGATACCATGTATTCTAAGTCACATTGTTTCTGAATTAAAAATCAGTTTTCAGAATTGTTGAACATAATAGAAGCATAGATTTTGTCTTTTGGTTTGTTATATTTTTCATTATTTTTGTCTTAAAAGGCATAGTAATACTAAAGGTAGGAAAAAAATTGCTACTCACCGGTAGTCATTTACAACTTGGCATCTTCATCAGCTGAGCTGTCTTCTTTAGTTGCTGAGTGATAATGATTTCATTTCATGCAATTTTACTTTGAACTACTAAAGGTTACTATGGAAACCTCAACTCTTTTTCCCTCTTCACATTCTTTGAACAGGTAGTAAGTCTCGCTATGTGGGGGAAGTGGCATATCCACTGAAACATTACTTGAAAATCAGCTTCAAATTGCTTTTGCCATTCATGAGTCGCTGTTAAACTAAGATTTGTCAGACAGTCTGGGAGAAGAACAAAACATTTAAAAAACCAAAAAAGTTTGTCTGAGTCTTTAATATCTGCCAAACTTCTGGTTTTTGACTCACTGAAATTTCATCTTTGCTTGATTATAATAGTGAATATAAATGAATCCAGCATTAATCAACATAATAAAGTGGTGCAGGATTTATTCCCACATGGATGCTCTTATTTTCAGGTTCTTTAACTTTTTCAACCCTGGAACTGAAAAAACCTTTTTATTTTCTTTTGATTCCTCTGCATAAATCATGTTAAATTCATTGTTAAAGCACAAGCAATGGATACAGTTAGATAGTTTAATCACCTCCGATTTACTTCTAACGTTGTCATTAGTTTCTAGTCCAGAATTCACAATGTCTAATCAGAACATCTAAGTGGGTTTCTAATTTGTCTTAACCTAAAACTCAGTTCATAATTTAGAATCTCGAAGTTTTTACTTTCAGGCCAGTCTTTAAATTGGCCATCAAATAATCTAATTCTTTATGTATTACAATCTAGTTCTGTGCCCCATCTCTAAGCAAGGAAGTCAGCCAATGATCTTGAACTTTTATTTGTTTATATTTATTTTTAGTCATGTAGGAAAAAAAATTCTATAATTTTACTTCTTGTCTTGAGTCTTCTGTGTTTTAGTCTTTACTTAGGTTTATCTGCTTTGATTGGAAAACTTCCAATATCAAAATTAAACAACACAGAAATAAATCCAGTAACAAATCTTTGACTGTAATTTCTATAAGAATTTTGACTGCCAGAATTTAATTTAGTATTTTTTAATATTTTAATTAGACTTTAATAAAGACTTTACGCGATTTTTTAATTTGCATTCAAAATGGCATTGAAGGGCAGAAAAGACTAGAGCCTCCTTTGCCAAGTGCAGATATCACATTATTCATCTCCTGAGGTTGCTTAAGCAATATCCAAATAGAAACCATTTTGTTCGCTACATCAAAAACTTATCCTTCTTCACCAATATCAACCAACACTACATTCAAATATATGTATATTATGCTTTCTGTTCATTCTGCCTAGTAAGCCTGGACAAGTGTATAATTTTTGTTAACATTTGAATGGCAGTTTTTTGCATGGGCATTCAGATTTGGGGAAGCTTTTATGAGACATGAAAATTCCAGACACATTTATCTCCACTTTTTCTTTCCATTTTATTAAAAGTACAATTTCAAATCAATATAAAATGTTATCTTCTACATTGAAGTGGAGGTTTCTATTTTTTCCTTTTTTGACCTGCCAGAAAACCAAATCCTGATATGTACGCAGGCAAAAATGCTCTTTCTCTAATGTTCATTTAATTTTCTCTTTCATTAACACTTTTTTTGGATGGCTTGCTTTTTAAAATATATCTAAATGTCATAATTTAAAACTTTTTAACCAAACCCCTTTTTTTTTTTTTTTCCCTCCATACCCCGAATCAATTCTGGTATGGCATCTACTCTCAGAAGAGCAAAAAAGTTCATACACGGTAGTTCAGGTTCTCCAAAATTATTAATGTTTTGATTAGCACACAACATCACATCACCACAATTCACATGACACTTACATAAACAGCCTTGTATGAGCTGTCTGCTACATCAAGTTTCCTGACCTTTGATTATTAGCTACAAAACATTATAAACAACTTGATTACTTAAAGGAAGCTCAAAGATTTTAGTTGGTTTTTAGAACAGGTAAGAGCAAATTCAATCATGAATTTAAGAAGCACCACTATATGAAGAATAACATAAGTATTACACACATTTAATACGTTTAATTTACGTTACATTTAATACAGTGGTACTATCACTGAAGGCAATAAAAAATTGGTGGACTTGGCAGTGACAACATTATGCTTACAATTGTACTTGATGATCTTACAGGACTTTTCCAACTGAAATAATCTATAATTCTATAAAAAAATTTATTTTACTGGATTTCATATATTATCAAGTGTCCCATCAGCCCCCACCCCACACACACACTTGTGTGTTTACATGTTCATATACAAATCAATTTAATTATAAAAAAGTAGCTCTAAGAAATTTGAGGAGATAAAAGACTTTGAGATGTTTGAATTTTGGTCTAAAAAGACTAGTTACTTGCATTTAGTCCTTGCCCCACATCAAATTAATTAATTTCCATATATTGGAATGCTATCTGAAAATATACAATCTAGCCTATATTAATTCATTTAGAATTGAAGTTGAGGAAGAAGACAGAACTGTGAGATGTGGAGAAAATCATAATAAGATCAGATCTTCATTAAACTGAGGACTTACGTGCCAGATTCCTTGACAGTCATAAGGTTTTTGTAATCAATATTTTTCTGCATTTTTTTTCAATAATAATGAAATAAATTAGTTGATGACATCTGTGTTCAATAGATTCTAGTCAATACCAGTAGGTACAGCTACAGGTAGTCAATATTATCTACAGTATTTTCTTCCTGTAGGCCTGAATATTGGTAGTAACTTTGAATACCAGGAAATAGGAGTTCATGATGCAGCTGTTGTCTGTATTTTCCATATCAGTTTTCTAGTTAAGTCACTCACCTGTGCTGGCCCATATTAAGTAGGAAAACTCTATCACCAACAAGTGTTGGGTACTTGTAGGAGAAATTCCACAGCTCCTTCTGCTACTGGCACAAGGAATGAAGACTTCTAGAGGAGAAAAGAAAGACAAAGAATGCTATGGATAGAGCATGTTGTTTGGCATCCAATACAGTATCTCACAGTTGGGAGTGACAGACTTGGAGGTCCTAGGCTGTCTTTGTATTTTGAATTAGAATGAAGATACGAGTAATAAGGGTACAGGATCAAGACCACATCACTTACTGCCTAAGTATGGATCAGCATCCAATGACAAAGAGCATTTTTTTTCCCTAGTCATGGTAATTGTGAACAACTTTGTTTACAGTCACTCTTAATTTACAGTAGCTGGGCTGAACATGTGAAGATTCCAAAAAGCTGCTTCTTTTGGTCGTAGAGAATAATTAAAAAACCAACCAACCAAACAAAAACAAACAAAAAAAAAAAGCCAAAAAAGAAATTCAGGTGTGCCACTACACGAAGCACTTATACTAAGGTGATTCTTTTTCCCTGTTATTACATTTCTACATTTGAATTTTACTGTCTGGTTGTCTGATTCCTGATACTATGAAAGGAAAAGTGTAGATCTACCTGAAAAAGCCAGTGTGATCTTCAATTACCATCTTTTAAAAAGCATCCCGTTATGTAGGTCAGATACAGTTATTTTTATTACTTTTGACAAGTCTTTCATTTTTCATCATTAGTAAATGTTTTGCTATAAGGATATTGATCCCAAAAAAAAACCACTTCCATACTCCCTTCACTTGTTATTTTACTGCACATCCTGTTTGAGGTCACCAACATTAGATAAAACAATGACCGCGCTCATTGACTGCCACTATGATAAAAGAAAAACAACTTTTAAAATAATTGCTTTTCCCAGCTAGTTAATATTTAGTTGGGTGTAAAAACTGTCATTGTGAGTGTAAATTCTTAATGTCTACCTTGGAAAGTCTGTAAGAGGCTTTGCAGATGTCATTACAGTGATGGCTGGTATAGAAATTCATGGGATAGATGACATTATGGATGGCAATTCGTAGAGTATATTGGTCCTTAATGAGAATTTGATTAAGAAACACTAAGAACTGGTGCTGCAGTGTTTCTGAACTGTTTACCACCTGTGGCAATGTTTCAGTAAAAAGGGGAAGCTGATGGAAGATCTCTTGCAGTTCAACGGTAATCAATACAGGGAGAAAATAACTCAAGAGAAATTTGAAAGAACTGACAGAGGGTTGAAGGAATTAGATGATCTGAAATCATAGAAACAGATGGAAGAGGGTGAAAGCATAATGGAATGAAAAGCCTTTAAATTCTAATTACAAAGAAATGAAAGATCAGTATGACTATAGACAAATATTAGTCAGCTGCTTTTGTTCAATCTGACATGACATGTTATGAATGACATTTATTCAACCCTCTGCTGTCTTTTCAGCCACAAAATTCATATAGATTTTGGTACAGTTATTGATATTCTTTCTCTTTCAATATTGCAATTACAGTCATTAACTTACTCCGGGGAATGGTGAAATGCTGCTCCACAAATATGTGGAAGCAGAGATTTGCTTTGAAGTTGGCCTACAGACTATCCAGGATGCATGGGTATTTGCTTTTTTTGTCATACATGTGGGCACATCTTCCCCCTAAGAACTTTATATGAATCCATGCTATAACCTCACCTTGTAATGAAGACTTAACTTTAGAAAAAATGTTTTAGGTGATTCACATGGGTTTCCACCTTTTCATATTCTTCCCAGCTAAAATTTTGAAAAAATACGGTTCACTTCTCTCTAACATTTCTAATGTGAACACCAAGACCCCCAAATTATCTCAGACTGATAAACTGCTAAAAGTACAGAATTTACAATGTCTTTGATTGGTAGTTATTTTGTAATCTTAAAATATTAATTTAGCTAAGTATTTTACATAAACTAGATGAGAAAATAAAAAGAATATTGCCATTGTGAAGTGTAGTTTTATGTAGAAACCCAAACCTTATCACAGTCCTTTTATAACAGTTTTGAAAAAAAAAATTACAAAAGCTGGTTTTTCTAGGCAAGGAATAACATAATTACAAAAATTGCATAAATTGTACTGATAATGGTTTTCTAACAACGCTAATATTCCTTTCTCCTCATCTTCTATTTTTTCCTTTAATATTCCCTTCTTTTATTTTCTCTTTCCTTTCCTTTCACCTCAGTCACGTTCTGCTTTTCAGGAGCACTTCTTACTAAACCCTCAGAACAAAGCTCTAAATATTTTGGGGGTTTTGTATTGTTTGTCTTTCTAAATGACATTTATATTACATATCAAGCCATCACCACAAAGATCTTTTATGTTTCCCTTATACTATTTAGACACATACAATATTAAAGTTTTGTTCTGCTAACTCAGTGATACCGAAGTTGAAATAAAAAAGGATGCACTACCTTCTAACATCAAAAAAATCCTAAAACAAGTATCTATATTTTGTAATTGTCTTCTCCAAGAGTCTCTGTTCAGGAAATGTATGAGTCAACTGATATATAAAATAATAAGTAAAGCTCAGCACTTTTTCTCCATAACCTCTACTACAATTTTTTGTGGCTCTTAGAAATTTGACTATTTCTGTTGTAAGGATTTGAAGTCTTGCACTAATATGGTACAGCTGTGCAATCGTGGCTCAGACTTTCAATAAAACTTTTAAGCGCTGAGAACAAGCTGTAAAAATATCTGTACAGGCATAAGAAACATAAAAGTTCAGATGAATGTTGAACTTAGGAGAAAATGTGCCTCAAACACAGCAGCACCAGCCAGTCAAAATTATCTCACTGTATTCAGCATTGCTGTGGCCTCACTTGGAGTACTGCGTGAAGTTCTGGGCCTCATAATTTGGGAAGGATCTGAAGGTCTTTGCATGCATCCAGAGGAGGGAAACAAAGCTGGTGAAAGGGCTGGAAAACATGTCTTGTGAGGAGTGGCTGAGGAGGCTGGGTCGTTGTCTCCTGGTCTAGGAGAAAATGAGGCTGAGGGGTCGTCTTACTGTTTTCTACAGCTTCCTGAGGAGGGGAAGTGAAAAGGTAGATGCTAACCTCTTGTCCCTGAAATGCTGCAACAGCATGCACAAGAAAGGTTGGTTCAAACAGTGCCGGGGAAGTTCAGACTGGACATTAGGAAGCATTAGGAGAAGGTAGTAAAAAATTGCAAGCTTCTTAGCGAAATTGGTCAATGCCCAAAGCCAGTGTTTAAGAGGCATTTGGATAATGTTCTTAACAACATTAACTTTTGGTCAGCCCTGTATAGTTCAGGTAGTTGGACTAGATGAAAATTACAGGTCCCTTCAAATTAAATTAGTTTATTCTGTTTCCTTCTAAGCAGAAGCTTAAGGAGTCAAGAGGAAAAAGATTAATTTGAAAAGGTATGAAATCCTGAAAGGAAAAACACAGTTATCATTCCACTGTTAGCAAAATCATTGGGTGGTCAGTAACCAGCTGATGTAAATAAACATATAAACCCGTTGTATATAAAGCCATTTGAGACTAAACCTGGTCAAAAGTCCCCTAACTACAGATTTACTATGCCATTCTTCATGTTTTCAATGTATAATTAAGATTATCAAATGAAAAAATGCATATAATAATGAAGTTGATTTTAAATCAGGCAAATTGAATTGGCATTATGCCAACCTAGCACTTCATTGCATTATGCTTTTGAGTTCTATTTACTGTACTTTAAATAAGATTAGCTTGCTAGTGGTTTGATAGATACTGCATATAAAAATCATTTGTGGGAGGGCAAGCAGCAAGCACTACTTTGTGGTACATAAAGTAGGGCAATTTATAAGAACCAAAGTCAAATAAAAACATTGGCAAAACTACAGTGATTTAAGCCTGATTTCCTAGACTTACTCTGCCATTTTAATTTCTTCCTTCCATCCCATATATTTTGAATATATATTCCAATATTCCAGTTTCAAATGTGTGTTACAGTGGATGCGAGATCACAAAGAGAAATAAGTTTCTATATGTTTTATATATTGGTGACAACGTAGGCAAGACTGTTATATGTGTAAGTATAATAGAGGCTTATAAAATTCAGATTTTACTAATTCTGAATTATTAAAGCATACATTAGTTATATATATATGTTTGAAATTCAGCACTGACAGTTTGTAGAGGTCAGAAAGATTGCTGTGGAAATTGTAGAACTGTGATAAAAAAAAATAAAAATCTATTGGGAAAAAGCTTTCTTGACTTAATTAATTTAAAATTTTGGGAGCTTTCAAATGCTACTAAATTTCCTTTCTATTACCTTTATCTTTTAAATTTTGGGGGGGAATTTTTTGGTGTTTTGACTTTTAAGGGATTTTAAAATCTCCACGGAGCCCCACATGGGCATTTGCCAAGCAATTCACAGATGCCTTTTTTTTATGTGCTGTGGCTTAGATGAGCCTTTATCAATTAATTTTTTTTTCTTAGAATCTGAGAGTTATATTTCCTATTATGACATTCTTAGAATATAGTGTGTGTGTCATGAAAGATTTCTCAGTTACTTATTGGAGTTGCAAAGATCAACTCTTTAGAAAAAGGAGCCTTAATTCCTGCTATAGCACCTTCAGTCTAGTTTTGCAGAGAATCTTCGTTTTAAAAGCCAAATGAAGCAAAAAAATATTTTAAGGACCCATCATCCTGTGGCAACTCACCCAGCTAGTATGGTATCAAACAAGTTTTTCTGAATTTTCAATTTCACTTTTGTGACTTCTCTTTTTAAGTAGTAGTAGGTTTTTTTCCCCACCACATGAAAAAGAATAGTTCTAAAGTTTCCAGTAGGCAATTTAGCAAACAATTTTTATCATTTTGAACAAACACTAAGAGCTATCAAAAGCTTTTGTTCCTGAGAACAAAAATCACCCATGTGAGAGACTGTCAGATATTTTTGGAGAGTTTTCAACTTCTTCTTTAACTGCTTCAGTGTAAATGACTGAGCCCACTGAGCCTCTATGCCTTTTTTTTTTTTTTTAGTATATTAACCTTAATAGACTCTATCTAGACTCACACTTTTGTAAGCATGAAAAACAAATAATTAACAGAAAGGGAAATTGAAATGACTATATTAGCTGGCTGTGTGCAGAAATTCTTGGAAGAAAATTATTTACAAGGAATTAATATATAAAGTGAAACTACTGCAATTAAACAGAGAAAAAGCTAGGGTGGTAAAACAGTTACAAAGACAGCTCTTAAATCTAAGCATCTCCTTTAAGGAACTTCACCTGAAAATCTGGAAGCATCTAATGAAAAAATAGTAATAAATAAAACGACAACAGAAAGGTCAACCCATTGAAGAATACTTCTCTCAGTATACTTGGTTGTGATACTCTAGCTTGCAAAAATACACATTCCCATTTCTTCTTAACATTCTTGCATTAAGTAAATAGTGGTAGAGAGGAAACAAGTATCAAAGTAAAATGTTTTTGAAATAACTTCAGAACTGTTGTACACTAATATTCGAAAACTATTTGTCACTTCTGTATATACTTTATTAACCTTGCTGTAATGTTTCTTTTCTCTACAACTGCCTTGAGTCTAGACAAGTTGCTTGATATAATCTATTATACAACAAGAATTTTTTCACCTTTCACATAGACATCCAGAGCCTGGATTAATATTTCATACAAAAAATTCCAAAATATCTGAAAAGGAAAGCACTTGAAAGTTGAGAAACACAATATTTCTGAATGTTTCTGGAATGTGGTAAAGGTCATCTGAGTTTTTTTGCACATAGTTCCATTAAAGTGAATTCAAACTCCCATCACACTCTTGTATCCTGTTTCTGGCTTCCTCATGCTGCATTTTATTCCCATAGCTGAATTTTGCTTAGTGGGATCTTTTAAAAAACTGTTCTTCTATTCAAGATCACACCTATTTCTCTAGAGAAAAAGAAAAAAAAAAAACTGATTTAATAGTGATATTTAGAGTATGGAAGAAATTCCACTTTCCTTCTCCTAAACCTCCTTTTGTCAGTCCTGCAAAGATCCCTTGGGAGCTTTTAAGCTTTGGTATGGAAACGGATGGAGTTAGAAAAAAAAGTTTAAAAATCAAATGTTCTAGTAAGTTTTTGTCTGTATTCTGCTGTAGCCTTACAAGTATAATGCAGGAGATCCCTTTTCTGTCCTTCAAAAATGAACCCCAAAGGGAACATCTTGGATCTATTCCTCGTCCTCTGAGTAGTTTCATGTCGTTTTCCAAGTAATTCTAAACCTTGCCTTTAAGCCACTCTGCTCTTCAAGATACTTTTGCTTTATGTGGGTGAAATAGTACATGACATAAATAAACATTTTATGTTGCTCCATTTCTTGTCATTAAGGTGTCACGTCAATAAAAAGAACCCTCATGAGGAACTCATTTTTGTTCTGGAAAGGACTGTTGCATACTATCTTCCTCTGCTGTATGCAACCCTAGCACATAAAGTTTTCATAGCATAAAAAATATAATCCTTTGACAACCTTAAAAAAAAAATTAAAAAAAAATAAAGAAGTTAAGACAAAACTGAACTTGCAATAATTTCCTGAATTCAAAAGAAAGCTGGAGCAGAGGAAACTAAAAGATTTATCTTATTAAATTGCCGTCTTTTTAATATAAAATAAATATCCTGCTTCAGGAAGGACTTGTCTCTATGATCCTACTCATTTATGAGACTCCATTCTTTATTTGTACTGATTATGTGAATAGCTTCTGTTAATATTTTAGAGTTTATTCCATCACACTAGCCAAACTAGTAAAATATGAGGGCATATTTTCAGTCTAGGAAGTGTCTCCAAAACAAAATTATCTGTCACAGCCCTCTATGATTTATGGATATAGAATCTCACAAAAAGTTTATATTCATCTGCTCCAAAAAGCTGAATACATTAACTATTGCATATTTCTCAGTGGCTATGTCCATACAGCCAGCTGGCTCTTACCACTAGATATACAGAAGAAAAGCTTCTTCATTTTACATTCCTCATTGTAGGATCATATCCCAAACTACTTAGCTAATCTTTTGGCCTTTAGTAATCTTAATAATGTAACAGAATACCAGCTGGAGATGGAACCTAGGATTAAACTCTCAGAAATTCCTACCTGGCACTACTTTCAAGCCGCTATAGCAACAAATAGCAGTGCTCCCCGGTAGGATGCTGTTGTTGCAAATAAGCAGCAGCTTGTATTCAGCAGCTTGCTGCCAGCCAGCTTCAGTTGGCTGAATAGCTTGTGCAGCTGTTTTCACAACAGCATCAGCAGTTATCCCACCCCAGCTGCACCCAGGAGGAAATGACAGCAACTTAAATCAGCTGCTTCTGAAGGGTCTTGGATATGCTTTACTTGTAAAAGCACCATTGATAGGTTCATAAAATAATTATCAATATGTCTTCTGGAATCTTCCCTAGCTGATGTCCTAGGAAATAGGGCAAAAAGGAAATACCTAGGACTAAAAGAAGGAAAATGGTACCTACTACATGTAGTTATTGGATCCTATCAATGTATTTGTTGGGAGTAACTTGGCCTGTTTGAAAGACTTGTAGCTATCAGCACAGGTAGCTAGCAGTAGTGGTTTTGGCTGGGATAACATTATGTTTTTTCGTTGTTGCAGTTATAGTGTTTGCTTTGAATTGGTGATGAGAACAGCGTTGGTAATATAGAGATGTTTGTTATTACTGTGCAGTGCTCACACAGAGTCAAGGCCTTTTCTGCTTCTCACTGTCCCTTGCCAGCAAGCAGAGGGAGGGTGCACAAGAAGTCTGGAGGACACACAGATGGGACAGCTGTCCCCAACTGACCAAAGGGATGTTGCATATCATCTGACATCATGCTCAGCAATAAGAGCTAGGAGATGAAGGAGGAAGGAAGGACATTTGGAGGGATGGTGTTTGTCTTCACAAGTCACTGTTAGAGGTGAAGGAGCACTGCGTTCTGGAGATGGATGATCGCCTGCCTTCCCATGGGAAGTCGTGAATTAATTTCTTATTTTGTTTTGTTTGCCTTCAATGCTTTTACTTTACTTATTAAATTGCCTTTATTTCAACCCAACATTCTTCTCACTTTTACTCTTCTGATTCTCTTCCTCATTCAGTTGTAACAGGGAGTAAGTGAGAGCTTGTGTGGGGTCGAGCTGATGGCCAGTATGATTAAACCAGCCTTTTGCACAAGAGATATTATGGTAGTAGCTTGTTAATCAAAGAAGAAGAACCAGGATCAGTCTTATCCTATTCTTTTTTATTCTTTTTCTTGTTTGGTTTTTTTTTTTTTTTCTTTTTGCTTAAGTATTGATTGTTTGAGAATAAATATAGCTGAAAAAATAACAAAGTAGTGGCAACAAGACAAGATTTTCCAATGCAGGTTTAAGGGAACTTGTAAAAACATATTTTTTTCTTAGTGGTACCAGATAGAGATACAGAGATACATATTACAAATAGTGTGGAAAATAAATTAGGTAAAAAGCATATAAAAATATTTGTGCACCTTTTTCCTGAAAACTTTCTTTCACAGACTTCTGGCTTTGCTATACCTATAGGCAATTCTAAAAAATTGCTAAGAATCTTGAATTAGTTCTGTCCTATTGCATTGTTTTGTTTCATGATGGAAGAAATTTGCTATGTGTTAAATAATAAAAGACTAATTCACTTCTCAGTCAGCTTCTATATCTATAAAATATTTATCATTTACATCAATATTTTTTACTGTCAGAGATATGGTCTAGAAAAACAATCAATCAATTTCACCTGCAGAAACATCAACTTCTTGCTATCATCTTTTTCTAGGAACTGTCTGTTCTACTGTTAGGCACTTTTAGAAATTACTCCTGTGTCATCTGTCATGAAGAACAATGCTGAACTCATCACTGCAGGGCCAAAGAAAACACATTTATTTCTTAAATGCCTGTCTTCCTATAATCTGTTGGAACTTCTCAGGAAGTATTTAGCAGTATTTAATTAACATTCCTCATCACTTTTGGAAGACAAGAGTTTCCACTTCTCCCTGCTTTTGACTAAAACCTGTTCAGAAAACCCTTATAATTGTTTGTCCATAATCTACAACAAAACCAATTTTCAAACTTTGCTCATTAACCTAGGAAATTTTAACGGCTGGGACTTCAGAACACTGGTAAATCTTCAGTACCTTATTCTGGCCTCTTATCTATCTGTCTATCTAGCTATATATCTAAAACTCATTCTGATCAAAAGTATTAAAATCTTGTGTTTTTTTCTTATAGTACAATGAAAAGTAGCATGGAATATATTCATTGAGCATTGCAAAAGTGATAAAAAATTCTTTAATTTTGGAGAATGAGATTTAAATTTTTTGTTATATTCCAGTTCAATTTAATGATCACAATTTTTATCCATTATTAAACTTCTGTTTCATAGCATATGGAATCTTTTATATCAACATAGATACTGTAGGTATAGAGGCCCCCTTCCTGAAAGCAGTGGTTAGAACACATATTTCAATGCAATGGGTGAGGTCTCACTTTAAGCATTAAAGGTAAAATTTTTTTGATCAGTAAGCTTTTTATATTTGCAAGGAATTATTTTAACACACATATATAGCTATTAGAATAGTGATTGCCAAAATGTGATTCTCTACAGTAGTATAGTGCTCTAAGTACAAAATAGTATATGAACAGATTGCAAAGCCCGAAGGATCATCTTGTCTGAGCTACATCAATGATATGAACAAAGGAATTGAGAGCACACAAAGTTTGACAACAAAGACTAAATTATGAGGAGCTGTTAATTTCCACAAGCATAGAGAGGCTTTGTAAGGTGCAGCCCTGCAGAAAGTGATCTGGGGGTTCTGGTTGATGGTAAGTTCAACACAAGTCAACAGTGTTCCCTGGCAGCCAACGGCCTGGTGGCCAGCCACACCCTAAGGTGCATTATGCACAGCCTATATTGCTGGTCTAAAGAAGTAATTGTCCCACTGCTCAACACTGGTGTGGCCTCCTCTTGGAAACTGTGTGCAGTTTCAGGTCCCACAATGTTAAAAGGATATAAAAATATTAGAATGTGTCCAAAGGAGGGCAAGAAAGATGGTAAAAGGACCAGAGGGCAGGGCTCGTGAGAAGCAGGGTTTTTTCAGTATAGAAGAGTCTGAGGGGTGACCTTATTGCTGTCTACACCCTTCCTGGGACAGGGAGTGAAAAGGAAGCCCTTGATCTATTTACTCTGGTGTCCAGTCAAAGAACACAAGGGAATGGCTTAAAGCTGCATCAGAGGAGGTTCCAACTGGATACATGGGAAAAGTTCTTCACTGTCCGGGTGGCTGATCACTGGAACAAGCTCCCCATGGAAGCAATCATGGACCCAGCCTGCTGATTGGCATTCAAGAAGCATTTGGACAACAGTCTTATATGCTTCAACATTTAGGTTGTCCTGTAGGAAGTCAGGAGTTGGACTCAATACTCCTTGTGAGTCCCTTCCAACTCAGGATATTCTATGGTTAGTATTAGTCTAAATCTATTTATGTTTAGATTTTGTTCCATCTCAATTTGTAATACCCTCATCTGATATGTTGAAGAAGTCTCTGTTATTAGTGTTCAGTTCTCTATGGAGGCCTTTAAAATTTATCCACTAACCCTGTCTTTTATCCAGTAATCAAGGCTTTGAAACTTTCCCTCTATTCAGTTTATGCTTATAAATATAGGGGTAACATAAGGGATTGGAAAGTCAAGAATGACCTGTGTGGTGGTTTGAAGAAAGTGAGTTGATGGACAGGGTTTTGGACCAATCGCTTCTCGCACTTTTGCATATAAAAGGCACTGGCGCGGGGAAGTCAGGCCTCTTCTTTT
>VWZT01010876.1:0-23124 GCA_013397055.1 Pachycephala philippinensis | reverse complement strand
TCTCTGCCAGGGCCCAACAAGTTCTGGGTCAGGTCTTGTCCCCAGGCTTGCCGATGGCCTTGAGAGGAAAAGGTTATGTTCAAATTCAAGCAGGAGTTCAAAACAACAACAGAGAAGCACAAAACATGACAAATCATCTTCTACCACCCTTGGCAGCCTCAATTCAGGAAAGTCAAAAGAACTCAGGAGTTCCACAGGGCAAAAATCCATGGGTACTTTTAGATACATTTAAACATCTTGGAGTCCTGGTTTTTCCTAGTGCCTCGGTACCCAACGTCAGGGGGGCAAAATATCCCAGTTCAGGTTTCCCCAGCCCATCTCCAGGTGTCACCTCCATCTCTCCCAGGGCCTCCCAGTTCCAGGGCAGAACAGAACCAGCACCCAGCCAGCAGCTCCTTGGTCCTGGGAGGTGTGTGGCACTTCCAGAAGCACACCATGCCTTGCAGCAAGCTGGCCAAACCATTCCAGACCTAAACCCTTCAATCCCTACAAGTTAAGGCAGATTCACAAATGCCCACATAATTTACATCTGTAATGGAAAAGTTAAAAGATCAAAGTCTGGCTGAACTGCATTTGCAGACTCCAATTGCACCGATTTTACTCTGCATCATGCTCGCAAATTGCCTGGAATGTGCTGTGTAAAACAGCCTGGAAACCATGGAAAACTCCTGACATTGGTACCCTGACACCTCTTCCAGACACCCAGCGCAGAGAAACACTTGCAGCAAAGCACATCCTAAAGGAGCCATTTTCCTTGAGGAAGCCCAGCACTGGCAGTGCTGCCCCAGAGCAAAAAGTGGCAGCTTTGGTGGGGAACAGCATCCTTCAGTTCCTCTGTTGCTCACTTGACCAAAGAGCTGCTCCTAGGCCACATTCACCCCCCTACCCTGGATGAACAACCTCCATTCCCTTTCAAGTGCTCACTGCTCCCTGATTTTCACATGACCTTTTCTACATAAAATTACCAGGAACAGAGCCCAGACAAGTTGAGACCTTTCCAGAAAAAAAAAAAAAAAAAGATTAAAAAACTGGGTTTGCATAAACAAGCACTGAATCTAAAATCTTTAATGTTTTCAGCATTCCAACCATGTTCAAATGGTGAGCAGGTGTTTAAAACAACAGAAAAGCCCAAAAAAAGACAAATCTTCCTTATCGACCTTCAGTATCCTCAGTTCAGGAAAATCACCCAAACTCAACAGTTCTCTACGGAGGGGGAAAAAAATCCATATGTACTTTCAGCTAGTTCATACCCTACTGCTCTTTGCATCACCCAGAGTTCGGAGGCGGCTGCCCAGCGAGCTCCTGAGTTGCATCTTCCTTGTCAATCAGTCCCTTGTTTAATTGTAAAAACATAAATAAATTGCAGCAAGCACTGGCCCAATGGCTCAGGACTTGCATATCTCTTCCAAAGAGAGGGAAAAACAAGTGTTTCAGAGATAAAAAGTTCATGTTATCGACATATATTTTTAAAAGAGAAAGAGGAACAGTAAAATATCAATTACTGTGCCAGTGATGCTCCAGTCTATTTCTGTTCTCTTCTTTCACTCGTAGCATCTCTAAGGATAGTTGAAAAAAAAAAAAAGAACACTGAATTTAAGCTGAACAAGAAGTGATCTGGTTGCAGGCTTGTGGTGAAATAAACGAAATAAATAAAATAAACAAAGGCCAACCGGTGTGGGTTTATTAAAAGAAATAAGAATAAAATAGGAAAAACAAGNCATGGAGCCGTGTGGTTGGTGGGCTGCTGGGGCTGCAGGGGGCCGTTGATCGGTTGTGGAGGTTGTCTCTCTCTCTCATGCACACAGCTGTCACTTAGGTGGTATTTAAAGTTTAAATGGCCTGGGCTCTCTATGCTGCCTTCTCATGGCCTTTTTCAGTAACTGCAGTCTCTGGAAACTTCCTGAACGAAATTATATTAAAAGGAAAAGACCCGTGTGGTACCCTTTTAACCATAACAAGAACTCGTACAACCGAACGCAAAACTTTTAACTTTCCTAACTATCCCCGTACATCCCGAATAACTCCCCGAAAAACGCCTAAACTAGAAAAACACTTACAACAGCGGCACTCCACTGCCTGAGTTCCAGTAAGGGAGTTAATCCTCTCCACAGTTATGAGCCAGATCCCAAAGTACTGAGCATCAGCTTTTAGCTTTTTTAAAATCTAGCTGTAAGAAAAGCTGCTGGGGAGGGCCACGCTCCAGGCACATCCAGGGGATTTAATCTGTACAGCGCTCTAAAATAGTTTGTTTTATATATTCTGTGAATACAGCAAACTACCAGAACTGTACTGTTGCTACAAGATAATTTTAATGTGTTCAGTTTCTAGAGAGCGTATATAGTACAAGAACAAATATTTGCAAAGGTCCGGTTTCACTTCTAATATCTTGCAAAGAGTTGTCTCTAATCAACTGCATATATTTTAGTATTTTGAAGTACTGATGTAAAAGTACGTATTTATTTGTATTTGCAGTTGATTTGCTTTATTAAAATATAGAAAACTTTGCTTGTCATTCCTCAGAAAAAGAATTCTGTGAAGAACAATTATACTATTTTCATTTGACTGCTATATATGATAATGTATGGCCCAAGTGACTACAGAAGAATTCATCTATACTGACAGCAAGTCTGAGAATTTCACACATAGATATGTTTCTTTGGCATGTGTTTTTCCACAGAAAGGGTTTTTGATAGTTTTTAGTATCTGTAGTACAGCTAGGACTAAAGAAACCAAAGAAACATAGAGGGAACATCCAGAAAATTTTCCATGTTGGTATAACTACAGGGCACACATTATTTTCAAGTCTCATCATTGTAAACCGCAAAACATCATACAACTTCAAAACGAACAGACCAAATCTGTCAGTTCATTGCCTCTAAAAATGCAGCACATATAAACAATGAGGGTCAACGTGATGATGAGCACTGCAAGTGCCATTTACATTCCTTTTTTGTTGGTGTTGCGAGATTAGGAAAATTTGCTTTTGTACAAAAAACCAAAAAGGGACCAAAAATTGCCCTAGGACATAGATAAATGCACTACAATACAAAGAACCTGACAAGACAACACAAAACCATGCTTCCGTATCTCATGGAGGTAACAAATGTCACATAGCTGCATGTGGGCAGCACAACGTGGCCTAAGCTGGTTTCTTTTAAAATACCAAAGCAAAAATTTTCACCAAGATATTTCTAAATGTTTTTGTAAGCACAATGGTTGCAGAATGCTGCACCACATTAGATAAATATAGTTAACTAGAGTCCAAAATAACTGTTTTTAAAAAAGGAACCATTTCAAACTACAATTACACATCATTCTTTGATATATTCACTGTTAAAAAAAAGCCAGCCAAATGAAACGACACCAAAACCATAATAAACAAACAAAACCAAAACCCCCCCACCCAAACCCTACCCTTACATAACAAAGTTTGCTTTAGTCCAAAATGCTGTTGAGTTTCAAAAGTAAGTCTTAATCTTAAAATGCACAGCAGCAAAAATATACATTAATAACTACAAGATATTTTAGTACAGAGAAGTGTGTTTGAAAATGCAAATATAGTCCCATTTTATACTTTTCTTAGTAAAAACATTTGAGAGAAACTGTGTTAAAGTCAACGAAATAACACTATTAAACCTAACTTTGCTCTTTAAGGTGATCTTCAGTCAAAAATTTGGAACAGAAGCACACAGAAATGTATTCAATATTTTATCCTAATTTTCCCTACAAAAAAGGCCTCCAGTGTTCCTGCAGATTGACACGGCTTACGAAAGCAGTGAGAAGTCTTTATGTTTAGTTCTCACAGAAAATGTGCAATGATTTTTGGCTTTTGCTCTCTCAGCCTTTGTACAAAGGATGCTAAAACCCAAAGGAGAGAGTGATTTCAGTATTGCTTTGGGCCCTTTATTTAATGCTGATACAGTTCTAAAAGCCCTATTTTGATGGGACAGAAGAATCAAGAGAAAAGGTACAGGGAGGAAAAAAATATGTTATAACAGTAGGCATCTTTCATCTCCCCTACAAACCAAAGTGAGAAAAGCAGTGCCTTAGGACATCCCAAGACTGTGAGGCAATCTAATGGATCGCACCGGGTTTGTTTGCATCAGCAGGGCTCCACCGAGTCATGCCGTGCTGCTTCTGAAGTGTCTCAGGATTCAAGTTCCCTTCAGCACAGTGCCAGACAGCTCCCAGTTCCCAGCAGCACACACTTTCCTGTATTTGTATATGAAAGCATCCGTCTTCCCAAGACTAACCGCATAGACACCATCTGGCACCAGAGACCCAAAACGTCTGCTGCTGAGAAAGGATTCTCCAACACCATGTGCCAAGGAGGAAGAATTCCCATCGACACTCAGGGCTTTTGCAGGGGCTGCTTTGATGTCACCATCAGCAGTGGCCTCAGGAGAGTCACTTCCAGCACACTTGGTCAAACCATCCATGCGCTTACGGAGATCCTGGCTCAGCAGCAATACAATAGTCCCTCCAACACGAAGCACTCTGGCAATCACAGAAAAATAAAGGTTAGGTATTGATCCTTCCTGGCATCCCTTTGCCTGGGCAGAACACAACACTGCTGACACTTCAGATGCCACCTGAATTTAATAAAACACCTGAGTGTGTCATGGCTCAACTCACCAAGATGCATCTCCAAAAGGAATTTAAATCCTGTATCTTCTTACCTCTTCCTAAATGGAAGACGTGGGCCCTGTCCTGACTCCCAAACATTTCTGACATTAGCAGTTCTTTCTATTGGGTTACCAGGGAAAATGGACTCATTTTTTACCCCCTTAGTATTCTTTCAGGGATTGAGCGCACCATGAAGCCTAGGGTTTTTGGAGATTGCAAAGAAACAGCCTCGCAGTGCAGCAAGGGCTTCTCAGATTAGTCGGATAATTCTGAAACTGACCCTTCCTTTTGGAAACTTTAAAAGGTCTGTCCTTTCCCTGTTCCACTGATCCTTAAAGGCTTTCAAACTCAGGAAGCAGAGGAAAATTAACCATTGTTTGCAATTAATTTTTCTAGGTATATGTCCAAACATTACACTTGGCTTTGAAAGGGGGGAAATAAAATACTATCCTGACTCAGTTTACAGCAAGTAGTTTGAACAGTTTTACTGGTGGGGCTCTCATGGTAATGGTCCCTTCCTCATCTCCACCTTCTCAAGGGAATATTTTGCTTAGGATGGACCACTAGAGCAAATAAGGCCAGAAGACAAGCACAGTAAGATTGCCACACTGTTCTGTGGAGCCATGCCACCTTCTCTACCCGCTTCCCACCACATTTGTGCATTGGGTGAGTGAGATCAGCACCACTGAAGACTAGTCCTAGAGAAAGAGCTTGTTTTCAGGCAAGAAGTAGAGGGGAAGAGGGTTAGAAGCAGCCCACCTATTAGCCTGGCTCAACTCTGCCACGAAATGACATGGTGAGAGACGAAAGGACACACCTAAAATCTGACCAGGTGGCTAGTGAGATATTCCTGGATAGCAAGGAAAATGCATACCACTTTTTCTAGTCTGAGATCCTTCCTGTCAAGGCCATGACCTCAAAAAGGAAAGCCTGTGATTTTATACAAGCAGGCCTCAACTGAAAAAGGATTACAGCTTTATTTGCCTGGCCATGCTTTAGCTTTGTCCAGGTAGGCCTCTCCTCTTTCTCCTTTCTGCCCTGTAAAGAAAACTTTTGAATGTGGCTCAGAAGTATTTCACCATCATGCCTTGTAAAGAGTATTTGTGAGCACAGCTTGCACAAGATCATTCCTTGTCAGCCTGCGCTGCCATCGGCACTCACAGCTTGCAAGACACAACACAACAGTCTCTAAGGGACAAATAAAGGGCTCAGATTTCCACAGCCTGCACAGGGTCAGACTACAGAGCTGAAGAATGTTTGGCATAAAACAAATCTGAAGCTGACTGAATGCTTAGATCACAAACCATTGTGGCACTTACATCAAACCCCAAGCATGTCAAAGGCTACACGTACCTCTCCATTTCCTGGAGAATATCTGGTAGGAGCTGGGCATCATTTGTAATCTTGAACTTCTTCCCAAATGGAATATCCGAAATAACGCTGTCAAAGCTTTCTGAAGGCAATGGCAATGCTGCAGAATAAAGGCAGGTCTTTATGTCTGACTGTCCAAAAAATGCGCAGCAGCTATGCCCCCGTTCCCCTTACAACACTGTCTGCCAGCTCTTTTTGGGTTATGCACCCAGGTTTACAGCTCCTTCTGCACTTGCCCTCACAAACGACACTATGAAGCCGCCATCCCTCTGCAGACTGGGAAGAGACAAACACATGACAGCACAGTTTAGTTTGGAGATTCCCTGCTCCTGATGACGTTTGCTCCTACAGCAAGACTCCCCAATAGGGCACTACATGGTTCCAGATTTAACTGCTGCTTCTCAACACACAGTACATTTTAAACATGGAAATAATACAGCAAAATACAAAAGAAGAGCTAAGTTTGTGAGCACTTAGTGCAGATGTTCAAGTACACAGGTATGAATGGCAAGGAACCACATCAAATTCCTCTCCATCCCCCTCTTCTTCCCCCAAGAATCTGGTTACAGCCAGAATCACTTGGATTCTGTCAGAGTTAGTGTCTTTGAAGTGTCTCCTTAGAGTTTCTGCATGCCAGCAGCAGTCAGTTCTCCTGACGAAGATGCAGTACTTCGCCCTGTGGTGATAAAGGTCGGCCACATGCCAGGCTGTGCAGGCCAGTCTGAGACCCTTCCTGACACCCTATGGGTCCTCCATCCCTCAGGGTGCTCAAAACTGACTGGACAAGGCCCTGAGCAGACAACAGGACTAAAGACCTACAACAGTCCCCTTTCTCACCTAAACTCTGCTGTGATTCTAAGCCAATTTTTCTAGAACTAGCTGGAGATGTTTCCCAGACCATTCTTGGATCAACACTTGCAGCACAACAACTGGGTATCAATTTTATCTGCAAATAAAAGGACATGTCACCTATAGTCCTGCTCAAGACATGCAGAAATAACAGCTTTTGACCAGTGATGAAGACACCAACTACTTGTTCAGTTTAGAAAACCTGACACCTAAATACCTCCCATTGTCCTAGAAACCAAAGTCAAACACAGTTTTTAAGTAAGAAATAAACCTACATTTTTATAAAAAATAAATAATATTTCATACCATTCTGGTAAGAAATAAATAGTGCAAGGTAAAAAAATATGCACACTTCATCACTCATGCACTGGCAAAAACAGCCAGCTTGCCTGTCATGAATTTCATATAGGCATAGTTTAGCCTCAGGCTTTGAGGTTCAGAATAAGGTCATTAAATGATTATCTGCTCTACAGACTAGCTTGTGAATTAAGAGCAGATTCCCTCTTACAGGAGAAAGGCATCATCATTCAAAATACTTCTACTCCAAAACATGAACAATTCAGCTTAGCTTAATAAATCCTCACCGTTACTCACCTGGTAAATTTAAGTTACGGGCTGCATTTGATTTGGATTTGTCCTGGCTGTGTTCCATTAGGATACAAAGAACTCTCACATGGTACGTCCTCTTAGTGGTATTCACACATTTACCATTAAGAGAGACAACTACTGTCCACACTGGACAATTATAATTTTTATTATCTTCTGCTGACTTCGTTCTTACCGAAGTTCCCAGGCACAGGCAGCAGGCAGGAAGAACAAAATTACCCCTTCACTAGCACTACCACTACAGAGTCGCCACTCAGCTATTTGCTGGCAGTTAGCTCTACAACATATCACCTCAAGAGAACCTAAATTACCTGTACAATCCCAGAAACACAAAACAAATTCACTTGGAAAGCCTACAAACATACCTTTCACAGAAGCTTTAAGCAACTCAATCTTATCCATTAAGCCTGCAGTTCTAATATTCCCATCTGCACCCTCTAACTGCGAATCACTTATATCAGCTCCCCAGTAACAGGCTTCCTGTTCAGAGAGAAAGAGAAAAGTAATTTTGTTAACACTCAGGTTATTTATTTTATAAACCCTTCTCAGAAATGCCTTGTCACACAGCTCCTGCAAGAGAACCACCTTTCTGGGATATCTACTATTGTTACACAAAGCAATTCACAGTCCAGAGGATGGAGGAATGGAGGAAGAAGTATGTGCTGTCTTCACTCCTTTAATGTTCTGGTGTGCTCAAGACACTTGAAATTACAGAAATATCAAGGGCATGACCTAACAGCAAGACTCCAGCCAGCTACAGGCAGCCACACTGCCTCTAATGCTGACAACTGTCCCATCACATTAACTCCTCTGATCCCAGGAAGCTTTACAAGTCCATGGTTGCCTCTCACAAACCCTGCAGTGTGAATCAATAGCTGGACCAGCCTGTAGGACACACTCATTTGGAGGAACGTCTGTACTAAAACACTTTTACCAGCTGCTGAGAAAGATCATGTTTGGTTTCACCTTTCCAGCAATGGACTTTGGCCTAATTGGTACAGAGAAAACCTTGTATCACAGCTACCAGTTTCCCTGCAAAGATCCAGCCAACTGTGACTGGGATACTTACGGGCCACTCTTTGGCAGCCTCCAGCAGTATTGTTCCTAGCCCACACATGGGATCCAGCACAAGGGCACCAGCCTACAAAAACAGAGGTGTTATTGCATCCCAAGCAAGACAGACTCCTTACCCAGGACAAAGCTTACAGAAGGATGTGCATAATCCCACTGAATCCAGTGCAGGTTAACAGCAATCACTGGTAATCCCAGGCCAAACTCATTTGTAAGGGAATATAGTAAAAAGCATCAATAGCTTCACTACAGACAGCCCTGAGGTGACATTCAGGAGGAAATATTACAAGTGGACTGCAGGCAGATACTGGTACCAAATTAATCTATGAAAAGAGATCACATTTCCCTGGAAAACAACACCAAACAAGGTTTCATTTTCTCACTGTCACTGGACAGTGAAAAAAATCTTGCCACTTAGACATATATCTGTACGTAGATTAACAGCTCTGTTGAGAAGGACCTGGAATTACAGCAGACACCTGGCTGAACAGCAGGTGACAGCACACTCTCATCACAGATAGGGCAGACCCTGTCCACATACATTAGAGAATGGGACATTAAAATCACCACACCCCTTCAAAGTGTCCAGCTCCAGCCCCAATGAGCAGCACCCCCCTCCCCTTCATTCAGGACTCCATATCTTTGCAAGAAACATTCACTGACATTGATTTCAGCCAGAGATGCCATGGCCCATGCGACTGTTGACCGCAGTCCTGCTGTTTTGATATATTCTCTGTTTGCCAATGGAAGCCTGCAGACAGCAAAACCCCCCCCCAAAAAATTAACTAAAACAACAGCAGAACCACCCAGAAAAGGCCATGTAATGTCAAAGAACAAATTAACTGGACAGACCTACTGAGAGACAGAAAAGTCTGCTTTTAACCATAACTCACTGCAAAGTCTGGCCTGTCTGCTCATTTAAGATCCAGGAACATCACAAGACTAATTTGACAACCCGTGATTATCAAACCAAAAGATAAACAACCATGGTGGATAGCGAGATTTACAAATCTTGCCTGTTCTGATACTGCCAAGACACATCTGGTGGGGAGAATGCTTACCTAAAAAGAGGAATCCCCACCACAGAGTGAATGTCATTAAGATGTACAAAGATCTAAAAGAGAAAAAAAAAACCAAAACAACATTTTAAAGTCTCAAACTGACACAACAATAGCTTTAACTCATTTAAAGCAGACACAGATGCTTCTACAAATTTCTGATCTTAGTTTTTGAGAACAAAAATGCATACTATAAACAATAACAATTAATTGGAAGGAATCCCACTAGATAATCTGACTGCCACTTTAAAGATGATTTAATGCTTAAGCAAGCTGAAGGGGATTTTGTCAGCCAGAAATCCATCAGCAAGCACTTGAATTTATAAGGGGGCCTATTTTTCCTTAACACAGCATGGGAATTTTTAGTTATAAATCCATTTACTACAAGTGGGAGAAAATTATTCACTGTATACTAGCAACAAAATAAATACATAAAAATGAAAAAAACAAACAACCAAAAAAAAACACCAAAAAAACCCCCCAAAACCAAATCAAAACAAAAAAACAACCAACCAACCAACAAAAACCCCACCATTACCCACACTAGTGCCACTAAGTGGCAATTCAGATAGAAGTTAGGCATAAGTAATCCTTCCGGAAATGTAGGCAGCTAAATGAAATTGTTCTGCTGTCCCATAGAGAGCATCCCAAAAGAAGACTGAGCTCCCCAGCAGGTCTTCCATGACTGCAATCCCTGCCCCCAGAAAGCGCAAAGGGAAACATGATGCTGTTGAAAAATCCCAGTCCTCAGCATCTGAATAGCTTCAGAGCAAAAATCTGGTCAAGAACAGGAGCCCCATATGAGCCTTAACAAAGCTGTACATAATGCTCAGTGTGGGAAAACCACTGCCAGTAAATGAACTCAAGAGTTTCTACAGGTCTCAGACCTCTCAGCGTCAGTGCTGAGAGTAGCTTGTCCAAGCCAAGCGTAGGGATGGAGAAACAGCTTGTCAAGAGCAAGGAGTCATTTTGAAGGTCTCCAGGCAACCTGCACCATCAAGGGTGCACTAAGCAAGCTGTTCGTCACAAACAAGGCCCAGGGGGAGGCTCTTCCACAAATGTCATTCTCAAGTCTACCTCCTTGAGAACATGCCCTTGGCTGCTTGCTGACTTCCCCTACAGAGGCTACAGATGCCCCATGGCTCAGGTGGTTTCCATTTTCACACAGTCAGAGTCCAGCAGCCTGTAAGGGTGCTGGATCCTGAAAAACCTCCTCTATGGATCCTTTCCCGTGCAGGCCCATGTGGCCAGGCTGGTGTTTATTCCAGAGCTCTGGAAAGCACACACACACAGGGGCCACATACACACTTTGCTCAGCGCTACCAGCCGATTTTCAGTTAAATGCAGCGGCAGAAAGACCAACAGGGAGAGGCCACGGTCCCACATGCAAAGGGAGCAGAGAACAAAACAAAAGTTGTCAGGGGTGATTCTGGAAGCATCAACAGGCAGACAAGCACCACTACCTCTATGTCAGGGTCCCGCAGATCAGCACGCCACCCGCACAGCTTCACAAGTGCTATGCCAATGGCTCTTCCAATCTCCTGCAAGGGGGAAAAACAGTCACAGGCAATAAAAACCCAGAATTCAGAAAACTGCAGATCACAGCCTTGGATGCACAACCCTCAGAAATCCCAGGGAAAAGAAAGACTCTATGCCTATGAGAATAACTCACACAATTCACACCAGAAGAGGTACAACAGAGCAGAGCAGGTGAGCGAGGGGCAAAGCAAACACACCACACAGCAAACAACCAACACTCAACTGGAGCGAGAGAGGCTAAAGTTCAAGTCCTGACCAAAAATATTCACTTGAGTTGGGCCTGATCCTTGTGGGTCCCTTCCAACTCAGAATATTCTGTGACTGCCGCCATTTCAGAATTCTTAATCACATGCACAAAATACTTCCAATGGCTCTAAAACAGATTACCCAACAGAAAACCTGCGCATGCACAACTACAGCTCACAATTTTAATGCTTTCATTACATCTAGAAAGCTCCGATTACCTTCAGAGTATAAGTTCAAACACAGCACAAATTTAGGCAAACACTCTTGTAGGGAGGCTCATGTGTCCCACCTCACAAAGGTACCAGCTTCAGTAGGAAAAAAATCTAAACTACTGTTACCTTCAAGTAAGAGAAACCTACAGACATGGGAAGAGGGCCAGATGGAATGGATCCCTGGAGGTCTGTATGCCACCATTCTTTCCCAAGGACCAAGCTCCACTTCTCCCAAGACTCATCCCAGGGCTGCATTCCTGAAGAACAAGTTCTCCCAAATACCCAACCAGAGGCAACTGAAGCTGCAAGTTCTGGCTTTTACCCCTTCTTCTAGACTGCTTGTCACAACTGAGAGGAGTCTGTCTCCACGGTCCTTGCAAAGGCCCTTTACGTAGCTGTAAACTTATCCAATCACTCCTCAGCCTCCACAGGCCCAGAAACCTCAAACTCTTACCTTTGCTTATCCTCAATAAAAGGTATTGATTTGAAAAACATTAAGGGTAATAGTGAAAAGAAATTAAACCCAGCATTTGTATTTCCACTTGTTTAAGGTGAATACAAGTTAAGGCTTTTTGAGAAAATACAGAAAAAGCTTACATCAGTTTATTATACGGGAACACAACACAACTGAAATGACAAACAAACTACATGTCTTTGTTCACCTTTGCTAAATTCTTTTAAAACACAGATACTTCAGCATACCTGTGAAGTAAGTATTTTGGCAACCGCTCCACTGCAACGACAAGACACTCTGAAACTGAAGCTAGGCTTCTCATTTGCAGTAGGATTCTCTCCACTGCCTTTGGAAGGGAATTCTGAGGAAGTCTTGCTCTCAATCCAGCACTCCTGACCACTCATTCTCTCTGGTGCCACACATCTCTCTCCAGCTTCCACCTGACACTCCTCATATACAACTGCTCTCACTTGTTCCGTTTTCTGCCTTTTACTTGCAGTATTTGTCTCTTCTTCTGACTTTCTCTTCAGAGCCCATGGGTTTTCTTGAGAGACATCATCTGTTTTCTCCTTGTGTCCATGGAGCTTTCTCCAAACAGAGATAATATCCAGCCAGTATTTTGGTTCCTCAATGACAAGGCTTTTAATCTCATGCAGCATTTTCCCTGGAAGAAAAAAGCAGTTTGGGGTTAAGTACTTCAGCCTTGGCATTTCATTTCCCTACGGACTGAGAAAAGCTGTTAACAGCGACTGTGTTCAGATTTCATAAATGTGTGAATCCAGAAACCAGCAACTGACATCACAGGCACAGCTGAGCTCTCAGCACCCACATACCCACCAGAAGACACACAGGCATCCCTCTGATTACCAGCTCTGCACAGCCAAGATTAAATCATGCAGGGGTTGAATTCCGCACAAGAATTCAGCAGCTCTAGAAAACCACCTGTGAGAGTCATTCCCAGGGACAGAGGACCAGCCTACCATGCCATCCTCCCCACAAAGCACTTGGCCCAGGATTAAGAGATGCAGGACACTTTCCAGGATTGAAAGACAGACACAAACGTGTATTACTTTGAGTCATCTCAGGCAAAACCAAGTTTATTCTTTCAGAAAGAAGACTTCTGCTTATCATTCATCACTGCCTCCAATCCTGCAACACACACCTGTGGGCAGTCCCAAGCTAGCTATGAGAGAGGCATGAGGAACAGAGAGGCCAATTCACTTAAATACCTCAAAGCTGGTCAAGAAAAAAAAAAAGGTCATCTTTCTAGTTATCACTTAAAATTTTAGAATTATGATCAAATTTGATCCTCAAAATTGAAGGTAATCTCCCAAATAAAAACCCACCAGCAGGCAGGTATCAATCCATCTAACTTGAAATTCTCATTCCAACACTGACAGAGAGGATGGCCCAAGTAGCTGAGACTTACAACGAAGCTGTGTACTTAACAGTCAATTGACACAGGATATAGGTCGGGATTCACTTTGCTTAACAGAAAATAAGACTTCTTGTTGAACACAAGAGATCCAGAACTGAACTTTGGTTTTCGGGTGAGGTGTTTGTTCCTCTCTTTTTTGGGACCGGGCAGGGGGAGAGAGTCTCAAAAATACACATATACATTCAGTGCCGACAGAATACAGGCTGGAAGGTAACTATTGAAAACAATTAAAAAGCCCTTTTCAGATTAAAAAAAAGTTGAAAACACACCTGGGTGAAAGACACTTCAGAATCGATTACTGTCAATTAGAACCACAGCCGTTAGTAAAAAAATAAACACCTCCAATTTTATAACTAAGACTCAAATCGGGGCTTCCCGTTCCCGCGCAGCCCGTGTCCGGGCCGTACCTTTGTTCCCGGACACCGGCAGCGGGCTGTGCTTCTTCAGTAGCAGGAACAGGCGCTCCCCCGACCGCAGCTTCCTCAGCTCGCCCGGCCCCGCCGCCGCCCTGAAGAACACTTTTCCCGAGACGCAGTCCACCTCCGGGGAGAACACACGTCGGAGCCGGCCGGGAGGCTCGGGTGAGTCCCTCCCGCAGCCCCGCGCCCCGCAGGCAGCGCAGCCCCAGCTCCCCGCGGGTGACGGCCCCCCACGCCCGCAGTACGGCGGCCCCTCCGACCCCGACCGAGCCCAGCCCCGCGGCGCCCCGCGCGGGTGGCGGCACAGCCCAGGCCGTGCTCCCCGGGCTCCAGGGAGCGCAGCGCACGCGGCCGCGTTCCCCGCTGAGCCGGACCGGGCCGGACCGCCCGGGTGGGCACCGGCTTCGGCTCCCCGCTCACCTCCGTGGCGCCGAGCCGCGCCCGCACCTCCCGCGCGAGGAAGGGCTCCAGCCCGCGGCCCGCCGTGCAGAAGAACCGCCCGGGCTCCGCCGACGACATCTTGACCGGGGCCGGGCCCGTCCGGCGGGACCGCCTCGGGGGCGGCACCCCGGCAGCGGACTGGCAGCTCCGGGCGGGGGGAACGGGATTTAAAAGTGCCTGGTGTTTGTATTGTTTTCTATGCTTTATTTTATTTAGCCTTCGGATACCCAAACGTTACCTGCTGTTTGTGCAGAACAAACGAATTTTCCGTATGGAAATGCACAAGATACTTGTCACCAACTGCTCAGCAGGGCAGGCTCAAGCACTTGCAATGGCTTTATTCTCTGTACAACTAGTTCCGTGTAGCGATGACTGTATAGAAATAATATAGATACATACAATATAGTATACACGATTGTTCTCATTGTAAATTTAGAAGTGAAAAATTTTTTTTCATTGTTATTCTACACAAACACTTCGGTAGAAAGTTCCAGCTGTTGTTTTGGCATGACCTGTAACTTCAGAGGAAAAAGGACAGGCAAATAGATCTATTCAGAGCTCTAAACTTCACTTTGTAGTAAATTACAGAGGACAGATATCAGCAAGCAGAATACCGAGGATCTGAATTCAGTACAATAGTGATTCTTCCTCCACGGAAAAAAAGAAAAACCTTGCAAAAAAGAAAAGCTAGGAGCTTGCATTATGTAACTAAGACAAACCGCATATGCTACAGCCTTTTCTTCAAATGTTTGTAAACAATAGGCTTACGGTTTTAGGCAAAGAAAATAAAGTTCTTGAGTTGGTCCTTGCACCCTTCACACATAAACACCATTGTAAAGGTGCAAGGCCATCAGCAAACAGCTGCATTTCATGCTTAATAGCTTAAGCACACCTTTTGTAGAGTTTTTGTATGGTACATACTCTGTTTATTAAGGCTACTGTGCAAAAAAGATTCTCAGCCGCTGAAGGTGTTTCTGTAATTCTGTAAAAAGTATTAGTAACATTATTAAAATTTAGCAGGCCTGTGTGAGATTACTGGAAAAAAAAAACATCCTTGTCCTCAATGCTGTACACAGGCCCTATACCCCTGCACTGACAAACGAGAGAGCACTGGCAGCAGCCTACATGGCCAACAAAGTGTTGAGAAAAATGAGCTAATATGCATTGCACTTTACTTTAAAATATATAAATATTTTTAAATGGCGCAAAGCTGGGTACATACAGGTGCATCTGACAGTGCAAACACAAATATATGAGGCACCAATCAATCAGGCCAGATCTATTTTTATGTATGCTGCAATCACTGTCTTCATTTCTTGTTGTCAGATAAATGCTACAGGTTGTCAGCCTGTAAGAAAAATCAAAATCAAAACAATTTTGGAGCTTTTTCAGTATCAGACCACTGTAATTTCCCTACAATTTAGGTTTTGAGCTTCCACTTCTGAAACTGCTTACATTACTTTTATTTTTAAAAACACAAGCATTCATTTTCTTTTTCAAGATTTGAGACTTGATTATAGGAAACAGTTAAAACTGTATAATGCATATTGGAACAATAACTATCAATGTCTGAATATTTTAACATTGTTTGAAATTTTAATAAGTCCTGTCAGGAACACAGGTATTGCTATTCAGGGACTTAAAAATAAAACAAACATGAAGGCACAGACAAAACTGTTTGAATAGTAAAATTAAGCAGATAGAAACCAGCATTCTGCCTAGAATGAATCCTTTTGCATTTGAACACTCTTCAGGTTATCTACAGCTTTCTCTTCCAGGCAACTATGATGACATTTACATGGAGATAGGATTTAAGTGACTGACTGTGGGGAACACAGCTCTTCAACTCTGATAATTCTTCAGACATTCCTGGTGCTCCACCTGGAATATATTTGCTTTTTCAGGGCTTGAGTCATATTTCCTGAGTAAATGAGAAAAGAAAAAACGCTGGTTCATATAAACTGAGAGTTAACAGAAGTGTAGACTAGATGAAGAAACTGTTTGGTTTTTTTTTCCCTACTAAAGTAAAATTAAGCATGAGCAAGTCTATGAAAGCAGTATATTTGAAGTTAGTATCCAGAGTTTTGCTGCTCATCTTTCAATACAAAATAGTATTTCTTTACACAATGGTTACTATTTCATTGCATATAATAAAAACCTAGCCACTGGCATTTCCCTCACTTATCTCCTGACAAATGTGACATTACAGGTGACACAAAGCAGTGAAGTAAGAGCAGTGTTCCAGCCTTCAAACTTAAAAGTATAAGAAATTTCAGAGCCCTAAGGTTATTTGAACAGACTGTGATGCACTACTTGTACATAACACTGAATGGAGTTTATATGTACTGTTTCAAGAAGTCTTCACCTCCCCCAAGTTCAGGACCATTTTTTAAACATTACCATAACAATATTAAGTGAAGAGTGAAAAACCAAAAACCTGGTCTTCATGCAATTTTAACTATCTGTAGTATTTTAAATGGTCTATCCTTTTCTTGTTTTCACATGTAAACAAAACTTCAGGATTTGAAATGTCAGCATCAAACCGATTCTTCCAACCCAAAACACATTTTGAGTCTGACAGTGTAGGCACTGAGCAAAACTCAAATACTATGTGGTGTAATTCATTATAGCAAAAGCATTAGTGCTCCTGTGACCCAACTCTGGTATAACACTTAACTGTGACAAGGATACATCCTGACCTCCTAACATTAATTTCTAACATCAGCATGTTATTTATATCCAAAATATAAATCCTGCATCCCTCACTTGTAGCTGTTGCAGATAAACAGTTTCAGATATTGCTGGTCTCCAGGTTTATCTTCTTCAAACGAAAACTTGTGGAAGAAACTACCATGGCATCTCTCTTAGTCTTTTATAAATATTCATACTTTCACTTACGATTCCTTCAAGAAATTTGTTTTTATTGCATCATCCTTTGCCTTTCATAAGTGTTCAAGGTATGTCCAAAAGGAACACAACCAGACCTCTGGAATATTACACAATAGAGTGCAAGGTGCCTTTTTACCCTGATCAGACAACTTGTGAACTGCAGGTAACACCAAGACATCAAAAATAACATGCAGCTCAAAGAGTGGGATAGTAATGGGATTCAAATGAGAAAACTCTTCTGCAGGAAATAAAGCTATGGATCATGTTCTCTACAGTTAGATCAAAAACAGTTTCTGTGAAGAGATTCCTAGAAGTGGGGATAAATGCTGTCCGTTCTTACGAAATTGAAATAGAATGCATAGCAGTTAAATTACTTGCACTGCACCTATAATCCAAATTGCCAAACAGAAGCCATCTGCAAAATAAAAGCCCTTCCTGCCTGCCTGCAGGCATAACCTGTGCTTTCTTCAGCTGACTTAGCTGACACATTGCGGACTTCTCTATCCATTCAAGACAAAGCACTGAAAACACCTTAGGAACTTTAGTCCTTCCCATCACTTAGACAGGAGAAGAGCAAAGCCGTGTTTCTAAGCCCCTTGTTCCTAGAACATGGCTAAGCATGTTTCTAAAAGACTTCTAGCAGGTATTAGATTAGTTCTGTACTATGGCAAACATAAACTCTGTAATTCTTGCTTCATATTAAATTCTTTCCAGTTGAGATTTTGGATTAATCCAATCCTCCAAGCTCCTTTCAGTCCACAGAAACCAGTCTGCTCCAGTCTGTGTTTATAGTGTTTCTTCACAGAAAAAACAATTTGAAGCACAGCTACACTTCTACCTCAGAATTTCCTGGCCCCACTCTTTGTTCAGGTCCATGAAAGCACACATTTGCAAAAACAGAGCATAGCGCTAGGACTTCTCTTATTAATTATTCCCAACATCACCATCAAAATAAGGAATGAACTCTCATCTCCCTATACTTCATTCTTCATCAGAACAATTATTTGTAAGTAACTATGCTCCAAAGTTCCTCCATTTGACTCCCTGTTATCAGAAAGCCTTGCAGAAGGCTGGGAAGTCCTTTAAATACTACTTTTTAAAATTAGCACTTTCTACAAAAGACTTACAGGACATTGCAGGGTTATGCAGTGGGCATAAAACTGATGTGTTTGGCTCCTGTCAGGTGTTTTTGCAACCTCTGAAAACACATACAAGTCTCAATTACAGGTGGTTTTCTTTGCTATCCCTTCGTCCAAAACCAATTAGCAGCACTAAAATAATGTTTTCATGCTAAGATTTACTGAAGCTTTTGAATAAAACTTTTTATTTTTTCTGTTCTTCTCAAGCTGAACTTGAGTTTACTTTGCAATTCACAAAATAGACTTAGACTGACACTGCATAACATCCTAATTCAATCACTCAGTAGATTAAATGAAAAATGAACTAGTACTGGTTCACTTCCTACATAAATCCATGCTGTTATTTAAGTAACATGCTCTTTCAGTCAAATAGGACAGCGCAGACTTGAACAGTCTTCTACTTTTGAGAAGGGTTATGACTGCTTTTACCTTGATTGCCAGCTAAATCTGTGTGAGCTTTGGGAATTACTAATACTAATGAAGAACAGAGCTTTTATCTGGAGTCTGCAAATGCAATGTGCAACCATAAGGAACTGTAGTGTTTGGAGAAGAAAGAAACACTCAAGATTCTCATGGAAAAGCTTTCAGCATAAACGTCTGAGAATTACTGATTTAATAGTTTCGTGCAGTTGTGTGTATTATTCAACAGACAGGACTCAAACCATGTAAAGAGAACGAAAAAAGATAACGAAAGTATAAGTTAGCACTCACCCCCTTTCCATGATGGTATTTAATATACAGCCAACAGGTGTGAGAACATTAGATTGTATTATTGTTACTGAGTTCAGTATATTAAAATACAGAAACATTTTCTGGACAGTTTAAAAGCTTACCCAGGAGAAAAATACCAGAAAAATCACCACACAAACCCTGCTTTAAAATTAATAATTTTTAACAATCTAGAGAATTTCACTACAATAGGCTAAAGTTTCCTCTTTAAAGTTTCTTCTCTAAATAAATTTTAAACATCAAATTAGTAAAGAATTAGAAGCTTGAGCAGAAGCTCATAGAATACAAGAGTTCTCACCACCACCATCCACAGGACAGCACTGTACGCAGAGGCCCCTCACAAGAGTCAAGACTTGGCAGCTGTTGTCTAAATCATATTTTAATCAGATTTAAGTGCTCAAGTCACTAGTAAAACTTGGACTTGGGTAAAGGTGAAAATTGAACCAGCAGTCTCAGAAGCAGCACTCCACCAACCTAACTAGCTGGGCTGCCAGACAGATGGCCTTTTCCTGTTGGTTGGCACCCATGATGCCAAAAGGCTAATGAATCGCACTGAGAACAGCAGTAATTGTCTCAATCAAGACCTGAACGTTGGTGTCTGCTGATAAGTGCACACACACAACTTTATGTCCCTATGAACAGGATAAGGCAGATAAATGTATCCTATTAGACATAAACAATACAGCCTAAAGTAATTAGTGAGTCCCTTGAGCAATCCTAAATGAACATTTATAACTAAACTGAATGCAATTTCTTAAAAATCATGGGTTGAGAGGAATAAACCTCTGTAAGAGTCAGAATTTATTATTATATAAAGGAAACCTTCCACACAAAATGAATGTCATTGATGAAAGCATGCATCAGCAATCCAAATCCCTGCATGACCAAAGATGACAATTCACTAATAAAACTGAAGTCGTATCTCAAAGAAACCTTTATAGTCATACAACTCCATTACACTAAATCCACGTTCATAATATTCTCATAAAAAAAGAAGTCACAACAGAGTATCTAGTGAGTGCATTCAGCTTATCAGGTATGATTTCAACCATCTAACTTGGACAAGGATCAGGCTTCAGAAATCTTTCTCTACCTGCTACAAAACACAAGAAAAAAAAGCAAAGCTCTAGAGAACACGGTATAAGTATTAACTCTCACTGAAAAGTGTCATGTTAAATGAACTTTAGCCTCATCAGAAAAGCTGGAATTGAGTGGGGGTAAGGAGGAAGAATCAAAACTGGGGGGGGAAAAAAAACCCCAAACAAGTATCATTTAATCTCAAAATGGTTTACATTGGAAGGGACCGTAAAACTCGTCCAGTCCCATCAACCTGCCATGGGCAGGGACACCTTCCACTAGATCTGGTTGCTCCAAGCCCTGTCCAACCTGGCCTGGAAAACCTCCAGGGATGGGGCAGCCACAGCTTCTCTGGGCAACCTGTGCCGGGGCCTCACCATCCTCACAGAGAAAGATTTCTTCCCAATATGCCATCTAACGTTGCCCTCTGCCAGTGGGAAGCCATTCCCCTTGTCCCGTCACTCCACGGCCGCGTCGCAAGCCCCTCTCCAGCTCTCCTGCAGCCCTGGAAGGGGCTCGCCCTGTCCCGGCTCCTTCCCCTCTCCCGCTCCTCCTCCTCGCTCCGCAGCGCGCGCGCGCCGCCCGCCCGACGTCACGGCGCCGCCTGGCGGCCCCGCGGTGATGCTGCGCATGCGCGGTGCGTCGGGCAGTTTCCATGGCAGCGGGAGCCAACAGGGAGGTGCCGCCATGAGCCCGCCCGAGGTGGAGCCGCTCGTGTGCCACAAATATGAGATCAAGAGGCGCCTGGGCAAGGGGGTGAGTGCCTGGCGGGGGGCTGGCCTGTGGGAGGTCGTGGGAGCTGGGAGGGCCCATGAGAGCTCGGGGGGCCTGTGTGGAGTTCAGGGCACCGTGAGATCTTCAGGCGGCCCGGGGAAGCCAAGGGGGGGTTTGGAAGTTCAGGCGCCCGCGGGAACTCTGTCTGTCGCTCAGGGCCCCGTGGGAGCTCCAGGTGACCCAGGAGAACTCCGGGGGACTGTAAGAGCTCAAGAATTAATAGTAAAATGGATCTGAGTCTCAAAGCACATTCTCTCTGTGCCTGCCAAATCCTTCTACATTTACTGTAACCCCATCACTTCAGATCATGCTGCATCAAGTCATATCTTCTCCATAAAATGTATTTTTATGCGTAAGCCAATGGTAATTTCTAAGATATGTTTACTCAGACAGTCTCTAAACCCTCCCCAGTTATCTGCTTTTCTATTCCGGCAGCTCTTTGCCATCGTTTAGTTGCTTTGATACAAGTATTTAAGTATTTCCCTCATTATCTTCACAGAGTCAAGGAATCACTGAGGTGGAAAAGCCCTCTGAGCCTGTCAAGTCCAGCCGCCCCCCAGCACAGCCAAGGCCACCGCTAATCCCTGTCTCCATGTGCCATATCCATATGGCTGTTAAATCCCCCCAGGGATGGGGACTCCACCCCTGCCCTGAAGCAGTCTGTGCCAGGGCTGCACAGCCCTTCAAAGGAGGGATTTTTTCCAATATCCAACCTAAACCTCCCCTGGCACAACTTGAGGCTGTTTCCCAATTGCCAACAGGGTAATACTGTAGCACTTACCTGAGGTACTTGTACAACTGTTTGTATTGCCTGATGCATGGCAAAGGTCCTGATCCTGTGCTCCAGGACCACACATATTACTGGGAAATCTGCCTTGATGTTGTTACATGAGCATTTAATCACTAGAATCATACATTGCTTCTCTTTTGCTTTGTACAAGTATTTAAACATTAAATGGGCATTTCTGAGTGGGATATGATCCTGTTGTCCAAAGGTAAAGCAGCTCCTAGACTGTGGAAAGTCAAGATTCGAATCTATAGCCTGAAATAAAAAACCTGGATCTGTACTGCAAGTGAGACTGAGCAATCATCATTTGCAAGTATCACAGTCATCCAGAATAGGGAAAACTCAGGTAGAAGTTCCCGTTCCCTTAACAGATATCACAGCTTTTAATTGAAAAAAAAAACATTTAGTGTTGGACCTGACAGTGCTGTGTTAGTGGTTGGACCCAATGGTCTTGGGGGGCTTTTCCAACCTCAGCAATTCTGTGATGCTGGGATGCTGTCACTACAGAGTTTGTTAAAAAGTCTCTCTCCATCCTTCTTACCAACCCCCCTTCAGTATTGAAAGACCACAATGAGTTCTCCTTGGAGCCTTCTCTTCTCCAGACTGAACACCCCCAGCTGTCTCAGCCTGGCTCCAGAGCAGAGGGCCTCCAGCCCTCGGAGCATCTCCATGGTCCTTCTCTGCACCTGCTCAAACTGGTCCGCGTCTTTCTTGTACTGAGTAGCTCCAAGCTGGATGCAGTGCTCGAGGTGGGAATCTCCCCAAAGTCAAATACAGGGGAAGAATTACCTCTCTTGACCTGCGAGCTGCACCATGGCTGCTAAAAGCTAAGTGCCATTGGCATCTTGCCACCTGGGCACACCTGGGCTCATATTCAGCCACTGTCACCAGTACAGCCGGGTCCTTTTCCAGGTTTCTAGCCACTCTGTCCCAAGCCTGGCATGTTTCAAGGGGTTGTTGTGACCCAAGAGCAAGACCTGTCACTTGGCCTTGTTGATCTTTGCACCATTGACCTCGGCCCATCGATCCCATCCCATCGATGCAGCCTTTCCAGACCCCTCTGCAGAGGTTCCTGCCCTCCTGCAGATCCATGCTCCCGCCCAGCCTGGTGTCCTCTGTCAGCTGGCTGAGGTGCCCNTGCTGGCTGAGGTGCCCTCGATCCCCTTGTCCAGAGCATTGATACAGACATTAAACAGGACTGGCCCCAGTACTGAGCCTAAGGAATCGCACTGGTGCCCGGCCCCAGCTGGATGTAGCCCCGTTGCCCACCCCTCCCTGGGCCCAGCCATGAGCCAGCGAACAGTGCAACCGTCCAGGCCAGGAGCAGCCAGGTTCTCCTGGAGAATGTTGTGGGAAACGGTGTCAGAGCTTTACTTGAGTCCAGGCAGACACATCCACA
>VWZT01010875.1:61095-96351 GCA_013397055.1 Pachycephala philippinensis | reverse complement strand
AAGAGTAAGCAGTACATTACAAAAACACTCATTTCCTTGCCTCACTTAACTTCATTTAACTTGAACCATTTCCAGAATCATACATAAAAACAGTGCCTACCACAATTTTTTCATGAGTGGTCCCCCTGCAGAATTAACCATCAGGAAACTGCACATTTTTTTAAATTTGTATTTCTTTCTGGAGGACTGAGAACTCACTTCAGGAACAGTGCTGGGCAAGAATGTATTCTTCAGTGTGCTAACACATTAAAAAAATCGTGTTCATACCATGATCCAGAAATGAACTCCTCACACAATGCGATGGCACTGGAAAGCCAGTAATTCATTTTCTCTAATAGCTCTAAGTTTTTTCTTCTAGTTTTCTTCCCTCTAATAGCAAATATTGCATGTTTTCCGGTGATAGAATTTTTATTTTGAATAGATGCAAAAAAAGCATAGATCATACTGCTGGAGTTTCAGCAGTTTCCAGCAGGCATTTTGGCATTTTCTCTTTGTCTTGACATTGACATTCAAGATTAGTTCAATTTTTTCTTCCTAATTAGCTTTTCCAAGACAATTGTATGTTTGAAACAAACAGAATATTTTCCCTCAGGGCATCAGAAACTTAATCTTTCTAATTTCCTTTCAACAGACATGGAAAACAAAGAAGTGTGTTGTAACTCAGTTGGGAATTAAGAACTATAAGACATAAAAAATGGAAAAAGCATTATGTAAATAAATTTAACACAGATGTCAATAAAAATATAGTAATGAAAAATCCTTTAAGCCACCTTGTTAATACCTGACACAACTGCCTGTTCACATTAAAGTCTGTTTGCCTTTTAAAGGAAGCCAGGACACTAAATTTATACAAAACTGAGGAATTTTATATTCACAACAACACACTGAGTGATTAGCATTAAATCATTGAAATATCATAAACAATCTGAGGTCTTTCCAGTCACTTTATCCAGCAGTCTTTGTGACTCAAAAGATTTTTTTTAAACTTTGATCATTCTACATAGATAATAGTCCCTCACAGAACTCTTTATTTTCCTTATATCTGATGTAAAAAAATCAATAATGCTAAGCATACAGTTACAAGATTATGATGATAAACCATAAGGCTGTTAATGACCTTTTAGATGAAAGCTGCACTCATAAATCTTATCAATAAAAGTAATGGTTGGAACAGATTTTGGATTCTGATCAACAAGTCACTAAGAAAATATTTGCAGGTCATTATTTAAAAATTTTGGAGAACTGAATTGAAAATTATAATCTTTGTGGCATATGGCACTCTACCAGTATAGCCTACCAGGAAAAGAGCTCTATGGTATGGTTTCTTAGGATTATTAACATGCAGACTTTCATACGTAGTACACAGTAATTTCTACTGTATCCCATTTATAGATAATGCTGTACACAACCCTGGCATGTGTAACATATCCAGACATTACAGAACTTCTGAAAAATGGACAAGCATCTCATTCCTGTGTAGATTTCAGCTTCAGCTGTTCCTCTTAAGCAGAGTCCAGCAAGGTACTTACTGATGTGTAGAGGAAACCTTCTCCATTTAGGGCTATATACAACCCAGTCTTTACACCCTGGATAGCAACAACTCGGAGTCCCACTGGTATAAGGTTGAATAAAGCTGTGAAGAAAAAACATGACCAGATATAAAAATGCTACAGTTAATACAATATTCTAATAAACATCATTAGCAAAAATAACGAAATAATAGTTGCTGTATAATTTTTTTTATGCTTTTAAAATTAGACTAGATCAGAAAATCTTGCTTCTCTGATTCTGGCAAGTAGCTCTTTATTTTCTTGGGCATTTTTAAGGTTTTTGGTTAAGAGGTGTCCTCATTAGAGACTGATGTCAAGGGGTCTGTGGTTTCAATTTTTTTTTCTTTGCTTTTGTAATTGATATATTTGATAGAAGCAGTAAGACACTGGTGTCAGGTAATGACAGAGGCTTATCATAGTTCATAAAAGCACTGAAATACGTGCTTGACTCTAAATGTGCATAAATGTTATTGAACTGAATACAGAACTTGGGGTAATAGTAAGGAAATAATTAGAAAACCACCTAATAACAAATGCCCTTGAAATGCTGTATACCTCTGTAGTAATCAAAACAGCTACAACCTTGATTACTGTCTGAAAAAAGACCAGTGTGAAGAGTGGGAGTTTACCAGCCTCACCACAGAAAAACACAACTTGTATAAGTAGGTGGCGTGAACCAATTCTTCTAAAACTTATGCCAGCACACACCTATACTACATTTACTGACTCATCCTAGAAAATGAGATGCAGAGCATCTTGTAAGAAAAGACCTGGGTGAGACAGAGTTCATGCTAAATGTTTTTCCACTGTGGGTGAGCCAAGGGCTCCCAAGTCCTTGGATGAAAACCAAAAGCACAATCTGTGTGTTCAACATATGCAGTGGGGACTACGGTTCTACCAAGTCAGATCTCAGGAACACAGTAACACCTACTGTTTTGAGTTCCTCAAAATTTACCTACAGTGAGTTCCTCAAAATTTAAGAAGGACATCCATAGGTGTGACCAAAAGGTGTCCTGTATGAGGCTATCTGTAATCAGAATGCCAGAGCTAAAGCCCAAATCAAGAGAAGAAGGATCATGTAATTGCAGTGGATAAACACATTTCTCAAGGTGTGAAAATTCCTGTTTGGTCAAAGGACAAAAATCCACAGTTCGTTTATGATGAAGATGATCAAGTCTTTACAATGGAGAAAAAAACACAGGTTGACTACTAGAAAGATAGGAGTGTATTAAAAAAAGAGACACCTTTCCTTCAGCATTGTCATGCAGAAAAAGAATGTGTAACATTAGATCATTTTAGGAACACACAAAGCCAACATAAAGCTAGGAATTGTAGCAGAGTACTTCCTAGAGCAGTAGAAAGCAAAATATATTCAAAAGAGCTCTAGAAAAACTGAAAGCAATTTGGCAGGTTTACAAAGAAAATAAAAGAGATTATAAGAATTAGCACAAATAAAAAGCATTTTCATTTCTGTCATTTCCAAAATTCTCCATTATGCTAGGATATTACAGTGCTGTTTACCAAAAATTATTTGGTACAGATAAGGTTCTCTCTCTAATAGATGTAAAACAGGGAAATATGGCACTCACAGAAAAGATATCCTAGGAGTATATAGGCTAAACACTGCATGGCTTGAGGGCTTTTAGTTCAATATAATTTGGAAGCTAAAAATTAGTTATAAAGTCATTACCCTCAAATGAAACAATGTCAAAACCAGCAAAATCACTATTGTGGGCTGTGGAGGGGGACTCTGTCACAGCAAAACTAAGTTTCAGATGGCAATTGAGTTTGGGTTTTTTCCTAGAAGAAAAGAAATTTCAGGAGGAAACCTGCATACGAACACCATGCTAAAGGAGTGAAGAAACAATTGAGGGGACACCAGGAAGGAAAAACAAACAATACTTGTATAAAGAAAAGAGGTGAACACGAAAGACAAGTCAGCCATGAGAACTACCTCAGCTAATGAAAAATAACTCCAAGTCATAGTGGATCAGTCAAAACTTTAGGATTGTAGATATTATTTGCTGTATTACCAATAAAAATAAAGCACCAAATCTAGAAAAAAATCCAACCACCACTGAACAAGAATTACAGGCCTGTAACACAGCAGTGTTTAATGCAGCCTATAAAGCCACTGAAGCAACTTACAGTTACTGGTGAATTTAGAAAGCACTGTGGAGGGCATTTAATGTATCTTTTACTGCCACCGAATTTTAATTGGAGATTTTCAGAGCTCCTCTAATTAGTCTAAACCCTTAAAATTTTAGAGTGTGATCTGAAATGCTGCAATTCTGCACATATAGAATATTCAATAAGTTTCACAAAATCTTTCAGACTTGAGTAAAACTAGGGAGGCCAGCCTATATTCAGCTATTGATTGACAAATGTTCAGCAATGTGTTTCATACTGGGGTCAGCAAAACATGCACCAGTAAGGCACAGCATGTGGTTTTCATGCACTTTGAAGCTGGCTAAAAGAAATTCAATTTCCTCTAGAACCTGACTGGGCAGTACTCTTCACTGAGCAAGAGTTTTGTGTTCAATTACACATTTCAGACATTCCTAGGATTCACCTGTGCTATCCCTCACACTAGTAAAAACCTGCTCTGAGAAAAGCAGAAAGCCTTCCAGAGTCTGCTGGCATCCCAGGTCTGCACAGGAGAACCTATGTTCTTATCCGAGGGGGTTGTTAAAAGGGGCCATGTCCCCCACTTCCTTCTATCTTTAAGAAAATGATCCAAAACCAAAACCTGGGGAGAAGGTAGTGGGGAGTGAGGTCCCTGAACATCTTTAAGTGCCTAAAGCTAGTTCAGTGAGTCCACAGATGAGTCGAAGAGGGGGCACTCTCCAGCAGCCCAGGAAATATAGCTGTGCCTGGTGCTCAGTGTCCCCACGCTGCACGCTTAGCTAGAAAGCCTGGCAATTCCAAATGTAAGTAAGATGTGGGAACATCAGGGAAAACAAGGGAACCGATGGGCAAAAATGGTGCAAGTAAAACCTTTTCTCCTCTTCAGTGCTGAGTCTGTGCACACTCCCTTAGCTTTGCTTTGTATTCTATCTAAACCACAGCCATAAAGCATTTGGGTTCTCCTCCTTTTCCATAAAGTATTTGGGTTCTCCTCCTTTTCCTAAGCCTGCAAGCCTACTCCCACCACAAAAATGTCAGAAAATGGGAGTGGGAACAGTTAGCAGAAACAACTGGCATGAAAAAGGGTTATTGGTTTAGGTTTCATGGAGGAGACTTGCAGGAACTCCAAATCTGAGTTGGATTCTAATCCTCAAAAAGTTTTAGCAAAAGTTTGAGTCCACTTTTTTTATAAGCAATCACTCCTTTCTTGAGCAAAACACAAAACCGCCACATAACATTTTCCTTCTTTTATGTTACACCAACACAGTCCATTAACTTGAAATCTGAGATGCCTGAAATCAGATATTTCCATATACTTGTGAAAGTCTGTTTAGGTACAACTGACTTGTAGCTACAAGAAAATTGCTATTACAGATCACTGTTTTTCTCAAGATCTTGCTACAGACCGATTGCATAAGAGTTATGAACTTGCAGTCTCCTCTGCATGCACACTGCCCTCGTGACAGCTAATAAAACTTTCCAGCACCAAATGTCCAATCAGATCAGATAGCCATTTCTTTAATTTACTTTCATCTGCAGGCCCACAGGCAAAAATGACAACTCCATCAAAACATCTTTTAGACTGGCAATGACTGCAAGGAGGTTGGTGTTTAGACGTTTGTCCCTCCATTTCTTATGGAGCAAACCCATTCTACCTGCTTGATGTTACAGAAGACATTATTAAAACTTTTTTTAAGTATGACTGAGCATTGACCCTGTCAGACTAAGATTATCCCAGTGGGAGAAACCGGCTTACCTAACTCCCAGAGGTAGTGTGAATAGATGAGTAAATGCCTGTATAACTCTTTGAAGACACACTTCAGTAAAAACCAGTGCAAGTATCAGGTTGCAGATATTTCAGTGCAGTAATCTAAAATTAACATTCATTAATCCAAATTTAACAGCACTGCATGTGTTTTTTTCCTAATCTTTATGTGCTTTATTTCTATCTAATTATCTCCTTTACCTTACAAGGGTGCTGTAAAGATTATTTTATGAGTATCTTCAAACCAAAATATGATAGTGGTAGGTATTTTATAAAGACATTAGAAAGTTAATACTTCCACATTCCATCTGGAAGATATAAATAGACCATTAGAAGCATGCATTAAAAGATGATAATAAACAAATGCTAAATGGTTGCAGGATTTCTTGAAGAGCAACTCTACCAGGTACCAAGCACCACAAAGGAGGTAAAGCATGTTGCAGCATAATAAAAGTTGTGCACAGCACAGCCAAATCAAAGTTTCTTGGATAATGTTCACTTTTTCATTTATCAGTTTATGAAATAAGGCTACCAATGAGTAATGCTCTTTTAATTAGAGAATATTATAAACATGGTATAAACACAACTGTAACTTCATAAAGGGCACAAATTGCAACATTTGGGTGTTACAATCAGGTCTATCCCCCACAAAGGAAAGTATCATTTACATTGAATTTTTTCAGTGGTTGTTGCCTGAGATACACTCTAGGTGAATTAAAAGAAGTGGTGCAGCTGCAAGATTCAGTTTCAATCTCAGAAATTAGAGTTGAAATTGTCTGTTTCCCAAATTAATTAGTCTTCCTACTAAACCTACCCTTCATTCATGAGACAAAACTTTGAAGACAGACCAAAGCTTAAAAATGAGCTGGTTTAGGTAGGGAGGACAGGAGGAGAATGTAATGCTTGTTACTACAAGCACATAATTGTTTCTCTGTCTTTGTGATTTCTGTGTAGTAGCTTGTTTTTCCTAATTAATAAGGACGAGGCCAGTGAAGCAAGTTGCATTTGCACCTGTAAAATCCAGCAAAATTAGAGTGAGATAGTGACAGCTACACTGAGTAGGATTTCAGTACAGCTTTAACCACAGTCACTCCTGCCCTTTGCTACAAGCAAGACACAAAAGCAAACCAGAAACTGTAAGGCATTAGAGAAATAAAAAGAAAAAAAAAAAAAAGCCAAAACAAGGTATCACTGAGAGTGGGGCAAAAAAAAAATACAGACTGTGCACACAAGATTGCTTGGCTAACAGCCTTGATTTGGTGAAGTGATTTAAGGAAAGTCAGCACCATTAACCAATAGGTGCAATAATTACCATTGTTTTGTGAAACATCATTAACTTGGAAAAGTTATAAAAAGAAATTACAACAACGAACTGAAACCTGTTGGTCTGTTTAGGCTGGATTCTAATAACATGGCCATCAACATGAGCAGACGGAAGTGCATTCAGGGATGCAATTACACATCACATCTTGCTTCCTTTTTCATGCAAGCATTTCTGCACAGTGATACACTGAAAATCTTGCCATCTCTCTCTGCAGTCTCTAGCCTTTCCTCAAACTGGGACAATGAGCATCTGATTAAAACCACTGGTACAACTCATTTTGACTTCAGATAGAAGCAAAGAGTCACATTAAAGAGACTACTGAGAAGCTTTAAAGACATCTTAATCTTAGTTTGAGCTACCTCTCTGTAACACTGTGACTCCAAAAGTGTGTAACTTATGTTTACTGACATACATATAAAAAGAGTACAAAATGATACAGGCACTTGAGGGAATTTTAACTTCAAGTACTCCTCTAACTGCTTGACACAGAATACATGGAAACAGCACAAAAAGTAGCAGCATGACTAAGCTTCAAACAGTTTCCTTGCTGAAGACAAATAAGAAATTGCATCTTTTTTCTCTCTCCCTCGCTCCTCTCTCGCTCTGGCTTCTCTGACACCCAGTTACTCAGTGGGCTCTCTTCAGGGACAGTGAGTAGTGCAGAAGACAGGTGGAAGGCCGGCAGAGGTGTACACCCTTTGGCAGGCTGTATTTCTTTTTTTTATGAAACACACTCCGAATAGAAGTCATCCTCACTATCCAGGTAAATATTCTCTCTGTCCTACAGACAGCTAACACATGTCCATCCCTTCACCCACTGGGCACATTAAATAGGCAGCCTGCAAGCACCACGGTCAGAAGCAGGATTTTCTCCCTTGGGCAGCTGCCAAAAGTTATTCACTTGTAAGCCTCAGACAGAAATTACCATGCTAAGGAGCTCACAAAGTAAAATATCAAAATACTAGAAATTCTATCCATGAGAAAATTATTGTTTTAAAATGAAAGAGAAAAGGAAAAACAACATATGCTGCAATAAACAAAAGCAATAGGAAAAAAGAGTTCAACAGGAAATGAAAGGAAACCGAGTGGAAAGGGAAAAAACTGACAGCACAAAAGAAACAAACACATATTCATACATTAATGAATATAGCAAGTGGATAAATCTTTTCAGCTCTTAATATAGTGTTGATACATATATACCAGCAAAATTTCAGATGGAGACTGTAGGCCTTCCTGGCAAACACATTAATTTTGCATTCTTCTGTTCTAAACTGTCTTTAATAAAATATATTGGAAAATTTGACTAGTTAAGAAAAAATAATCACACCAGTGAAAGACAGAAAAAAATGTCTTTATAGAAAAAAAAAAAAACCCACATCTCTTTAGCCAAAAAATAATTTTGGAGTAAAACAAATTATCTAACAATATTTATACAAAATACAAAAAACTGCTATATGGGATTTGGTTGAGTTTGGAGAAGTTCAATATTTCAGAATATTTATAATATAGAATATTCATTCTGCATTTTGGAAAAACAAGAACAAGGGCAGAGAGATGGAAAACCAGAAATGCACAGAAGAGGGGAGAGAAAGAGCAAATAAAAAAAGAGGACAATTTCTGAAGCTGACAATATCAAAAAGAGAAAAGTAAGGCATTGTGGTCTAGCTTTGCAAAGACTCCAAATCCACAGAGATCTAATAGTTAAAAAACCTCTCAGAAGTAACAATAAAACATTACAAAATTGTTGCAGTCATACACACCTTCTCGCTGAAGCTGAAAATAAGAGAGACGGGCAGAGGCAGAGATACGCACTTAGACCCTAAGACAGTTCTTAGACCTCACCTAGGCAAAGCTTCTATAAAAAGTGATAATAACCTTGTCTTGTTTAAGGTCTCAGTATGTACTCCAGTACAGAAGTGGGGATGAGAGATGGACACATTGGGGGAAGAAAAGAATTAAGGATGGGGGTGGGATGGGGGAGGGCGTGGGAGGGAACAAAAATACTTGGAAAACAAGCAGAGAGATACACAACAAAATATATTACCTAATTTTTCTCAATTGGAAATAAACCAAAACAAACAGTAAAAGATGATCATGCTATCTGCTGATGAAAGGTGTTATCAATGACAGCTGTGCATCAATTAAAATAGAGACCTTACCAATGTAAAGCAGAAACCTCAAATACCTTGATTTCTGCAGCCTAATTCCAACATTTTTAAGGAGACTAAGGGGTTATTTATGTGTGCATAACAAGAAGATAAATCTTGTGTATTAAAAGTGCTTAAAATAAAATTCAAGATGACACAGAAATATTACTTAAATATGTCATGATAATTAAAATAAACAAAATACAAATCAACTGTTTCTAGAGTAAGAATAGGTTTGTTTACCATTTGCAGCTAAGTTATCAAACATATATATGCTCATTGAACAAAAATATGTGGCAGTGTCATAGGAAAAGCATACCAAAGCAGCAACCCACAGAGCCTTTCAAGACCTTTTTTGTTTGGAATATTTTTTGAAACTGCCACTGTTGCAGTCTCTGCAGTGGCAGAAAATCTCTTAACATCGTAGGAATTCTGGCTGGAGGAGGGACTGTAGATTTTTAGCCCCAAAATTTTTAGTACCTTCAGCAAGGTAATTTAGCATGTCTTTTATGAAGGACTTTGATAGTTTAGCATACATTTATTTGCTTGTAAATTCAGATTTTTCAGGGAAATTTAGTTTCCATCTCTTGTTATTTCTTTGTTATTTATTGGAAGATAAAAAATTTATGTTAGATAAAGAGTTTTAAGAAAAAAATTCTTATAATTTTAGCACTTTTATAAAATTACCAGAAGACATTCATTGGCCTAAATATCTCCCTCCCAATGGTCCATGAGCACTTACGTCTTCCCTTCAGAGGCAACATATTTAGGCCAATGTCCTGCACGAGCCATGCTGGTGGTCATCAGGCTTAGAAGGGAGAGAACCCTCCTCCTTGGAACAAAACACATTCAGACCCCCTCCAAAGGCATTAACGCGGTGCCTGTGCACAGACATTCGAGCGATGCGATCTGCGTGTGCGATTAAGACATTCCCCTGGGGCAGTCACTTACTAGAATTACTGCTGTCATCCTTGGTTCCATCGAGACTTCCATCGGGGTGCATTTGCAAGTAGTAGCCTTGCCTGCAATATAACCTGGTCACTATACCCTTGAGCTGGGGATCTGAAAGACAAACATATTGTGTCACTAGCCTCAAAACTTTTTCCAAGAGTTATCCCTACTTCACTCACTGTAGGAGGAAGTTTGGTGAAGCAGCAATGCTGTCTTAAAAGTAAGTACTACAATAGGATGTGTGCTGATGGAGATGGAGAAAAATCTCTCTGCAGAGTGTTGTTAAGTCAGTTCTGTGTCCTGTTCTCTGCCTCCAACATCCTTCATTATCATTAATACAGGTAAAACAGAGAAAAAGAACACCCCAAATACCCACAGTCAAAAGCTTAAACCATAATAAGCTCTGCAAAAAATTTAGACTTCAGCAACAAGTATAGCCCATTATAGAAACTAACAAAACATTTGAAAAACCCTACTCGTTCCATATATGTTAGCAACTTGCTGTGCTGCACGTAAGTTTTAAGGAAACTGGGAGGAAAACATATGTTTCCTTTCCTATCAAAAGTGGTAAAGTTATCTGGTATAATTTGTAACAGTACCATCTGAAGTTTCCAAAATATTTTAACCAAGCTAGAAGCAGACTCAACTCACCTGCCCTCTCCCACCCCCAGGGAATAACACCCACAGTCAGGGCAAGACATAACCCATCTTCAATAGAAGGAAAAAGCTGGAAAAATCTCTCAGTAAGCTAAAGCTACGGGAAATCCAGGTAGCTGAACAATGAAGGTACTCCATTAAATATACTGCATTTATGAAAACTGCCAAGAATTGGGCAGGGAGTGGCGAGTCATAAACTTTTTGATTCACAGCATAGATGTTGCCTTACCAAACCACACACTGGGCTGTCACAAAACTGGTTCAGAGAAAGAAAATATCACATCTTTAGAAAAATCAATAGAGCTAACTCTGTATGATATCAGTAATAATATTGTTAAACATTAACTATTAGGCCCAGTTCCAGGCAGCCAGTACACAAATTTGTGAGAACATTGGCATTAAAAGCATCTATATCGTATCATGCTTAGCTCTGCAATAATGAATTAAATTCATAAATACTTTGATACAGATATGTAATAAAATAAACATGTGAACTTCGAAGGAAGACAGAAAGTATTTTCATGCAACCCTGCGGCCAGAATACAAAACTTGTGTATAATTGCTCTCACAATTAATCATGCTGGGTTACTTAGAGTATCCTAAGGGGACGTGAAAATAAACAGTGATAAACAAAACCGTCTCTAAGTGGTATTGCTATACAGGCTCAGTTCTATGAAATTATCCTGCATATGTTAAGTTTTTATTGAATATCCAAATTACAAAGTCATATTAAACAATAAGCCCATCTAAATTAAAAATACAAGATTAAACTGTAAATATAGTAAAAACCGTTACTATAAACAGTAACACTGTAAGACTTCGGAGGCATGGAAATAAATAATTTAACAATTGAAGATCAAAAAATAAGCATATTGCAACTTAAATTTTTAAAATTTATTTTAACTGCAAATTTTGCTTTCTCTTAATTTTTACATTAGCATAAGTTTGTCTTTATATATGAGTACTCAGAAACAAACATTTTTTAAATTTTTAAACATTTTAAACTGTAATTCATTTGAATTTACTGTCTCCATCAACTTCATCAGGCAATTCAAAAGTATTTTCATAACTTAAAAATGAAAAGTGAGTCCCTCTTACACAGGCACTATTCCTGTCAAAGTATGCTTTCAATGTGCACTTCCAAATTGACAATTTTAAACATGCTTGCTTAACACTTATTAAAAAGGTATCTTTAAAGACTAAATAAAAGTATATTAAAAATATTATTAAAATTAGATCTTTAAAAATTATTTACAGGAAAAGTACCAGCATCTGAAAAACACTTTCCGTACCCAAGGAATCATGAATAAATGACTTTTTGTCAATACTTTCTAGTGCAAAGAAGTTTCATAGGAAGGCAAAGTACAGTCAACTCACTGTCACCAGCTGTTTACATCTACTGCTTCAAGGGAAAAATGTCAAACTTAGAAGTCACTTTCAAAGTTGTTCTTTATACTCATTCTATTCATTTTTCTAAATTGACAAATTAAATCTACTTTCTAATAATCATTTGTCTGTTTTCATCAAAAGCATTATTTAAAGTTAACCCTGCTTTACCTGTTATCCAAAATTGTATCTAAATGAAAGTGAAATGACACATCAATCTTGATGCAAGTCATAATAAGCAGTAGTCACAAAGACTACTCCATACAGCTTCAAGGTAAATATCTCCAAGATGAAGCAAACAATCCTGTCAGGCAAGAAGTTTATCTCTTCTCCTTGCAGAAATATAAATTACTTTTTCAGGCCCTTTTTGAGACACCTGAGCAGCAAGCAGAGAAAAGAAATCTGCTAGTCCCTGTATTTTCGTAGCATTTTATCTACTCTTTGTCTCTTAATAATATTACAGGAACAGTCTTAGCTTCAGGTGATTTACAAATGAGTTTCCCAAATGCGTGTTGACCACACTTTTTAATTTTTTTTTTTTTTTCCTGTCTGCTAGACAGCAGAAGTGATCAGCAATGCCGAGAAACAACAGCAGAAGACTGATGCTGCCTGTCCACAAGTGTACTGCGTGTGTTACCTTTTTTAACTCTCACCACAGTGACACAGACAGACAGACAGACCAGCATTTATTCTTACCCTTTAGCTCCCACACTCGCTTTTATCTTCTTTCTTAAAAGAAAGATGATGGCTAGAAAATACAGTAAAAAAATAAACCACAAAGAGGATGAGAGCAGACTACGTCACCAAAGAGCTCCCAGCTCTCATGATTTTATCATAGAAATTTTGCTACTAGTTTTCTTGAAGTCCCAGCTGCCACAGCGAGGTTATATTGTGAACAATTTAATTTCTATTTAATTTTAAACACCTTGATTTCAGGGGAAATGAAACTTAAAAAAAGCAAACTTCACCATGCATCAAAAATAGTTCAACATCTCCTAATGATTTTTAATCAATCTTATTTTGCACCTTGACTTCTGAGGTTGAACAGTTCAGCATGACATGTCAGCAATGCCCTACATTGGGAAAAATTATTCTGACTTGTCATTATTAGAGGTTGTCTCTTAAAATCCAAAGCTATACTGAATGGACAAAGCAACAACTCTTCAAGACTCTTTTTCACAGCAATCTGTGTGACAGCAGCCACTTGCAGCCCACTTTTCTTGCTTTTTTCCCTTGTCAGTGGTGATGGCAGGATGCATGATTGCAGTTAGCATGAACACTCTGTCAGTAGCTTTTCTGATGTCCTCAACAAAGGCAGAGTTTAATTAAGACGTCTTCTCTCTCAAATAGTGGCTGCAAAAGTGGCTTTGGTATTAACTCATGACAGGCTGAGTGCAGCTCTTGCTCTAGAACAATTATGACCCTTTATGTTTTGAATTGGGAATATTTTCTGTTCACGGAGAGAATGGCTTTAGCATGTACTTTCTCACTGCAACATACTGCCAGGACAGAAGAATTTAGAAACTTTACATATTTAAAATAAACTAGGGAAAAAGCTCATTAAATATGAGTGTCAAGACATAGATGAACTTCAAATGCTAAAAGAACAGTGGTGAATATGCCTATTGTATATTTAAAAAATTAGTCCCTTAGCATCCACTGGAGTTTTAATTTTTCATTTTTACCAAAGGAAGGCTATTTTTTACTGTCATTATTTATTTCCTCCCTCCTCTGTGCAAAGGTACTAAATAAAACCTGCTGGCAAGCAAATACTTAATGGGGGGGAGTCTCACATCAACTCACATTCTTATGGAGAATAAACTGCAGTATCAAGTCAGCTATCAGCCTGTCACAAAATGAGTTGTTCAGTGAGCCAAGTAAAAGCCAGTATTTAGAGGTACATTCTGCTCAGATAGCAGAGCATCAAACTCATGGTAACAACTGGTAACTCCAGGTCCTTCATGCTTTACTTGTCCTTTATTCTTTGCAATCCATCCTGCAGTTCTCACTTTTGGATCTTTCAGTGCTAAAAGTATCAATCATATTGGTCCTGAAAAAAAATAGAGCATCTTTTTCTTTAAGATTTATGGTACTCCAACAGTTACCATGACTTGACTGTCATATCTTGCTCACTGATGTTATGGTCAGCATTTGTTAGGAATCTTCTCCCTCATCTATTAAACTTTATTGAAATATTAAAAAAAAAAAAAATATAGTCTGTATTCGGATTTAAAAAATAAAGTAAACCCCCCCAAAATCCTTCAACCAGCAGATTTCTTTTGAAGCTGAAAAGCAAAATACCCACCCAAAGCCCAGAGTGTTTCATCCCCTCCAGACACACCTCCCCATTAGTTTGTAAGCCCTGGGAAGTGCAGAAGGGCTTCCTGACTTCCCTCACAAGAGTACTCTAACAGTAGTGTGTGTGGGGGTGTGCTGGACTGGAATTCTTGCCATGTCTCTTGCTGAAGCGTCTCTACTTTGTGTAATAATTAAGTACCCCCCTGCAGGCAGGTTAAATTCCATCCACTATACCAGAGTTCAAGACATCTTCAACCTTTCACTGACTTCTGCACGGAAACATATTGTTGCTTCCCATTAATGTCTGGATACTTTTTAAAACTTTAAACTTGTCTCTGTAGTGCTTAGTATTTCAGAAACTTTCCACTAAGCAATTCAACTCTGTAAGCAGGGAAAAAATGCCATGTAAAAATTACATTTTCTTTTTTGGATTATCAATTCAGGCACTTCAGTTCCTGCTGTAATGCTTTTCCCAGTTTCCAAAAGTCATCTTCTTCTCAAGCGTATTTCTTATGTTCAATTGCAACAGTACTCAAACAGGTACAGTCGTTACAGATGATAACATTATATTTTGCCTTGTTTTTGGCAAGCCTTGCATCATCATTCCAGCACATAAAAGTGCAGGGTCCTCTGAAATTTGTGTTATACAATCATAAAGGCAAGCTTCCTGAAGCAAGTACATTGCCAATGGGGAATTCAAAATGCAGAACTTTGTACTTCATTTAAAGGTGATAAAATCCTCAATAGGCATCTAAAACCATCCTTCATTATTAAAGCCTTCAGCTGTTCCAGTGATACAGCTCTTGCATTCAAAAGCTTTATACACTCCTTAACTTCTTTATTGGACCGTCCTATCACCTGGTGTCTCAACATTTCCAAGTTTCTGATCATGTTTTTATTTTCTCTCATTGTTAATAGGAAATGACAAAATATGCACATTTATTTTATATGTTAGTGCTCTCTCAAAATAATAGTAATTTTTTCAATACCTCACAATATGAATCAGAAAACTAAAATTTAATTAAAAACTTGAAAGAAAAATATTTTTGAAAGAAAGTTTTGCTCTATTCAGGGCAGAAGGGAAAAGCACATAATGTGAACTCAGAAAAGCAATAGCTTCCATTATTCCCTGTTCCCATAAGTAATAATAGTACTTGTTCTGAAACGCGGCTTTCTTTTTGCTCACTTATTTTTCCGTTCTCATGATGATTACAGGGCGCTCAACTTTGGTGTTTATTTTTAACTCTACTTTTTGTCCATTTATGTCTCACATCACAAGCTCATCTCCTGCAGAACCTCGCTTTGAGAGCGTGGTTAAAAGACAGAAAGTCCTCCTACGGTCCTGCTCTGTCATTGTCATTGGCACTTCCACAGCGTTTATGAAATTTCCCGGTAAACTATGAAAGCAGGTTGGAGTTCTGCAAAATGGTTGCTTTTCTTGAAAGCCCCCTTTGTGCTGGCATCCTTGCCTTTGTGTTGAAAACATTTTTATGTTAACTGCAAAATGTGCTCCCTTGCATTTGTGGGCGCTGACATTTTGTCTCTGGGTCTCACAGTGCATTTCAAATTACATAAGACTTTTTTCTTGCTATATGGTTTTACTTGAACAAATTTGATCATCAATAGAATTACAGGAACTTGGCTTCTAGCTGGGATAATTTATATCTGTTCAGATTTACAAGCTGATTGGATTTAATAGACTTGTCTACAGCATAACAATTAAAAGCCTCCTTTACCAGACATATTATTTTTGGAGAGTATTTGTTGGAAACGAAAAAAGTTTAGGTTGTTCAGAAAACAATTTGTTCCAAAATCACAAATTTATATCGGCATGGTAGTTTAATTTTAGTAAATTCATTTAATAATTTGCATTTCTCTTCCTACTGGACTATATTGTATAACTCTGATTGTTCTGATCTTGCAACACATGGATTTGTTGGGAAATTCCTGCCTAAACACTGCCTTCCACTTTTGACATGTTTCTTCTACTACACTAAAATTCAATGATCTCCACTTTCTAAATATCTTAATGATACATAAGCTTATGTTATACACAGGGATATGGAGAAGAAGCTGGTCTCTATTTCCAAGCTTACTTGGATAGCATCAGTAACATATTTTTAACTAAAAAGCATCAACTTCCACTGATGAAAAAGCCCCATCTTTGCAATTATATTAACTTTCTCAATTTACTTTCAAACCCCAAAAATTCTACTGTCTAAATTCCACGTTAGAGAAGTCTTGCTATTAGAGTTTTTATTTGTTCTTTTCATTTTACATAAATCTAAAAAATACCCAATATGACTTACTGAATGTTATGAACTAAGATAAAATAACATTCTAGAATTTTATTTCAGGGCTCTTCCTATGCCTGACCATCATAGCTCTACCTAGCATGTTCTTGACTCTGAATTCTAACAGCAAAACATTAACATTATAGAAAATATTGCTTAATATTCCTGTTGGGGAAAAAAAGCATCAAGCAATAGATCCCAGAATTATGTAATTTCTGTGTCTTCGATTTGCAATAATCTCTACTTTGTTAGCTTTCCATAAAAAAACCTTTGTCAAACACCAAACATAATTTTGCTCATACTCAAAAAATACCAAAGTGTAACAACATGACAGCTTCTATTACCATTTAACCTATGTATAAAATTTGACTAATGCACTGCTCTTGGAATCAGTAAATAAATGGGATTTAAGAACGGGATTTCTCTGAAGATGTCGCTGAACATTGAAAGCACAATAGGATGGTCATAAACGACCTTTACAAATGTAACTGAATATATTTCACATAACACCTAACTTACAAAAGAATGAATTTGATACTCCCCTTCCTAAATAATTTTCTATTTTTAGCAGTCAATGTTTAAACATTGCATTTATTTTTAAAAGTTTTACTACTTATCTCCTTGCATGCTGCATCTCTAAGCAATGAAATATCTGAAGTCAGCTTCTGTTTCTTTCACCAACTGACTTAGAACTAAATTTTAAAGTGCCTAAGCAGTCTATTTTACAATTATTCAAAGCCATCAGAGTAATGGTTAATGGAGAGAGAATTAACAGGATAATTTTAACACTATACCCCATTCCATTTTCTGTTGTTATATTCAGGAGACTTCCATAATACCAGGCAGCTGGGGTCTTTAACTTTTTATTAACTTTATTTAATTCTTGCCGGAATACATAAAAGTCCACAAAACGAAGTGTATTCCCTCTGCTTTCGGAATGCAAAACCATCACTTCTGAAATATGCTTGTCAAGAGTACAGTGTATTATAGTTTACTTTTATTTTCTTTCCACTGGCTCAAAATATTGTAATATGCTGTTTATATTATATTAAAGAAATTTTAGTTTACTGACTAGTCTAAAAATTGGAGAAAAACAGAAATTGCACTGCCAATGTCCTGTGACAAACAAGATTTTTCCTAGTTAGGAACTGATAATTACAAATTGCAAAATATAGAATCATAGAATCATGTAGTTTGGAAAGACCTTTAAGATGTTAAGTCCAGCTGTTAACCCAGCACTGCCAAGTCCACCACCATGTTCCTTGGTGCCTCGTCTACACGTCTTTTAAACACCTCCAGGGATGGTGACTCCACCACTTCCTGGGGCAGTCTATTTCAATGCTTTCACCCTTGCAGTGAAGAATTTTTTTCTAATATCCAACCTAAACCTTCCCTGGCACAACTTGAGACCATTTCCTCTTGTCCTGTCGCTTTTTACCTGGGAGAAGAGGCCAACCCCCACCTGGCTACAGCCTCCTGTCAGGCAGTTGTAGAGAGTGATAAGGTCACCCCTGAGTCTCCTTTTCTCCAGTCTAAACAATCCCAGCTCCCTCAGCCACTCCCTGTAAGATTTTTTTCTCATAAGATGTGTCAGAGACACATTGCAGAGCAAAGATTCAATTTTCTTCAGCAGCTGAACAACTTAAAAGCTCTCCTGGTTTCAGGTGCAGCAGATTTCAAATACCTCCTATTGTAGCAGTCTCATTTTTTTACTGCCACCACAGACACATTACTACGTTTTATAAAATTACAAAAATCACAGGTTGTCATTTCCACATGACAGTTTGTTCAGTAGACTGAGTTGAGATTTGTGCAGGTTTCAATATATAAAGTGCACAAATGTAAACTCCTGATTAATAACAAAATAAAAGCACTAAGCAGTAACCAAAGATAAATAAACCTGTTTTTGATTAAAAAAAATCATTCAGAAGGAAATTAAGATGTTGATAAAACAATTAAATTTCAACTTAGTGTTCAAAAATGTACAAAACAAAGGGATTTATTCTTCATATCGGACAGGAAGACATTTACTGTGAAAAATTTAGATCAATAAGCTAACTTATAACCTTTAAAAAAGTAAAAAGTAAGAATTTTACGTAGTAGAACATTGTGTATTTTTATATATTAGTATTTAATCCTTATGCTTTAACATATATCCTCATTGTGAAACCATGTCATTCACCAACACTGTCTGAACAGATTTGTTTACAAAGACAAAATTTGTTTACAATGAAATTGCAGCAAAATGAGATCTGTTAAGCGCAAATTGCATTTCAGTCCTCTTCATGAACAAGCAATATTACTGGAGATGCAGGAGTCCAAAGGAAAATTGATTGAGAAATGGATAATCCCATTGTGAAAGGGAAATAAATGTATTTCCGTATTTGTTTTTAGTTGAGAACATTGTTGTTCCTGTATAAGCAAGATTACAGAGGTTCCATCAGACAAGTGGAAGTTTGTGCTGTTAGAATGAATACAATGCCTTATTTACTTAGAAAAATACTTATTTGTCTAGGAAAGCATGAATGCACTGGCATTAATTCTTATAGAAGAGCTACAAAAGAATTTTTAATATCATTACACATACAGTGTCATTAATAATTTTTTAACATTTTAAATAGCATTACATTCCTCTTCCACAAAGGGTTGCTGTTTTCACTTGTAAACTCCAAAACTACTAAAAACAATGGAAGTAAAAAAGGGCCAGTGTTACCAAAAAAAAGTATAATTGAGGGTCTTCTGCTTTTTTCATTTATTATTTTTTTAAAAAATTATATACCCAAGAAATGTCATGAGTTACCAGAAGTGGATTGGTAAGATCTATTTGAACCAGAAAATACCAAGTCATACTAAATATGAAGTTCTTTCTTTTTTGCAGTGTAACTAAGTGTTACCTGGGAACGCTCTTTAACCAGGGAAGAAATAACAGACTTCTTCCTGTATTTTATTCTACCATATGCACAAGCACTTGCACATTTTATTTGTGAGAATACAGTGAGATGGAGAAACAGAAAGAGAAGCAATGCCTGGCTTCTTTGGTTTCCTGAGATAATATTTTCCCAAATTCTCCCTGTGAGAAAGAGAAAAGTCCATTCAGCCTGCAGATAGCAAGGCTTTATAATCTGTGGTATTAAACACTATTCAGAAATCCTAAGAGAAGAAGCTTAGAAAACTGATTTTCAAACAGAGACAAGAAACTAATCCCCTGCACTTGAAGGGGTGAATCTTTTAGAATTCCGAAAAAGAGAATAATTTCTTCTATCATCGGTATGACAAAACCATGCCTCTTTACTGAAGCTATTCTCTGCTTATTTTTTGAGTTTGAGGTTTTGGGCCACACCTTCAAGGCTTTTTTGTCTTCTCCACATCTCTGCTATCCAAGAAAACTTGGAACACACAGAAAGAAAACAAATTATTATGAAGTTACATGACCCCAGGATCTGAGCTTTAAGGAAATCAGTAGAATTTGACACTAATGATACAGGACAATCACAGGAAACTGTGACAGGCAGTCACTCAACTAAAACCTCTTTGAGGGACTTCAGTGCAAACAGCCTTCCTTCTCTGGAACTTCTCTTTTTTCAAGACTGACTCTAGCAAGAAAAAAAGACATAGCTAAAACTGGCAAATTCCATTTATTCTACCTAATGCTCCTAGAGGAAAGAAACAAACAAAAAACCCCCAAACAAAACCAAACTATTTATCCCACTTAGATTACTCTGTTTTGGAAACACTATTTAGTCTAGATATTTAGCTACTAACCAGAAAATAATCAGAACTATGCTTATACCATCTATGAGAAAATGTGCAGAATCAGTTCAGATCAACTTGATTATTCACTAATAAGGAGTAAATCTTCCAGTTCTGAATCTTTTGATAATATAGTGGAGACTCAGCAGAGACTACCCAGCCACTCACTGCCACCTACAGAAAATGAAAATATTGTATAAAGTATCACAAGATTGAAAATATTCCTGCTAGGTTTTGGAGGAGCTCAAAGTTGGTTCATGTTTTGATGATGACCTGCCCAAAAATACCTCAAAAACACTGATAGGGCTTTCAATCTCTAAATCTAAATTTTATTAAAACACAGACCTGAACATATTACTTTAAAATATATAACCTGAAAACAAAATAAAAAAATAAGAGCTTGATAAGGAATCTCCCATCCTATCTAGTACAATTTTGCAGTGATTTCATGATCTGCTTTTTTCGACTTGCTTTGTCTCCAGTGCAGATCTCTCATCATGGAGAACTGGCTGTGCATCTGCCATACGTACTTTCTTAACATGTTCAGATTACAGGCCTGCATTCCACTGTTTCTCACATCCTGTCTTTCTACCTACTGTACTCTCATTCCTTTCTTGTTTCCCAGCTTTATTCTTGTTCAGGTATTGTTTTCCAGCTGTGCATTTCTAGCAATGCTGACTGTTCAAGAGGACATAAGAAGATAACTCTCTACCCTGCTGCCCAACCAAATCTTAACTTTAATAGCAAAATAGATTTGTAAGCTTAAACAAATAAAACAAATCTGCCTTCAGTCGCATATGTTGTTCTTTACAAATTTATAAAAACAGATTCTCTTCAGGCTGCAGAAGAGAAGATACAAACTTAACAGAAGATACAAACTTCACCTTGTAGCTACCAGGAAATGCAGTGCAGTCCATAATTTCTGGTTCTTTCACAGAGGTATATCAGCACAAAGAGCCAAACCCGTCGGCAACTTCATCAGCCATCCAGCCATCACATGCATTTTGCAAAGCAGTGAGTCAGACTGAAGAACCATGGCAGTTTCAAATGTGTATATTCTCTCAAGATGTGTAATACAAAACTGACGAAAAACCCCAAACCAAAACATATTCTTCAAGGCTGCTGAGCCAAAACACTTCCCTAACTATGGCTCCTTCTTTCTCGGTCTGCTTGGCTAAAAGAGTTAACAGCATCACCATTCCTCATCAAGTCTGGCATCATCTCTTACAGATGTCCAATTATGTGTGAAGATACTAAACAAGGCAAATTCCAGACCTCCTTCCTTACTTTCTCCCAATAAAGTAACAGGTGACATTCCTCTAACCATGTATGGACATCTTCCCCTGAGCTAGTGATTTTTAACTCTTTCAAGATGGAGTAGTGAGAAACAGGTAGCTCATTCTGAAGGACAGGCCAAAAATGCACTGAATTAACTAATTAACCCAAGAGAGCTAATTAATTAACTAATTAACCAACTAATTGATTAACTAATTAACTAATTAATTAATTAATTAATTAACCCAAGAGAGCTTACTTATCCACCCAAAACATCCATCATGTGCTCTTCAGACCTGTTCACACTCTGGAGGCACTAATGCTCTCTACACTTCGGACAAGTCTTTCCACCCCAAGACTCAACTCCAGCCCTGTCAGACAATTTCGGTTGGACCAGAATTATGGCCAGCCCCAGACAGCTGCTCATTCACTCTTATGTTGTGTTAGGAAACCTACCTATACTACAAAAATGCAACCATATGGGCACAACTAAATTTAAACTAGCTTGCTTAGCACCCTCAACTATCAGCTGCTGATTTTTCTCACACCAGGACTTCTACTCCATCCTTCAATTTGAAGCTTGTCCTGAAAACCACTTTACAGAACATACAAGTTCAACTAGCATGTTTTAAACAGAAATCAAAAGCAATTTCATTCTCCAGATCCATGTGTTTCTACTGCAGCAATAACTTGTGAGAGCTGGTCAAGACTGAAGTGTTAACCAGCATTCAGGAGATCCAACATTCAGGAGATCCAACAGGTATGCTTCTAGAGAAGAAATTACAATATTTTCTGGGTTTTAATATTAAACCCTCTTTAAATCTCTTATATTTCCTGCACATTTATTATATTGGCAACTTAAATGTTATTAGAAGCTGAAAGACTACAGAAATTGAAAAGTAGGAAATTTGTCCCTGGGACTTCCCCAGCAACTTCTGCCTGTGCCTGGTGATGCTGCAATGGCAGCTCTGCTATCAGCCCAGAGCAATGAGCAGTTGCAACAAGTGCCATAAATTTTACTCTGTAATAATGTCCTAAAGACAGCCCTCAGCTGAATGTTTGAGATTTCTTTAGCTTCCCAGCACAGGACCTGAGCTGCCTGTCCTGCTTTCATTTTCTAAACCTCACATTCTCTTACTCAGGCTCTCCAATGAGCAGTCCAAGGACTGCTCCTCTGTACCATAAGCAGAGGTGTTGCTGGTGCTTCACCTGTAATACTGCTGATGAAATGTCGTGTGCCTTAGTGTCCTAACACATCTCCAGTGCAGATTTACATACACTTCAAGAGCTACACAGCATAGCTGAAACACCTAGCACTTCTACTTTTTATCAGGGCATAAATTCAAGCTTCTCCAGCTCCCATGTGCAGTCAGGAAAAACAAACAAACAAACCGGCCATTACTAATTTAGAAAGCTATCTGAAATTAATCTACTTCCCTTTCAGTGAAGCTTTCAATTAAGCTTTGTAGCAGAAGTCTTGTTTGTTTTTCAGGGACCTTTGAGATAGTTCTCTGTTTCTCAACTCAATTACAGCAGAAGTCTCCAACTCTTGAGATTTGACACACAAACCAAACTCCTTTCTCTACACAAAGTGAGGATTAGCTTTCATTGTGCTTTATTAGGGTCTTCACTAAAACCCGTGGCAGCAGCCTCATCAGGTGGGTGACACTTGATGTTTTTAAGAAATTATTTCTACGTGTATGCAAAGTGTGGGTTTACCAGAGAAGGAAGAGGAGGAAGAGGGGAAAGAGAAAGTAAAATCTCCCATGACCCTGACCAATGCACTGTCAGCTGTACGCAGTCACAAAACCCACCTGCCATATTTTTCACTGTGCATTTTGCAGAAAAACACACCTGGTCCACCAAAACAAACAAAATCATCATTTATCTATGAGTTTAAATCCTTTGTTGCCTAACAAATTAAATATTTCATTCAGTCAAAGACAGTTAAAATTATAAAATTCAACTGATTGACAATATGAAAAAAAGACCTGCTTCAAAACTGTGAAAAAAAATTTCAAAATTGTGAAATATCTATCCGAAAATAAAAGCTTTACTCCAGACTCTTCCGAGGTTCATACCTTTTCCCTACAAGGAGCACCATGGTTAAACTCACATGTCTGTGAAGACTCTTTTGTTGCTTTGAGTTCTACATTTAGGAATCAACAAGTTTGCAAAGAAAAGTACCTTTAAACATAGTCGTGTCCTACCAAATAATCTGTCTAAAGCAGAGGCTGATAAATCTTTTCCACTTGAGCTAACGCGATTGTTTCTGAGGCTTCTGGTTTCAGCCTAGTTCTGATGTATATGAAAGGACCTGAAATCTAAAGAACTTGTCATAGGTATATGCCCAATTTGGAAACACAGAGACAGCAAGGAAGCAGAGTATTACTACCAGATTCAGATTTTCATAAGAGCAGAACCTATACCCTCTCACTGGGAAAGTGTCATGCATTGAGAAAGGACAAGTGTCTTCCATTGAATTTTCCGGGCTGCCTCCTGAAATCTCCAGATGTCCAGCTCTAATGCAAAGAAAACAAAAGATAGTTTTTAATTTCTGCCTAAAACTGCCTCAGAAGTTGCCTCTGTATTTCTGCTTAGCATTCTTTAATTTCAGAACATGGTTAGCTTTGAATATTCTGAAATATATACTTTAAAGGCCATAGAGTTATTCATTGAAATTATTGTTCAAGTTCAAAGACAAGCTGCCTCCATGATATTTAGGTTAAAAAACCTGTAGCATCTACAAGATTTTTAATGTGTCCTGTTGACTAAAACATTCTGTAGACTCTAATCAATATGTTATACTGTGACTCCAGCAGCATGGAGAAGGTGGGGATGGCGCTGTGGGCAGAGCAGAAAGGTCTCAATCAGGAGAGGAGTGTGGGTCAGGCTCCACTTTGGAGGGGACTGGGCTGGTCCAGAGCACGGGGGCATGTTCCTGGCAGAGGATAAGCACTGGCCTCATATTGTAAAGTCACAGCAAAAAGACCCTGCTGCCAGCAGATTTTCAGGCCATGCCTAAACACAAGGGATTAGCATCACCCTCGCTTAACAGACAACACAATAGAAGAACGAGGACGACGAACAGTTTGTCCAAAGCGGCAATACAAATGTGGTTTTCTGCATCCTAGTCCAGTATGATGTAGATGTCCCTGCCAGGCTATACAGAAGGACTTAATAGGACTAGAAAAGATACAATTAATAACTGGGTAGACAGAAAGCACTATTTACAAGCATGTCAGAGGCCCCGAGTCATACATTGATTGAGTGTGTTTGTTTCTGTAAAGCACTATTAATCCCGCTGTTGAGGCAAACGGAAGGATTTTAAAAGAGGAATTTAAGGTGGGGGAAGTGAAGGGGAAAAGGCTTGCCACTCTTCATAAAATAAAAATATGTCAGTGCAAATAGACATCATTTATTAGAAGCCTCCTATCTGTGTAGCAAAATGTCATCTAATGATGAATGCAACTGGAAGGGGGAAAAAAAATAAAAAGAAACCCTTGTCAACAGTTTCCAAACAATTCCAAATCAAATAATTTGCTTTTAAAATTATGTTTTGGTTAATTCATGTTAACTACTGGATATGTGTTGTTCAGAATACATAATTTCTCAGTGGAATTACCTCCTCTGAAAAGTCACAAATTATTTTAATGGCAGTTTTTGTAAACCATAATAGCTCTAAGACTTTTCTACAAGTCCTGAGACATTTCATAGAATCATAGAATGGCTTGGGTTAGAGAGGAATTTAAAGATCATGTAATTCCAATCCCACTGCCTTAGGCAGGGACACCTTCCACGACACCAGGTTGCTCAAAACCCCATCCAACCTGGTCCTGAACACTGCCGGGAATGGGGCATCCACAATTCTTCTGGGCAACCTTAATTTAGAGCTGAGTAAATTGGAAATTAGTATGGAAATTACTTCACATATTGGTGGGACAAAAGCAAAAATCTAAAATGTTGAAGTTCTCAAAAATCTCCTAAATAACCAAACACTACTAAATGCTTCAGGTTTCTATCACAGAAATGTCTGTACTCCAGGCATGATAACAGGCAATAAATTTTAGTGACAAGAGCTATAATTAATCAGAAGATTTTGCATAATACAAATGGAAGGGTAAATGGTAGGAAATTTTAGATTTTGAAATATATTTATTGCACCCTAAAATACTCCTTATTCTTTAGAAATCTGATTTCTCTGTGAGAGAAGAATCTAGTTTTCTCATCAGCTCTGCTGAGAGCAGGACGTTCTGGGAAGTTCAGCTGCCACCGCAGTGCAAGGGAAGGCTCCCAAAAGTTCAGGCTCCCAACTCCATCAGGCAGCCTGCTGTCTGTCCAGGCACTGGAAACTGGAAGGCTGTAAAGAGGCAGAGAACTTTGTTTTGGGATCTACAGTACTACTGTGGGTCTCAGCTCTCCTCAGGCCTACTGTGCAGCATTTCAGGAACCAGAAACAGCCTAATTCTAGAGCAGACCCTATGACTGGAGTCATTAGGACTTCTAGAGCATACATCTGATGCAGACCTCCTTGTCTCCCTTCACAGCTAGTGGACCCGTATATTTTAGGGTGTCATGAATTACTCCCTAGAAATAAATATATTTAATTAATTGCATGTCAGTCAAAACACAAATCTATAAGTTGCCCAAGTTTTGGTATCTACATAGCACGAATTTTCATTCAATCAGGTGAACCTAATCCCAAGGGTTGAGAGTAGATCCACGGCCACCTATTTGCTGGTTGGAAAGCATTCTTTTTTCCTGTTTTTTTCCTGGAATTTCAGCAGAATCAAAATATCATAGAGGAACATTGAGATTCAATGGTAAATGATCACAACAAATAATCAATGATGTAACAATGATGATTGCAATGAAACTTGCCCAAGAAAAGTTGTGAGTCATCTGAATCTAGCCAATATGGAAATCCTTTGAAATGCCATCCTTAATGCAGACCTTTTTCAAAACTGGACTTCACAGGAACTTATTTCCGAGCAGGAAGAACAAGAAAAGGTGCTCAGTAACTCTGTTTCTCTCCAAAGAATTTAAAATGATTACCTTAAAGTCAGAATTCTACACAAATATGTGGTAATGGTTAAACCTTCCCTGAAAGACCTGAAGGGGAACAGCCCCTCTGCCTTTGTGACACACACCCACAGCATTCCAGAAGCTAAATTACTTCCCTATCCTACTTGACACCTGTCTGATGTAGTCCCTTGAAGAAACAAGTTAATGAGATCCTTCAACAGCAAAAAGCATTCTGCATAAAGATCTAGCTCCCATTCATAGTGTACAGGTAACAATAGTGTACCTGTGCCACATATATTAGTCAACTGGTGTCTAAAATCAGCATGTGGGTGTGGGAAAATGCATAAAACCAGACTCAAGATGGTTAATGTTTATATATTTTTTTTTAACAGAAAAATGGTTCTAAGACACTGAAGTGATTCTTTTTTGCTTTATCTGCCTACAACTACCATTGCTCCACACCACCAAACCCTCTCTGATAATGTCCTGGTATTTGTAATAGACATCAGTCACCCGTTATCTGACTACGTCAATGTATTTTGAAAAATCTTTCCAGACAGAAGTAAGCAGAAAATAATGTTCCCATTGTGAAACACTTTTTCAGGATAAAACCCAGAATCAAGTCGTCTTCAAAAAAAAATTAAAAAGAAAGGAAAAACATTTCCAGGGTTACTCACACAGGGATAACTATCGGCCTGGTAACCAATGAAGACTGGGGTTAAAGGCTTTTTGTCTGAATCAAAGTGAGTAGGAAGTCAAGACTTGAAATGTCCACGTGGTAGAAAAGTGCTTGAACTGCAGAGCTGCTTTTTATGCCTTGGGGTTTAAAAAAACCCAATAATTCTCCAGCCTTAAGACTGTTTTCCAGCAGAAATTTTGACAAAACTATCCTGTTTTGATGGAAGCTTGGCATTTGGCCAAATCTGACAGACCAGTAAAACAGCTTCAGGCAAAATCAAATATCAGTCCAACAACCTCTACCAGAAGGTCAGAAAAAAAATGTAGCTCATTTGCCTAGGAAGAAGGATCATGTGTGACAATTTCACTTTACTTGCTCACCATAAAATATTTGGCTAATTCTTTTCTCCTTTCCTTGATGATGATATACAGTCCTAAAGAACTGCTTCATTTTGGTTTTTTTTTCAAAGCAATTATAGTTCCAAGCACAAAAAACAAAGCAAAATGCAAAACTAAACATAGCACAACAGAAGGTCACTTGAAGTCACAAAATAAATTACCCAGATCTCATATTCATTAGGGCTGAGTTTCATTACTGCTACAACAGCAATAGACATCCTCAAAATTAGCACAAACATGTGCAGATTCTACCCCCTCTAGCACAGGTGACTTACCACTGTCAGGACTCCTTTGTCATTATGTGAAAGCACAAATCCTTACAAAGCTTCTGTTTGGCTGCTAAAAATAAAGCCTAGATAAATGAAGCTAATTTCTGAAAACATCCTCAGTTTGCCACACCAAGTACCATACCTATCTCTGCTTCCCTAGAATGATGACTGGAACTCTCTAACCCACACAGCTCTCGATGTTAAACCACACATGTTGCTGTGCTTCCATATCCGAAGTTTAGCAGATTTGCCTACATTTGATAGTGCAGCTGTTCTAAGAATGCAAGCTAGAAGACCAATGCCATGGACTGAAACCTGTCTAGATGTCAAACATGATTCATTTAAGTAAACACCCAGTAAAACTTGCATCAGCAGAACAATTTTAGTTGTATTTTAAATCAATTCTGATTATTTACGAGACAAATAACAGCTTGATCCTTGCTTTGGTTCTGGGGGAGGGGGGATGAAGGGGGTTGGTTTTTTTAAAGCTTCCATTCAAATGAAACCTTACAGCATTTATTTCTAATAGGCCACAGCAGCTTAATGAATCCACAAGTATCTTTCCTTATATTCAAAGTGGACATGAACATAAAGGAAGATATATTTTTGATTCATATATCTACTACTTCCAGAACTACTTGTCGGGTCTCACAGTCTCGCTTGCTAGTTGCAGTGGTGAACTCAGAATGAAGAGCAATTTCTGCAGCTTCATGTGTTAAAATTAAAAACTCAGTCTTAAAAGATTTATGTAACTTCTGCACATACAGAAATTAGTGAAATGGAATCAAAATCTCTGATTTTGCTTACCAAAACTTGTACAAAAGTTGGTTGTGGTCATAAGCAGATTCCAAAAGTGCAGTCCCAGAACAAACTGGTTACATTTTATTTTCTCTTTACAGAATTCCATCTATCTGCCTCTTTTAGTAATAGAAAGCTTTAAGAAAAATAAGCTCAGTGAAATATACTGGGGATACAGGGTTAGGCCTGAAGTTCAGCCACAGTACAGCATGACTTTGCTGTCAACCCCACTCCACTGACTGAAATTACATAATTGCTGTCAGGCCGTTGGTTGTCACAAACCAACTGTTACTCCCCTTGTTGTGTTTTAATGCATGAAAACTGCAGGATCAAGGCTGATATGAGGCATTGCAGAACCAACGAACTAAAAGTTAAAGCCTGAATAATTCATGTAAGTACTGTTTGAGTAAGTCTGGTATATCCGCCATAGTTTTTCAGCTGGAACAAGATATGAATAGCTCATTTGTTTGAGTTTTTCCCCCATTCCATCCCCCGCCCTTGGGTAATCAGGTGTTTTACCAATATGGTAAGTCAGGATGTGTCTGTCAAAACAGGCTTTGACTGGAAATGTTGTTCTGACAAAATAGAAAATACAGCATGCTTCACAGTGAAAAACTCCACAAACCTAAATGTCGGTTTGCTTTCCCAGATGACAGTACAGTCATTTACTGAACAGCTTTGTTTAATAAGTTGTTGGTATTGCTACTACTCTGATTTTCAAGCTGAAGCTTTTCAGCAGCCAGAGCAGTTTCCAACGCACTTTGTCCTTCTGTTCGGAGCTTCTTAGGGAGCAGACCACAAAAAACTACTATACTATTTTTGGATTTTGATTAGTCTCAAGGTGTGGACCTAAGGCATCAGGCCTTCCTGTGGTCTAGGCTTTGCCACAGCACAGATAACAATAACTATGGCCTTGTCTACATCACAGTGTCATATTCGTCTACTCAAGGGTCCAAGCACTCATGGAAGCAACATTACCACCTTACTTACTTGCCTCAGCAGTCTCATGAATACCCAGAGCAACCTTAACATTTAATAGCATAACTCGTCTGCATGCATTATGCATCTGCAGTTCCATCCTATTGCTAGGATAGTCAAAAGAACTTCTTCCTTATTACTGTTTTATTAAAATTTAATTTGAGGGCACATAGTTAACTAAATGGTATATAAACTCTAGGGTATCTGTTTCACTACTCCCATTGGAACAAGATGTGAGATCCAGCGCTGATTGATTTTACCTTAATGACTGAGCAACAGCTTCATGGCAAACCTTATTTCAGACCTATCTTTGCAATGAAAAAGGGTGGTAACACAATCCTTGTGATTCTGAACGGCAGGACTGTACAACTGCATGTTGGGATGGATGGAAAACAATCCTGCTCTCTTTCAAAAGCATCTCTGCTGAAGTTTACAGGCAAAGATGGGGGCAGAGGGCTTTCAGAGCTACAGAAATTAAAATCTCTTCTTCCTCTGCAGGAATGCATATAGGAAAATTTCTATCTTGCTCTAAATACAGTCTAAATGACCCTAATTAAGACAATCTATTTGATTTTTTCATCTTTCCCTAAACAAAAGCTTAGATACAAGTGTATATAAACAGAAAAACTAGCACCACTCAGAATCAGCTCACTGATGAAGTGCCTCTCTTTATAAAACGCCTAGTTTATAAAACACTGATCCAATACCTCCCTACAAAGAGAGAAGAATAAACATAACTAGCCATACACTCAAAATGTGGAAAGCCCAACTGCACCCAGTGTACAGAAAGATCAAGGTCCAATTCATCATGAAAATATTCTCTCAAAGCTCAACAAAGGATTCAAAAATGGCAGGTATTTCAATACTCGTATTTCAATAGTTTTCCACTAAAGACACTTTTCTGTTTCCATGGCAGTAGCCAGTAGAGTCCAAAACTGTGTAATTTTCATGTTACTTACAAAAAATTTAAAAAGAAAATAAAAAAGTCTTCTCAGAGATAAAAATTCAACCCAATAACCAAATGGAGGCACTCAGGACTCACAGAGCTGTCAACATACTAAAGCCACTGTGCAAGACATTGCTGTTATTATGGCAGAAGTGAAGAAACATTTTTTCACTTCCTACACAGCTATGACATATCCCTGAAAAAGAACTCAGTATGCCACAATCTATTGGACTCAGGATGTGAGTTGCGCCATTAGTCCTCTGGTGTCACATCTGAACAGCTCTGGAAAATCAACAGCAAACATCTAAATTGTTCCAGTGTAATTGCACGCATCTATCTGGAAACCAGTTGGAACAAACACCATTATGCCTATAAAATACTGCACGATCAAAAACTAAATAAAGTAGAATGAAAATATGTAGCAAATAGTTAAAGATTGTTTCTACATCAGATCATCTTTGTTGTAGTTTGGGTCATCCTCGATACAATTGATTGCGACAAAAACACCTAAAAGGAAGCAAAACATTTTTGTTACTTCAGGCTCCAAAGGTAGCTGGTATCCCTACTATAACTAGGAACTAAAAGTTCGGAAGTTATCATACTACTTATATTCAAAGTTCATTCAATTCAAAGAGTGTGCTTCAGACAACTCCTAATACGTCCCAGATGGATGCTAATACCAGGACAGAAATAATAAAAAATCCTAAGAATTACCTTGTCTTTATAAGTCTGTTTAGTGTACAAGTACTCAGATCTCTAGCCAGGCTGCTCAGGTGCATTTAACTTCCCCTTTCCACACCTTAACATGATTGAAACTTCTGAAAATTTAGCCAAAATTATCAGTTGGTGTTTTTGTAAAAACATCATCAGCAATTTGCCACCAGTTCATTCCCCACAACTACACGTCTTCAACCCTTGTACTACTTATGCCTAAATACTCAGCAAAGAGCAGAAAACAGGCTGATCTTCCTTGCATCCCTCTCTATATTTGAAACAAATGCAAACTGTGAAAACCAAAATAACAATACTGTGTGAAGTTGGTAACGATCTGACAAAGTTATAGTTAAGAACCTCTACACATAAACAATTTTTAAGATGAGATTCACAATGGTCTTCACACTTTTGCCACTGAAGGTGCTTAAACCATTTTTAGCTCCTATTACTTAAGCTTGGAAAGTGGAGAGTTTCAGTAACTAAGATCCTGAATTGTTCACTGTTTATCCCTGGCAAATTTTGAACACAACCTTCTCACTGACATCCACTGACCTAAAAATAAACCCCAGTAATTCAACAGAACTGTGTGCTGACAGCACCAGTTAATTTCAACCATTATGTTTGCAACATAAACCACTGGTAAACAGGATGATGACTGATTGATTGACTAATTGATTGAATTATACTGAATAAGTGGCCCTGAGATGGCTATTGGCTTTATCCAATCACTGCATCATCACAACAAAATACAAATGAGTATTCATACCTTAGTTTAATTACAAGATTATTCAAGCTTAACTTGCATTGACTTCTGTAACTTGTAACTTTATGAACACCTGATGAGTCTGTTTCTCTCTTGTTAACACAAACACACTTTTGAAACAAAAAAACTCTGAGAGTGCCGATATAATTTTCTAAAATAGAGAACTAGAGAGTATAGCTAATGGGAATGGTTTAGTTTTTCTTCCTTTCTGTGGTTTGGAGTGAATTATCTTATGTCTACAGCGATATTCACCATTTCCAAAGAAAGATGGCTGCTTATTAGTAGCATTCAGGGTTTTCAAAGTGTTATAATGTATATAAATCTGAGCCATCCATTCATTTTGATTCATTTACATGCTTTTTTTTTTTTTTTTGCTCATTTTACATAGAACTTGCAACAGAATATTTGTTATACAAAACAATACATATTGATTTTGCACAGATTCCCCAAAACCTGTGCATTACATCAAAAGATCTGGTGTTAGGGGAATAACATCACAACCTCACAGTTGTTTAGTACATATAAGCAATTTAGACAACAGAATTTAATGAATTAATTTACATCTACCAAAGTGCTAAAATGCCTCAGTTCTTAGTTGTACATAAATTGTCTATTGGGGGACATCTGACTTGAGAGGTGAAATTAAAAAAGTTTTATCTTTTTTCCTTAAATATTGCCTCAAAAAGTCATTAGGGATGCTCCATGGAAGCAGGTTTCTCATTTGTTTTAGCAAAAGTCTGTGGATACATAAATTAGAATGACAGATATTTCTACTTTGTCAGAAAACTAAAATATAACTGGAGGCAATAATGAAGTTGGATTTATCAATCTAATGCCTTGAAGAGTTCAGCCATACACTAATCTCTGCACAAAACCATCTTCAGAGGGAAAAATTATAAAAAAGATAAGCAAAAAAAAACCTCTTCTCAGAATTCAGATCGCTATTTTAAGCAAGCCCAAACTATGTTAATAAGGAGGTTAAGACTATGGTCTTCATTTTTTAATGTTTGGGAAAGATGTATAAGTAATATGTGTACCAGTCTCCTTTTGGAGTTTGTGATGAACACAAAACTTGTATCCAAAGTAAGATTCAAAGAAGAATTAAAAGTGTTCAGATGGAAAAAATTACTTGCTTGGTAGTGAGAAATGATGATGATGATGATGATGATNAGAAATGATGATGATGATGATGATGATGATGATTGATGACGATGACGACGACAACAATGTATATTGTTCACTATCAATAATTTTCTAATGAGTACCTTAGGTGGAACATACAAATTTTCAAATCCTTAAAACATATACAAGCTAAGTTCAATAACACTTCCTAGAAGCAAAAAAATTTTGCTTTTCTTCAGATTACCTATATCAGCAGGGATGAATCTCTCAGTTTTTCAGCCCCAGGAATAGTTTTCTATTAAAAAATTCTAAAGTATCCTGTGCCATTTTATAATTATTCCTACTTCTTGGCACAGTCATGATACCAGATACTTGATAAGATAATGAAAAGGAACTAAGAGTGGGAGGAATCCATTATTAATTTATTGTGTGTCCTTACACAACCATATTTAGGTCTTCATCTTGTAATCATGCCTCTACTTGAGGGCAAGCATGGCTAATCCTCAGGACCGATGCTTTATCTCTGCTTCCAGGTACAAGCCTGACCAGATCTCTGGTAAGACAAAACTTTCTCTGGACACAAGGGGAGACTTGCTAAATTTTGCTGTAGCAAAGCCCTTCCTACCTTGCAAGTTTCTTTCTAGGGCCATAGAAAGAGATTCAATAGTTGATGTTCAATGTTATTTTTGTTGGCTTTAATAATATAGTTTAAAATGCTGTTTGGAACAAAATATTACACGTTTCATGTGTATTTGCTTTGATTTCATAGAAGGAACTGTTCTGATTACACAGCGAGAAAAGTGAAAGAAGAAAATAGAGCAATGAAGTTTAAGAGTTCATTTATTTAATAGTCACTGGTATACAGATTACAGTGGCAAATTTTTCAACTCATCAGAATTTCATATGAAGAGATACAAACCACTAATTAAAGTAGAGGAATCCAAGTCCCAGTTATACATAAACTACATAGATGAAAATTAGAGGAGCATCCGCTCAAGCTGGAATATTCACAATGGATAAAGCAGTAAGTGTGTGAACAACTAAACACTTAATAAATGCTGAAAGATTTTGGAACAGTTACTATAATCCATGAACAGAGGTACAAGGAAGAGTGGCTGAAAAAGTTCTTACTTCACCACATTTCTGAACATACCAATTTGTTATGAGATTGTTCCTAAAAACAAAGCAAAGAAGACATAATCAAGGATTAAACCAAAAACAAAAGTAAGCACCTATTTACTTTATATTCTAGCAAACAGACTGTTCTTTAAGATCTACCAATAAGCTTCACACACACCATTTTCATCACAAAAGTTAAGTCTGCTAGTCTGCTGTTGTATGAAAAACTCTGCTGCAGACTTGGAAAGAAATCATAAGAATCATAGTGAAATAGACTTCACTTGGTTCGTTATAGAACAAACTTCAAAAAAAGAGCATTATCATAATCTAAGCATTACATACATGTAATGCTTCTACATAAGTAGGTATATATAAGCCATAAATTTAGTACTTATGATCGCAGAAGTCTGAAGTAAATAGTTACCTTCCACAGACAACCCTCTTTCACACTACAGAAAATCCTAAAAAAAAGCATAGTACATTTACTAAAAACCCCCAGCCATAGCTCTAGTTTTAAATGGTAAGTAAGGAAGTCTCTCTCTACCACTCAGGGAGCGCAAATGCTCATCAAAACCAAATAAAAAATACCTATAACACATTATTGCATTAAGGGAGACCCTGGTTCCAGTTCCTACCTCTAGGCTCTTAGTTTCACAAGAATCTTTACTGCAAAGAAACCTGCTGACCTTTTCTTAATCCTGACATATCTGCTGCGTGCTGAGTGACTTTGAAATTCAGTAATAAAAATGCCTTGAGGCTCAAAAAGTCCCTTTTCATTGGGACATGAAATTCCACTCATATACACCTATAAAAAGAACCATTAAAAATGCAGAATAATTTAAAATTATTTCCTTCCTTCCTTCCTTCCTTCCTTCCTTCCTTCCTTCCTTCCTTCCTTCCTTCCTTCCTTCCTTCCTTCCT
>VWZT01010875.1:43135-53338 GCA_013397055.1 Pachycephala philippinensis | reverse complement strand
AGAATAAAGCACAAGGGGAGAGAGGCGGAGGGACGGGGTGATGCTGATGTGGTTTTCTGGTGGGAACCGGGAGGTTCCCTGTGGATCCGCCGCCAGCTGCCTCTGCCCCCCGTTAGGTTTCCGGGCGGCTTCGTGCGGGTCTCCCTTCCCGGGGGAAGAAGGAGGGCCCTGTGCGCTGCCGGAGGGGCGTATGGCCCTCCCCGTTCTCCTTCGCCCGCCCCGGCACACCGAGGATCCCTCGCACGCACCCTCTCTCCAGCTCCCCGGCAGCGGCTCCCTGCCGGCCGCCCCCGCCGCCCCCAGCGGTGACACCGGCACCTGTCCCTGTCCCCAGGCGGGGGAAGCCGCGGGCAGGGCAGGCGGGTGAGGCGACACCGCGTTCCGCCAAGGGCACCGAGCCCCGCGCAGCCCCTCCGCCGGCCAGCCCGCCTGCCCCTCCTCGCCCCGCAATCCAGGAACGCACAGAGCAGCAGGTGAAGCCTGGAGGGAGAAGCGGGTTCTGCCTCATGGGAAGGTTTTAGATCCGTGAGGAAGAAGCACACCTACGGGGCTCAGGGGACCTTCAACCCACATATCAAAAAGATTACATAGGGCACCCACAAATAGCCACAGAAGGTGGATTTATTGATCACCAGCACCGTGCAAAATTATAGGCTATGTCTTGGAGCACTTAAGGAAGCACCAGCCAAGCTCACTAGACACAGAACACCTAAGAAGTATCTGCCCCGAGAAGTTCACAAGGCACTGCAAATAGTAAATATCATGTAAAATAAGACATCCCACTCCTTTCCTTTCATCTTTTTCTGTTGGCTTGGCTCCCTTTTCAAATAAAGGCCCAAAGTTTTTCGGATTTATTTTCTGCAAGCCTAATGGTTAAACTTCCTGAAGTTGTAGCTAGCCAGAGGAAAGTAGAGGAAGGAAACAAGCAGCTACAGAGAAAAATATGCAGTTAGCCTATAAAGAAGGGCAGATGCTGGCACAGGCAATTATCATGTAATATCTATTTTTATACTGTTTTCACAATATTCTGATTTCTTATTAGATGGTTTTGGGTTTTTTTTTGGTTTTGCTTTTTTTGTTTTGTTTTGTTTTGTCTTGGTTTTTTTTTTTTGTTTTTAAACAGGCTTGGAGGTGTAAATATCTATCCAGAAAAATTCACTGCTTTGCAATACAGAACCTAGTATGTAAGAACAGGTTCTTGTTTCAGCAGAGGCTTCAGCTTCTTTGATATTGACCATTTTTTTCCTAAATCCTTTAATCTACAAAGCGCTATTTTTATACAGAGGGCAAAAGTGTATGGTGGGAACTCCAGTATACAGGGATTTCGTATTAATACTAGACCAACTAGGAACAGAACATGCACAATCGGATCTGGATAATACATTTTAATTCTATTTAAAAGTGTCTCTAAAGAGATTCAGCTAAGACTCATTGGATTTTCTATCTGGCAATTTTTACAGAGCAGCAATTTCCTTACAACGGTTACAATTGCCTTAACTAATGCAATTAGACAGAGAGGTAGTTATTTAAAAAAAAAATTAAATTTCAGTGTAGTGGTTTTGCATATTGCTTTCTTCTGCCTTCCTACTTAAAAGTGGACAAGACACGGTGTTGACTTCCTTGAGACCCCTCGAGAGGGAAGCGCTCCTCCGAGTGCCGCCCCCGTGGGCCTCCCCCTGCCCGGCCCCGGTTCCGTCCCGGTCGGATTCTGCCGGCAGCACCACGGACAGCGGAGCAGGGACCGGCCGCACGTGGCGCGGGGACATCCCGTCCCTGCCCGGGGGAGCTGACAGGACACAGCCCAAAGTCAGCCCGACCTGGCTGCTGGCTCCAAACAAAGGGAGGAATGAGAGGGAGTAGAGTGAAATAGAGGCCAGCCACCCACTATCTGTCATTTTCTCAGGAAGGCAGGGGTATCATACACACATATAGCCCTAACATTTGCATGAGAAACTCTCTCCAAAAAGGTGTGGGTCCCAAGTTCCTCTTTATAGTATCTGATGATGCTATGCATTATGTACTATCTACCACTGTTGTTCTTTTTTCTGTATTTTCCTTCAAATACTGGGCCTTTGCCAAAACACACTGACATTTCTCAACGGCTTGATGTTCAGGGTGATGGCAAAGAAAAGCAAGAGAGAGGGTGAAAACGGGCGGTGTGCCTATAGACAAAGAGAAATGTGTTTCTTACTCCAGAGATCAAAAAAAAATAGCTTTGTACTCACATCTCAGAAATGCAGAGCAGTTGTTTACAGCTTGGGGTTTTACAAAGAAAACTCAAGAGAGCCATCTGGTGTCCTAACCTGTGATAAAATGAGTGGAATTCTAGTCAAAGCGAAGGTTCTGCTTACAGATGGATTGTACGAGTATGAACATATCAGCTACCTTAAAGACTAGGAGCTGCATGAGATTATGCATTTAGGACAAATGGAAATATCTTAGTTATGACATTTTTTACATTAAAACAGATTTTTATTTCTGATTAACAAAACTCGGGATATGAAAACAAACGATTAAAGCCAAAGAGGGGGAGAAGAGATTTTCAGTGCTTTCTATTCTCCCATCTGTTCATTTCTAACTGGTAATTTATTATGGATTTCAGGAGTTTTCTAAAACAAAAACATTATAGAATCTATAAAATTGCTTTCTTGGATGAATTTTAGAGTGAAAAATTCAATGTATATGAAGTGTGTATAAAATACTTGCTTTATTATATGCTAGGATATGAAACATTACTATTCCTTAATTTATTTTTTGCTGTATTACTGGGAACAAACCATATTACATTTCAGCTAATTTAACACGTAAATTTCAATGTGATCTTTTCAGGCATCAAAGTTCAGTATTAAAATATACGCCACTGGTATTTGTGTATATGTATGTGCTAGAGATACATAAAATGCTTTTATAAGAACTTCCATTGGGAAAAATGGTATTCAATGCTTTATAGTCTATCCTAACCTAGATCCATATGCTATGAAATTTATAGGACTTAAAATGTCATCCTTATACATTATGTGCTGTGGGATTTTTCTTTTCCTTTTCTTCTTTTTTTTCACTTATATGTTTTGCAATAATTTGGACAATGTTACAAGCTGCAGAGTAATATCTGTTCAATGCAGACATTAAAACTTCACAGACATCTTCCTTTCATAAACCATTTCAATATACACAAAAATGTAAAGGTGTGTACCCATGTATGCACACTCAGCCCAAATTTTCTCCTCCCAGATATCCTGAAACCATTCTTGATATCAAAACCAAACCAAAATAAATGAAATAAAGGCCAAAGTTCTTACAAACATGTATTTTCTACAAGTGTAAAATGACAGATTATAACACTGCTACTAAACATGTTTAAGTTTAATGAGCTCTACTGAAGTTTTTATTGCACTTGCTTGCCAACAGTAGGGCACACACAGCTCACTTGTCCAGTTAAATACACTAGAAGATGATGAGGTAAAGTCAGCTTACATTCTAGAAGTCATTAATAACGTATTGTGAATCTAGATGTTCTTTCAGACTCCACAGAGTTGAGGATTGTTTGGTGCCTTTGAAAATGTTTGTCTATTTTGTTTGGAAGATGTTATGTGCTATAGTTGCAAAAAATATTAGAACCTTACTCCTTATACTTCCACTGGGGAAGTATAAGGATAAAGTAAAAGGGGTAAAAATACCAACTTATGCCTAACAATTGAAAGGGATGCATAAAAGTACATCTAGACCACTTGGAAAATTTAATATTCCAAGAAGAGACATTTCAGGAGTGGAAAAATTACTTGTTTCTAAATTGTGATGGATTTATTTAATCACCTTTATGGTGCTTCTGATAAGACTGCAGACTGACTGCCAAATTACTGTTTCCAGCTGAAGTTGTGATTCTGATTTGTTGGTTCTGATTAAAAAAAATATTGAAGGTCGCTGGTAGTTTTGGTGGACTGTAATTAAAGTGTCTAAATTCAATGTACATACTAAGACCCCTCCACTCCCCCAAAATACCATAAGAAAATGCGATATAGTCCTACAAATAGGATTATTCTTGTAATTGCAAACTGATATCTTCCCAGGGCACACAGGGTGTATGTATGGGGGAGGATGGGTGTCAGCAAGGAATAGTAACTTTCAGTTCTTGATTTAATTTTCTTTGGGGACAAAGATGGAGCAAGAGAAATATCTTAATGACTTGAACAAGGTGAAATATATAATCCATGGCTTACTTTATAGGTTGGTAAGTGTTTAGATTTACAAAACTGAATAAACTAGAAAAACGTTTGTCAGCTTAAAAGATCACATTTTTCATGAGCCTACCAGTATGAACATATTAAAACATAGATAATAATTCCCTTTTCAGATAGTTCATGTGCATTCCATCTTTATAATAAGACTAGTATGGTATGTTTGTGCAACGAGCTGTAAAGAGTTTAAATTAGGTCAGTTTCATATGTTCTTGTACATTAATAGGGATATAATTGTCCTTATAAGTTATTGCTAATTTCTCAAAAGACAATTCAGTATGAAGCATTGAAATTTTAAATCCTTAACACTGTGAGCACTTGATGCTCATTGATTAGACTTTGAAGAACATTAAGAACAAAGTTTGTTAAACATGGTAATATAATTCACAGAATTTGGGTTTCTATCCTTTCACACTTCTCTGTATCAAAAGCACTTAGCTTTCAGTCTTAGCATTCACAATGCACTCGACGAGTCAAAATCATACCTACTAAAATTTACTAAATACATAGAAGGTCTTATGGAGTCACTTTTTTAAATAGGTCAGGTGAATCTGTTTAATTAAGAAAAAAGTAAGCTTCCAATATGTTGTACAAAGGACCGTACATATTTTAGCCAGCTTCTTCACAGGCTTTGGACTTACTTGATTTTATGCATCCAAATCATAAGAAAAAACATTAAAACATAATTCCTGTATATGCAAGAATATATTAATGAGGAAATCCCGCATTAGATGACTGGTTATGCAGAGAATTACCAAAACATAACCATTCAAATACTTCAAATATGTAACGCCTACGATGCTGCCTATAGCAGCTCAGATGCAATATTTCTTCTGCATTGACCAGTGACAGTTTTTTCACATATTGCCTGGGATACATCTGTAATTCAAAGGACTGAGTATCTCTACACTAGATATTGGCTTACTCTTTGGACATTACATAATTCTCAGATGGCTTGGGTTTGCTTTTGCTTTTTTTGACTTTGCTGTCTCCCTTCCCTTTCCAACGACAAATTGCACTGATTATCCTGTAGTAATGAGTCTCACGAGTAGTGCTGTGTCAACTAAAATACCTGCTTTAATTCAGAGTTTCATTTTTTATTCCATGGGCTAACTCTTCATCCTTCAACAGGGGAAAAAGGTGGATAAAGATTCTTAAGGCTATTTTTAACAATTGATCTTTCAGCCAGATAAGATGTATGAATACAGCTGCTAACTTTTAGCACAGCTCCTGTGACTTCTTTCATGACTCCTCCTGTTTTTCACTCTACCTGTCCTCTATTTCTGATACCACTTCTTTTGAGACCAGGTGAACAAAAGAAACCAGCTGCGTTGACAAGAGTATCTGAACAGCAAACAGATCATATAAGGGTCTCCAAAATAGGTCACCCAGACCCAAAACTTAAACCCAGTCAGTCTCTTTTAAACAGTTTACAACAACAGTGAAGGAAGAAAAAAATAAAAATAATCAAGATCACTTTTAGTGTAAAATCTAAAAAAGTAATTAAAAATTAAATACATTGTGGTTTCTGCAGTGACATATATAAGATTTCACCCTTAAAAATGAAATAGTCTCTGTAAAGAGGGGTTTGTAATAACTAATAACAGATACACATTACCATTATTTTTGTTCCTACTGAAGATAATAGCAGATCTGCCACCAGACTGCTTCAAACAAGGTTCTGGTGACACAAGCCAGAAAAAAGGACTTTCATTAAAGAAAAGCAAACACAAACACCACCCCCCCCATCTTTAGTCCACACAGCTGCAGAGCAGTTTAAGATTTAGAGGCCTAAAAACAGCATGGAGAGCTTCTTCATTAATATGCACAGCTTAAGCCAACATCTGTTGCATTTACTTATCTAGCCACAGCAGGACTTGTCTGCTTTGCCTGGCTTCTGAAACATGCAACAGACTTTGCTGTTATTCTCTCAAGTAACTCAAAGTCCCTGTAAGGTGAGTCTGCTTAATTTTGTTCTACAGAAACAAAAGAAATACTGTTCCTAAGAAATGCGGTCTCTACAGTGAATTTGCTCTGGAGTCAGTACAGCTGGCAGAGCATGTAAGCTGCTATACCTGTTTCAGAATACTCTCCAGTGGGGATTTCCTACACCTAGAACGTATTTACAAGCGGCTTTCTTGCTTTTCTTGGAACAAATATGAAAACACATGGCAATATGAGGAAAAAAATGTGCAATATTTCTGAACCCTAAGAAGAAGGGAGGTGTCGGATTTTGACCATCTCACAGAGATCCAGGAGAAAAGGCACTTAATATCCATTAAAATAAAATACTGAACAGAAAAGACAGTATGAGCAGAGATGTTGATTGATAGTATAAATTGCTATCTTGAGAAGCAGAAGGATGATTCTCCTCAAAATACATCTAATAACCTTTTAAGTATAAAAAGTGATTTTAACCAGTGACAGCAAGAACTGGAGCATGTCTGTCCATGCTCTGGAGTGCATACATGCACACACAAACACACCCACAACAAAATTTTATTTCTTGGAAGAAACCATGAAACACACTTCCTGCCAAATAATCTAGGAAAAAATAGTCTTATTTTCAGCTATGTGACCTTAAATTGACAGTGTGATTAATTTCACAAAATAACTTTCAGATAGTCATCTTTGTTTGCAATTCTTCTACCATTTATTTTCGAATAACTTTTGCTTTGCAATCCCTTTGATACTATTTTTAAGACATTTACAAGGGAAAATCCCCCCAAAACTAGCATCCTGTTCTTTTCTTATTCAAGAGGGAAGGTCATACAGCATTTCTCTGGGTATTGAAGAGAGAAAATGTAGATATAGAACAATTCAGGCTAATGCCATGTTCATCTAAAGGGTAAGCCTTGATCTCCTCTCGGATCTAATCACACAGGTATGTCCCTTCCTTTGGGGTTCGGACACAACTAATGTTCTCTGAAAAAAGTCCCATACTGTGTTCCCCTTTCCAAACACACCGAAAATTCAGTGCATTGTCTAATACTTTTATTGAATGCAGTAAATTGATGACAGATATAAATCTCTGAAAAACAAGTATGCCTAGCTTCTCTTTAGCTAATCTAGATTTTCAGAAGTATCTGACATGTGATATAGTTTATATTAGCATAGGAACGGGTTTTTGCTTTCTCCCCCTCAATGTTTCTTTCACTCTATATTATTTTCTTTGACAGAAAGATTTTCTTTGCACTAACACACTATTGCTAAGCAACAAATGCAAACAAATATTATCTATTAAAAAAAAATGCCATGAGGAAACATTTTAGATATCAGCCTTCTCCTCTCTTTGATAATCAGTTTAATTCAGCTCTAGCTTCATCACCAGTGGTGATACTTGCTGTATCAGTACGTTTCCATTTTACTTCTTCCAAAACAGAAACATTGATTTCTTCTTATGTGTTTAAATAAACCTAACAAAACCAGCAGTAAATGCTTTGACCTAAAGATAAAAAAAGGGTTTTAAGAACTTCGACTTGCCCATCTTGTTACTTATATGATCTAGAACATCAAGACAAAGTTCATAGACTTTTGCTATCTTTTTATTTATTTGGTAAGCATCTTAGCTAGAATATAATGAATACTAGAATTATTTTTAAATCCTGAAAAATTGCAGTAGCTGCTCATGTTCCTGTGGTGATATTCCTGGCTATTAGTTCAAATACCATAGCATTTATTATTGGTGGTAATAGCATGAATACTTCTAACATAGTGATCTGATTTGAAAACCCAGTCTTACAAAATCAATACGAAATATCTGACAGTTAAGACTTAACTCATCAAAACCTTTCAACATCGTATCTCTCTAATGTGCAGTGCAATTATCTGATTTGCCAGCAGTGGACACTGTTTGTCTAGTTATTCACAGATATATTGACTGAGGAATATCTTGCTACACATACTGGCATATTTTTCTTTTATTACTTGCACTGCAAGTAATTAACAAACAATTTGAGTTATTTGTACCAGACACAAGTGGAGTAAAAATCGTGTGGTAGTAATATTTTTCAACACCTGTGTAATAGCATACTGCCCTTCCTTAAAAAAAAAAAAAAAACACCAATATTTTTAAGTAACTTTAGGAAAAATAAATATAGACTTATTCACATGGGGTTGTTTTGTTTTTCTTTAAATCATAATAATTTCAAGTTATAAAAGACGTTCTGATGTAAAAAATAAGCTATTCTTTGCTTGTATTTTTCATACAGTGATGGTTATGAGAATGAAACTGTACAGCCTTTGCATTGCTTCTACAAAATTCTTGCAAATAATGAAATGAGCCAGCTAAAAAAATTCCAAGGAGAATATTTACTTCAGTATACTGTACCATTTGTTGAATAATACAATTGTTCGAGATATGCAAAGGATATGTTTTACCCTCTGATATTTTTACAGGCAGTTTGAAGTTAAGCTGAAGAGTAGGTTTTTGGTTAGGATGAAAGGATAGCTATAAGAATAACACAAAGAGTTGCAGAAGGTTTAGTAGAAATCAGCCTAGCTAGTTGGAAGAAAGTTTCCATTAATCTTAAAAATAGAAAGAAAATCTAAGCATTTAAAAAAAGCAATGCAGAGGTTTAATCACATTATCTTAGGCACTATTACAAAAGTTACAGCAATCACCTTTTCTCAGTACTCAAATGATTCATTAAGCTCCTCCCAAAATGCCTACCAGTCTAATACTTAAATAAATGCAGTTTTCATGTAAGAATGTCTAGTATCTTAATAGCAAAATTAGCTCATTTTCTGCCTAATGCGGCTGAAAACTCATAAAAAGGGCCCAACAATTTACTGCCAGTACATGTACACAGGACACCCACAGAGTCTACCAGAACTATGCCTTTTGTCATATGAAAAGTCAGTTGTATTCAGTGGTAGGATCATTTGAGATCTCCCTAAGACTGTTGTGAAATTGCCTCCCAGAAATCTGGGAACTTCAGAAATATTGGTATGAGATCTAGGTTCTGGCAGGCTGTATTCCCACCTTTGAGAACCCGGAGTATCCAGTTGGTCAATGACTTTTTCAGTCTTTTATTTTGTGTATAAAAGTGACTTAGAAGCCATCAGTCAGTATACAAATCCAGGCAACACAGAATACTCGGACTAGACTGAGAGACTGCTGAAACTTCCTTCCAGTCACATCAGCTCTTCAACCTGCTCAGCCTGTGACACCGGTAGGCAGAACACTGTCCCTTCCCAAATCCCACTTTTGCCAAGCCATCCACCTTAAAACTGAACTTGCTACTGATGGAAAAGTTTTCTCTTCAAACTGAATTCCTTGGGACACATTTATTACCAGAAATCTCTAAGCATCCCTTGCATTGCCCTTCCATGTTCAGGTAGGTCTTGTATTTACAGAGATAAATTAAAATTTATCACCCCAAGTCTCAGGGCTTTTTTTCTTTTTTCCAGCCTTAGTTTAAGCACTATGGAAACTTGATTTAGCTACAGATGCAGGGAGGAAGAGATAAATTAATACCAGGAAACAGCTTGATGAGTGGAAGCTCTCTTTGATGCAATCCAAACTGTGCTCTGTAAATAATAAGTGAGAGGTTCTGGCTATGCTAGACTGACGAGGAAGAACAGAAGTCATTAGAAACAGAACAATCTGGCAGCCAAATTGCTGTGAACCTTAGCTCCTTTGCTAATATTCTCTGTCTAGAGAAAAAACAATCCTTTCTAGGCCTTAAAGCTCGAAGACAAACAATGTACATATCACAATGTATTGTGAAGAAAAGAAGAAAGCTTAAAATTACTGTTGCAGTTTTATACATGTGAAATAGGGTACTATACCATTCTCTAAATATCACTCATATAAATAAGTTTTTGGTGATTTTGTTTCTTACTTTATCATACAAAAAATAGCACTTTGATGCCACTCATATTTTTTAAATTCACTGCTAAAACCATGGACACAGATAGATCAATTTTGTATTGAATCAATTTTTTAAATAAATCTCCTAATTAA
>VWZT01010875.1:0-43113 GCA_013397055.1 Pachycephala philippinensis | reverse complement strand
AAAAAAAGGCAGACCTGGATATGAACAGCATATAGATATTTCTAAATCTGATGGTTTTCTTTTTCCCAAGACAGAAAAACACTTGTGTTTTACAACAGGATCTTTTAACTGAAAATATATGCAAAAAAAGGATTAAAACTATTTTATCTGATAAGCTGTCTGAGCACAATTTATTTCTGAAATTATTTATGATTATAAGTCAGCACATTTAAGCATGTGGAGCTGTTGGCAATTTAAACCTTGACTGGTTCCTACATGCTTCACATGCCATGGGATTTTCTGAAGCACAGATAATCTTTACCACTTCCAGTATACTTTCAAAATATTATTTTCTGATGTCCTTGATTTATGAACCATGACATTCAAACTTTCCCTCTACACGAAGTTAATTTATCAATGGTCTACACAGGCTCAAATATGAATATCAGCAATTACCGGCCAAAGCTTAAGCAATTTGGTTTTCAAACTCAAAACGTTTTTCCAAAGGTCATCACAGGACATAATTTCTTACACTTTTATTTTAAAATATTTATTTAGTAATTATCCTTTAGAAAGGCATAGATTTATACATTAAATGAAACACATAGTGACACACAATTTTGCCAATGCCTAAAGTGAAATGTAAGACTGGAGTCTGGAGAACAAAACCTCAGATAGCCTATCAGGAGTGAATCTAAATTATAAGATAGGTACAAGGTGGAAGGGCATAAGAAAATGCGTCTTTAAAATTCCTCAGAATTTTTTTACAAGGATAAAGGAATTAAGTTCTTATACATGTATACTGACATGTGTGAAAACACACTACTGTGGGAGACACTACAAAACAATATAAATTAAGATGTTATTCAAAGAAATCTCTGACCGATTTAGTGATCTAAGCAAATTTCAAATCTGTCATTATTAAATTAAGACTGTTTTCTTTTTTCCAAGGATTCAAGAAAACAAATGAAGCTACGGAAAAGCCTTTTTGAACTGAAAGAACAAATCTCTTTTGCAGACTGAAAAATAAATTGGCCATTTTTTCTCTATGAAAATAATAGTATATGACAAAAATTGCCACAAAATTTATTTCTTATTTATTTTANNTATTTATTTTAATACGTATTATTATATTACTTACTTATTTTAAAAAAGAGGAAAGAAAAAAACAGTCTAAGAGTATCATGCTGTTACCAATCAACAAACCTGATCTTACTGAAATGGAAATCTATATCATAATTTATCATATATAGCAAAGTTAGAGCAAATGTTTTAACAATTTCAGTCATCACTAATAACTTTGACAATAAACAAGAAGGAATAGTAGAATATCTAAGGAAAGACAGAGTGATTATTCACAGAGAAGTCTTGCTGTGCCTTTTTTTGACTCACTCCAAACAAAAACTAGGACCTTTTGTTCTCGTACAAAAATTAAGGCAGACTAGTGGATTTGCTGGGAAAATCCCCTTCATAAGACAATTACCTCAACATGAATTGTCACGGAGTTTCAGTTTACAGTGGTATTCAGCACCCTGTACAAACAGGTATTTTTCCAACATAGATTCTGAGCTGCTGAATGCAAGACCCCATTCCTCTTTCACTGGCCCTAAAAGGAGCTTTTAGATTTAGATTCCTAAGCCTAATTCTACCTCTCTAAAATGCACCTGTGATGCTTCAAACACCATGAAATATTTAACTTCCTATAGCGGTTTATACCGACAAAAAAAGTTTGAGATAAGCTTTTTTAAAAAGAAATTTCCAGAGTTATTAGAGAGGTTATCAATTTTCAGTAGTTACTAAGTCACTGTTTGAATTTGTATTGCAGCATTAGCTGAAATATCCCGGATTTCCTTTTTTCCTGCTTATAATGCTCATGCTTATCAGAAATCTTTAGGCCGTTTAAATTCTCTCACAAAAGCCAGCAAGGGTGCTAATTAAAAGATTATGTAAAACAGTTATAATGTGAGGCTCTGTAACAATATAAATTATCAGGGATTATCAACTTTCATGCACTCAGTTATATCTGCTGGAACTTTAATATTTTGTACTGTAGCTCTGATCATTTCCCCTGGTTATTCAGTGATGGCTGAACACATCCCGAGAGAGATCTCCTTTCTCTTTTGACTATACTTTACCAACATTCTAACATATTAACAAAATCTGGTGTACACGTACTTTTTTGCACACAGGGGCTCCCATAGTGACCTTAGAGCTGAGAGGAAAGTAACTGCAGGTTTATTATCTAGCTTACAGAAATTAACAGTAGTGCGAGCATCTATTCTCTATGATAAGAGCTGCCTATCCCCCCACTATCTCTCTGCAGATAAGTGGCAAGATACTGGTTAATGGTGGGCTTTTGGGGTGGAAGCGAGGAAGTGAAATGAAAACATTAGATGAAAATCTGAGATGCTCTATGTTGTAAAGCCCTCCCAGCTTCCAATACATCTTCAGAGAAAAAAAAATCAACCATTTCCACACACACACTGAGTTTGAAAGAAGATTTTCACTTTAAAGCCTCATATTAAAATACTATATAATTGATTGGCCTTTTGTATGAGCTTAATGCTAATTTTGTTCATTAAACTAAGTCAACTATTAAAAAAATATTCTTGATGCAGTTCTGCCATAAAATTAAACATTATACCTTATTTAGCTAAGACACAATACACAAGTTTATTCATTCTAACCATCAGCACATGTTGACATTGCCTTGGGAAAATGAATTTTAACTTCATTCGGGCTAGAGATACTGCCCTGCTCTGGGTTGCTCTGCTCCAGATGAACACAGAAGTGCAAGCAAAAAAAGCCCCTCTATTTTTCCAAGATCTCCTTGTGGATACTCAATTTTCAAATGCATATTAATGACAACAAACTGACTTTTCCTAAAATATAGTTTCTGTGTCCCTTTTCTCTATTGCACAGCACCATTAATCCTCCTGTTTCTCTGTTCCATTACTTTGGCTTCGTTAACTTTGCCATGCTACTAAAAAACCACAATCCTTGCACATTGTCGAGATTCAGTCTGTGTTATTTTTGAATTGTTAATTATTTTGTTTCAGCTCCCTTATAATCAAATCTTATTCTCTGCTTTGTGGCAGAGCTTTCCTTTGGAAGCCACTGAAGCACCCCATTGTGTTATCCTGTTCCATACATGTGGTATCTAGTGCAAGGACTGAGCCTCTGTGACAGCTATGGCAAAACAAATCCTGCAGCCCACTGGTGATCTCCATATGTTAAACCATTTCTGGTTTCATCGCCTATCCATCCCACTAATGGCTTTCTCCCACGATACAAAATACTAGGAGGAAATCAGTGCTGCTGCCAGCATCAGAATATTTGTAAAGTTTTGATGTAGAGCACAAAGCTGTACTTCCTTTCATACAAATTAGACTATATAGATCACCTAACTTTAGTATAAATAGGGCCATATTCTCAGTGGTGTCCATGTAATCTTAGTTTTGTGGTAATTATGATTATTAATACAGGAAAGGAAAGGAACTCTGAATAACAGTAGGTAGATTTTAAAAGACAAAGAACAGTTTTCTGTGTGATACACTCAATATTACTATCAATTAGAGAAAATTTCCGTGCTTATCCTCTGCCCACATAGCACGGAAAATAAAGCAACAAACACCCTAAATCAGACATTTAGAAAAATAATATTTTATGAGTAAAAAAAAAGAAACCAGTACATATTCTTTAAAAGCCAAGATCATAGAGGCTCAGAACAGTCTAATTCATTTGTAATGTTGCCTTAACTGATTACTTGCCAATTGAAACTACTTGTTATTTTATGACAAACAAAAGCCAGGTAGTACAATCTCACTCAGAAAATGAACATTAGACTGAGAGAAATGTTGCCCTATTCCCCTTTCCTTACTCTCTTACCAGCAGGTGGCACAAAGAACAAAAATAATGCTTAAACTCACCCAAAACACATTATGTACTAGTTTCTTCACAACAAGATCAAAGATAATTCCTTTATTCTTTGTGTAATAGTGACTCAACTCAAGCTCCAAACAATGCTAATAATACTCAAATTTTTGAAAAATCCTTTATGTTTGTTATGACCCCTTAAAAAATCTTCAGCTAATCAAAGAAACATTGCTAAGAAAACACTGTGGCAATCTGGAGTGGGAGATCATGCAGGAATGTATATATAATACATACAAGCATTAAAAACTCTTTGAGGATTCAGATTCGTGGTTGATACAGATTTGTAATAACAAAAGATGCAAAGCAGTAGACTGAGGTCACCTAAACTTCATCACTAGAAGTTTGGAATTTCGGCTCCCTCTACATGGATTAACTTGTCCAAAGGAGACAAACACCAACCGAGACTGGAAAAATGTCACCACCCTCTACTGATTATAAATAAATCTGTGCTTCTAAGAATTAGTTGAAATGAGAGGGCAGCATCCAATAGCTTTGGTACAACAGGAACTTTCTTTGCACCCAGCTTCTCACAAGGAGCTCTCCGATTCCTGCTTGATTTAGGTTTTCATAGTCCAGGTCAAGATTTTACAAGCCTACTTTTTCCAACCTGCAGATAGGTTTTCTTCATTCTTTCAATCCTCTATTTTGCTAACTATTCCTTCTCTTCTTTTCTTGAGCTCTGTGCCTCTCTCCCCAGGTGAGAGACAGGTACCACCAGAAGCTGTTCTTTTTCTGCCGAAGGTCAGGTTCAGACCAGAATAAGAGAAGACGTGAAGCAGGGTGAAGCTTCTTTGCCTCAGAGCAGTCATGTTGTGTCAAGGTGCAGTTGGCATAGTGCCATTAGTGTGTTGAATCCTAGAACTGTTTAGGGTGGAAAAGACCTTTAAGACCATCAAGCTGGTATGAAACAGGAGAGGGAACATTAATTTGTTTAGCACAGTCAACTTGTCTTTGTGTTTATATGGTCATCAATGTCACAACTTTCTGTAGATACCATAGGAAGATATTCAAATGAAAAGTGCAGAGAGAAATTAAAATTCATTAGCTGCATCTATTTTAGCTAAATAATTTCCCATGGACATCATTGCATTCAAGTCTTGCAAGAATAATTTTCAGTAGAACATCTGGACATGCTAGATTAATTGTAAGGAGAACTCAGGGATTAAGGGACAATACTAATGATTTATTTTTATTTTATTTTTTTACTGTCCTGAGCAGTAAGAATGATAAACAATCTTTGAGGATTATTATGCTCTTGGTTAATTAGGCAATACTTTATTAATCTCTTGAGTTATTAATCATTGTGAATCACATGCCTGTTAACATGCACTGTTAAGTACTGGAATCAGACATGCTTCCAGTACTTAACAGTAGCAGAAATTATTTAATGTATTTTTTCTCACTACCTTGTGCCTCCAATTTTTGCCCTCTCTTGCTTTTTCCCTCTACCCACAATCCTTGCCTTTCCCTTCAGAATTCTAAATCCTGTAAATTACTCACCCATCCTCTAAGGGATTTTAGACTAAACACTCACTGGGCAGGATAAAGGACTGCCCTACCAGCACGAAATGAAAGCCAGGAAACCTCTCTTTCTTTTGTTACAAGGCTACCAACCTACCTGCTGCTCCCTTCTCTTGGGAGGTATTTGCTGCACAGGGCTACAGCCTGAACAGAAGAGACTGTCCCTTCTCGTTGCCTGGTTTGTAAACTGCCATTCTCAAACCCCTCCTGTCTGCAAAAGACGTGTAACTTAGATCTATCTATATAGATATCTATATATCTCTATCTATAGCCCAAAGCAAGTAAATCTATAACTGCAGAGCCTATTTTAAAAAATGAGCATAATTTTATTCTGTGCTAGCTGTGCACCATGGCAGAAGTTAACTAAATCTAATGTTTAAAGTAACGAAGAAGGTTCTGATCCCAACCTCCAGAAAAGGCTTTGGCTGTAAATACCAAGTGAACAAAAACAAACAATTCCAGAGTAGTTTATTGCACTATTGAAGAAAAGAACTAAAATTTTGGTTTTGTTATTACAGACAAAGAACTACAGATGAAACAAATTTTATTCACATATGAATGATTTTGCTTGACAGGGATATTGCCTTTGTACTCTAATAACAGTAAAATTTCATGCTTAAAAGTCACGTGAAAAAACTGAGTATTTTCATTTTAGTTAAACAAACAAGCATTGAAAGAAAATGTTCCTTGAAAGGAACCAAAGCTCAGGGGTGACAACACTGCAACCTATTACAGGTAGAGTTGACATGGCTTTAAAATGAATTTTAAATTAGTTACACAAAAATCAAGGGATTTCATTTGCTGGTCATTTGTAAAAATCTCAACTGTCTATGCTGCCTATAAAATTTAGCAATACCAGCCATTATTTTGAATATCATAAAATAAATATCTGTGGTATTTTTGGACACAGAAGGAATTGTCTTTTGACATTATTCCTCTGTTTTTGTGGAAAGACGATGTTTCGCTAGTTCAAACAAAATTTTATCTGAATGCAGAGTTTAATGTTGTCATACAAAAGGATTATATTCTAGTTAGCAGAAAACCAGCAAACTATTTTTTCTGACATAGCCTTGAAACAAAAGGTGTAAATTCAAGGAATACTGTCAGATGCCTGTGTTAGAAGGCATTTTAATGAGAAAAATTCGCAGCAGGTGTGTAACCATTAACAAACCCAAGAGCTACAAATTAAAAGGCTGACAGGCAATTTGGGAACATATAGCCATTCCTCACTTCTTGCATATAATGGTGCAGTAGAAGCAAAATTAATTGCCATGTCGATGTCAGCAAGATGCACAAAAGAAATGTCAATGATTAGTCAGTGAATGCTCCCACCAAAATACTGAATATGTTCAGACAACTTCTCCCCTCTCATGCAACTTGTTCTCAGCTTTGGAATTCTGGAAGGGGCAATAGGTAGAACTGAGCAATGAAGAGTCAAGAATAGGGATCCGTCTCTTGTTTTGAAAGTGATTAGAGGTATAGAAATACAATTTGCTGGTCACGGAAGATATGGTCATTCTGTGGAGACGAAAGGTCTTAGCCAAGAGCACATTCCTCTTTGCATTTGCTGTGTGTCTGTTTAGATAGATATTCAGTTCCTGTACAAAATGTAGTTTCATTTTACATTTATTTATCCACTAATCTCCAGCTCCCTTAGTCGAGCACTGCTTCCCTCTTCCAGTGACCAACAGCTTTAGGGGAAGTAAGAGCAGCTCAAACACGCAATAGAAAAAATAGTATTAGCTTTAACAGGTTAATCTGCTGGATCTTCATGGGGATCCTGCTCCGCATGTAGTCACGGTGCTGGAAGGCAGAGAAGAGGAATGTGAGACCACAAAGAACCTACGTCCTCCCAGATGAATGGCTTTATAAAAGCTTGGTGTATTTTCTTAAAATGTCTAGTGCTCTGTAAGAGGTGGTTGCCTTGCATGCTCGAACTTTTGAAGTTTGCATGTTAGTCTGGCAACTGTCAGAAGAAGTGTTATTGGTACTGGAAGTCTATGGCTGTAATATTCTATCACAAGGATTTCATAAACCTTTAGAATAATTGAGTTATATTTTTTAAATCAATGGAAAGCTACTTTAATGAATATTCCTGAGGTTTTTTTTTGTAAAGAGACAGTAACTCATGCGAATAGTTGGGCTATTTCAAAGTCAATGCCAGGGACATAGGATAATTTAAGGACTTTCTGTATTGAGACAAAGGAGATGCTATGGACTCAAGGAATTTTCAGACTATTGTATTATGTTTGCAAATGTTCTGTAGTTCAACACTGTGATTACTAGATCAGCTAAGTTCCCTTTAGAAAACAAACCTAAAGAATAAATGTTACTGCAAATTATTTTGATTTACCCTATATGGGATCTCAGCTTTCTGAGAAAATACAGACCAGTCTGACCCAACTCTTAATCATGCCTTCTGAAGTACAAGGCTTTTAAGGTTTGACCTCTGCACTGGAGTTCACTGATACTAGGCACAAAAACTGTCGTTCCACAGTACAAGTCCTGCAAAGATCTGTGGTTCTGGGGTCCTATCTTGGCTTTCCCTGTGTAGCAACTGACTGACTTTAGTAAACTACTTATGAATTCAGATAATTTATAGGAGGTTGTAGCAAGGTGGGGTTTGGCATCTTTTCCCAGGCAAGAAGCGACAGAACAAGAAGAAATGGCCTCAAGCTGTGCCACGGGAAGTTCTGGTTGGAAATCAGGAAGAATTTCTTCACTGAAAGGAAGCATTGCAATGGCCTGCCCAGGGAAGTGATGGAGTCATCACCCCTGGATGTATTCAAGAAAAAACCAGACATATCCCCTAGTTCTGTGGTGTAGTTGATATGGTGGTGTTCAGTCAAAGATTGGACTCGATGTCTTGGAGGTCTTTTCCAGCCTTTATGATTCTATGACTGTCTTAAGTTGTTCACTGACCTGTTTTTCCGATTGTTTCAAACACGCAGATTCAATGACTGGGTTGTGTGAAACACAGAAACTGCATATTTATATTTGTTATAATGTTGAAAACCTCTTTCATACCAGCCCACTTCATAACAAGTGCTTATTTTCATTACAGCGATAGTACTAATGAAGTGACTTTTCATGGAATCAATGGCAAAATGTCAACGATTTTGATAGATCAGACCCAAAATAGCTGCCAATTACAGTACTCCAAATTTATTTTGAATGTGTTTAAAAATGTTTATCTCTGTTGAGGCAGTTGGGGAAGAACTGCTTGTTATTTCAGCTTGAAAATTTATTTGTACAACAAGAAATATGAGAAAAGGATAATAAAATATTGCATTATACGTGGTTTCTGCTTTTCTGTTGTGGTGGATCAGAGCACATTACATGGTTAGTTTAATGAAAACCATTAGAAATTTATGTCCAAGAATTACACATGCTGAAATAACTGTTCTTCATAAGAATGGCTTCAACGATGAGAAAATTTGTGGCATCTTCCTCAAAAAAAGATGTGATTTTAAATGCCTGGGCCTGAAACCCCAGCTTCGTGTGAAGTAATAATACTGAATTTTTCTTAAGTAATATAAATAAAAGTAGGGCAAAAAGGGAAGGTAGTGGGGGAATCCTAAGGAAGGAAGAAGACATAAGCAATAGCTACTAAAATCCATGAAGGAAATAGTTTCCCACTGATGTAAAATAAATATATACAATAAGTCAGAAAAGAGATTTGCAAATATTAGTTAGCATAGCTGTTTTTAAAGTAACGTCCTTGAGAAGAAGGTTGTTTATTATGCTACCACTTTAAAATAATACCACAGCTTCTTAATTTGCTATAGCCCTTACATATAAAAATGTATTTCCCTTTGTAAGATATTTGATTTGTTTCTTAAATACTTTGAGACCAAATATTGGTTAAAGAAATTTACACTCAGGCTGAAGCATAGCTGAAAGTGTTTCAACTTTCTAAACTCGGCTCAAATTTGATTTACATAAAATGAATGAGAGGAGGCATAACATGAGACCTAGTCTTTAAAAGGCTCTGCATACATCTAATTTTAATAGACTAAGAACCAAAATAAATTTTCATTTGAGTGATATTTCCTCAAAACAATTAAAATAATTAATACTAATTTTAAATATTTTAAAATAATTGAAAACAACTCCCAGAAGAACTGTCTTATTCAGCTAGAGATTTAAAATGACACTGCTGCACTATGCATTTTGTTGAATTGAGATAATTTACACCTAATTGATGACTTCACACATACTGAGAATTGTGTGAGAATATCTTACCTTTGAGCTCACTCACAATATCTTATACTACGAATTAAAAGAAGCATCAGAGACTTTCATTAGCCAGTCCATCGAGATTTTACATCACACAAAATGTTGGAATACACACAAATAAAGAACGTGTGGTTTAAAAATTATTGTGGATAACATGAACTAAAGCATATCAGAAAGATTTTCTTTAAACATGTATGTAAAGAAATTGAAAGTAAACAGTGGATTCCAACACTCAGATGATAATGAGGTTAACCACTAAGTGAGGCTTTTTTATTTCCACAGTGAAGTGGAATACAGAAGAGTAATACAGTCACAGTTATCCATGTAGAAATTGAGCTGGTAAGAAACACATGATGGTTTTCTGAACATATGGCTCAAAAGTTTGGCATCAGAGAGTTAGCAATTAGCCAGAAATTTCTCCTATTTTATGTTTGGGTTTGGTATTTTTTCAAATCCCTGGAAGTTTAACAGGCAAGTTTAAAATTTTATAGTAAATCAGAAAGTTTTGAATATATGATAGTTTCAGCTTATTATTAATGAATGGGTTCTGCTAAGGATTGCTTACAAAATAACTGTGTTCATGTAAGCCAGATTTGAGACTTTATTATATAAAATATACTGCCTTGACATAGAAGTTATACTCAGGAAAAAATTGTTTCCTTCTGTAAGAAGCTATAGCTGAGATTGGTTTGTGGTAAATTTAACATCAAAACTTACATAGTAAAAACTCAATATTCTACATTGAATAAGAAATTTCTCATTGAATATTTTTAAGGGAGGGGAAAAGAAAGAATATGTTGTTATTTTCAGAAGGTCAGCTTCACTTCATAAACTGTAAATAAGTATGCTGGAAAATGAAAATTTCTTGGAATATGCAAGCAAATATAATTAAAGTCCTAAAGAGTAGGCAGAAACCCCCTGCATATCCTTGGCAAAAGTTAGTTTGCCAATTTATTTGGTCGTCACATAGCACCAGTTCCAAGGAAGGACAGCCAAAGAAATCAGAAACAGACGTAGGTGAATTCAAATCTATTTGTTCACAAAGAGAGATAAAAACCAGAATACACTGTTTCTTAAAGCATGTTATTAACTAGTCCAGTGTTTTGCTGAAACGCATTACTTTGATACAACAAAAGAACTATGAATGCAGGTATTATGTCTGATGCGTTTTCCATGTCAGAATCCTTTGCTAGACCTTCTTTAAATGCATGAACTAAATTGACTCAACTTTTAAAAAATGTTTTAGTCAAGACTTAAATTAATGGAAGGTTTAAATCTTAATACCATACCAATTTTGATTTATCAAAATGAAAAAGTTTACTTTTGAAAAGGAAAAACTAATAGAAGTTTCTGACGTATTTCCAGAATCAGATTTTTAGGCTTTCTTGACTTTTTTAAAATAAAGCTGTTACTTGTTGGAGTCTTGTCACAAAAGGAGTCATGCCCTTAAAGGGTTATCCTCCAGGAGGAGTCATGCCCTTAGAGGAATTTTCAACAGGATGTTATCGTTAGGCTAGCTGCAACAACGATTATTAAATAAACAAAAATTACTGCACCTCAAAAAACATCAATATTGGCAGCTCCAGTCAATGTCACATTACAGAAGTTGTAGCTACAATGGCAGACACACAAGAGCATACAAAACCCACTGTTCTTGTACATTTAAGTCCAAATAAATATGATTTTTTTTTCCTGTTTAGCTATAAAAAAAAATCTTGTTCTTACACTGGGTGCTTGCAAATTAATTTCCTTTTAAAAACAGTCTTTTGGACAGAAATAATACTCAGCTTGCTCTGGTCAATATTTTCTAATGCAATTTAAAGGAAATTTCCAAAGAAACTCCTCAACTCTTCCATCACATAAACAAGAAGCTTGCTTTCCTAGCAAATGGCCATGTGTTTATCACCCCAGCTTCGAGCCTCTCAGCCGAGGCCAAGGCTTTCAAAAGCAGCCTCCAGAGGCAATGCTTTTAGGGTAACAACCTACCCACCAACACCTGCAAAGGCCAACAATCTCTGTTTTTGGAAGGCCAACCCAAAATCCTTGCCCACAGTTAATAATGTCAGTGATGCTACAGGACAGTAAAAAACACTGAGCCCTTTTCCATCTGTTGTACCCATACAAATTCCCAGTGTTTATGAAATAAATCATACATAAACTAGCAGCCAGCAGCTTACACATAATTTCTAAAATAATCTTACATTTTGAAAATCAAAATAAGAATGATAGAACGAGTGTACTGGAATGAGCGTTGAGGAAGATAGCCATAACAACTGATATTTAAAGGAATAGTTGCCTATGTAAATTAGCTCGTAAAGAAGATGTAAAAACACCTTTTGAACAACGTAAGTTCAGCAAAAATGTCACAAAACAAATATTTCTTGAAAAAGCTGTCTTTAAAAAATATGTCCTCACTTTTCATTGTCCAGCTATTGTACCGTAATGTTAAAGTTTGAGAACTGGGAAGTGGAACAAAACTACAAATAGAAGCCAAAACAAAAAAAGGCGAGGGGGAGAGGGATTTAAATTATTATTTGTGGCAGTGAAATACATATGGTGAAAACTAAATTTAGATTGGCTGTGATCCCACATATCCCATTAATTTTGGCTTTCAAACACGGAAAGATTATTTGGAACAAGCTCAGCACAGTGGGGTCCTGGCCCAAGACACAGAGGTATTAGATGAGAAGAGTAACCATGCGTAAATATTCACGCACATATATATAAAGTAGGCAGGAAGCAATGCATATAATATTCCACATATCCACTCTCCCACATCCCTGAAATGCCTCCCTGAAATGTATCTGCATGAAGATCAGATATTTGTCCTTAATCACAACCTTCTGTTGTCTAATCAGGCACAAGAACAGCTTATACACTCCACGGCTGACAGGGCAGAAATTTGTAAGAGAAATATTACGGTTACTATGAACGAGATGAATGGACGTGTGGTTTTGGAGAGAAGGGGAGGAGGGAAAGAGAATGTGCAGGTATGCAAGGGAGCAAGCTTTCATTTACAGGACATTGGTTTCAGCTTCAGAGAAAGAGTTAGTCAAGAGCATCCCTAAATTACAGTCAGCTCCTGGCTGGAAAACATACTCTAAGAAATCTGCCTGTAAATTTTGCAGAAATCTGAACTGTTTTAATTCTAGTGATTGATCTGAAGGCTCAGTCCTCATTACACTGCTTCTCACCTTACACCATTTCTCATCGGACCAAAATCTTGAATTTTTGTATGATAAATTTTCCACTTAAAAAAGAACACCGCAAGATTTTTTTTTGTTTTCACCTGGCATTCCACAAGGGTGCCCCCAGTTGCTTCTGTAGCCTGACTGGCAAAGTGGGTGCTGAAGAACCATAGCCTGGAAAATCACTGCAGAGAGAAAAGTTCCCCCAAAAAAAGGAATCCTGGGAACCCAGTACTGCACGATCCTGTCAGATTCACATTCCCCTGTGAAAGAAAAGCTATTGCAACCCAGATCTGGAATTAGAAAAGTATCTGTGCTCCATCAGCTATCACCTTGCCTCTGTGTACTACACTGGGAGTCACCGTGCAAACTGAAGTGTCCCATGCTGTAGTTGTCTGTGTATCAAGCCGAGATGACCTCAGAATGAGAAAACTGTGCCTGCTTTACATCCTACAGGTCTATCCACTTAAGTCTGTGTTCAGATAGAAATGATGACTGTGAGAATTGTTCTATGTATTCTATATTTTTTTAGAAATCTATGTAAAAGGATTCAGACTAAACTGCTTATCCTTCCTAGATTTCTTTTTTCCTGAATAGTTGCCTAAATGAAGTCTGTTATTGAAAGGTGTACTTATCATTCTTGTGAACTCTGGAGAGAGATTTTACTTGGGAATGTGATAGAAGTGAGAAAAGGAAAAATAAAAAAGGAGCGAAAATGCAGCTACACTGATTTTTTTTTTTCTCCTATGCCAGTTGCTTTATATTTTGATCTGTTGTGTCCCACAACTTGATAAAAAGATTAAATTAAGGACAGAACTTGAAATTAAAATATGAATGAATTGCTTCATTAGGGTTTGCAGGTTCCATTCTAGAGTAAAATACACAACTGAGGTTTGACATAAAACTAAGCTGTGTTTAGGGTTCACTGAAAACCACAGTAATGTTTCAAGTGTAATATTGCAAACTATTACAAGTCAGCCTGTAATACAAACTATTACAGTCATACATGTTTGCTATTTCTGGCTGTCAAAACACGACAAGCTATGATTCAAAGAAAAAATAGCTATTTTTACTGCTAAAGTTCTGCAGTTGGCCCTAAGTTACAGGTGAGGGCACTATAAGCAAAAATAAAACCTTGGGACAGGCTAAATGCAGATACTTTTAAAGTGAAATATCTTTAAAAGGCACGATGAAAACATGCTCACTGACGTTTCAAATCAAAGAACAGTAACTCTCAAACTGAAAAGAGTTTTATGTCTGGTATATAAATACCATTATTTAGAGAATAATTGAAGCTTTTCACTATAAAATATATATTATATGCACATGCATATGGACATTTGAAGATAATTGCCAAAACTCAAAATTCATATAACCAAACTGATAAAAACTTAAATCTTCTGCCCAGTGCATCTAATCAGGGAATGATCTGAGGTAAAACTGAAAGAGAAATGAAGAAACTGGTTCAGACATTTTCCTCCATGGTTATCAAAGCTCAGTTTTAGGTTTGATAGAGGAGGCCTGATATTCTAAGGTAGCTCTGTTTTTACTAAGTAAATGCAACTGCAGATCATTTCTGTACTTGTTTTCAAATAGGTTTCTGATATAACAAAATACATCACATACTCAGAATTATTTGAAGTGTAAATGTTAGTATTTTCTTTTCTAAATTGCTAAATGTGGCTTTAATATTCAAAACTAGTATTTTTTTGGTATTACTTTTATTTTCCAAATATGAAAGGCATTTTGAAAGACAGCTACCATGACTTTTCCATTAGATATATTATTTCGGCTCAAAATACTTAATTGAATAGAGCAGGGGAAAAGGCCACATTTAGTCACTGATGTAAATGAGATTATTTCAAATAACACTCAGCATCAAACTGTTCCTCTGATAGTGAAGCACTTTTTCTATTTAGTTGACTAAGCACACAATTTTAAAGGTCAGCAAGAAATGAATAGTCTTTACTTAAAAGTTTTGAATATGGTTCGAACCTTGACCTCATAATAATTTTTTACAGTCTAAGATATGGAATAATGTAAATGTAAAGCATTTTTCTAGAATGACCAATAGGAAAAATGCCAGCTGGGTTGTCTGAAAACTGGTCTGAGAGAACTGAAGATGCTGGCACATGCATGCACAGGAGTGGAGTCTTATATTTGGCTTCCTTTGAGTAAAATTCTTAAAAATAAACAAAGGAAAAAACGATCCAAGGGTATGAAGAAAGAAGAAAAAAAACAAAGTAAAGAAAAAATAGTTACATTTTCTGGGATTTTAAAACTCTTGAGACTTCCAGCAGTTTGCAACCTTGAGCTATTACTGCATTTCTTTAATGAAACTATGTAAGCAGAAATACGCTGTAATGAAGAACTTCATGCAGAGAAGACAAATGGAAATATTTGATTCATTTACCAGAAGTCTGTTGTCTTTTGTGAAGCACTAGACATTAAGTCCAAACCCTAAGCTATTGAAAATTTTAACTAATCCAAGTTCTGCAGGCTCTGTGACACTGGACTATCAAATGCCTAAATGTTTGGATGCAGCCCCACACTTAAAACTATTGGATACAAACATAAAAAAAGTCAGCATGGCAAACAGAGGGACTCACAGCGGGACTCACTGCTGAAACTTGGGGTATCACGCTGATTTTCCCATGCATCTTTACTCTGCCTAAACGCAAAAGCTGGTCAGCTCAAATTCTAGTAGGTCAAAGTCATATACTAGCTAGGCCAAAACTGCTCACTGTGTGCCTGGGTGGTTTGCTCAATGCCTCCTTTATTCACAGCAACGCTGGCAGAGCTGCCCAAGCCCAGGATGGGCTCCCTCCCCAGGATCCCAAGAGAGCGAGCAAAGCTGTCTGTTAAACACATGGTGAGGGTGAGGAACCAGGAGCATGATGATGATGATGATGATGATGCAGTCACTTACACCTAGAACACTGCAAGAAGACACTTTTCTTCAGGGAATGCACTCTTCGAACCTCTTGAAAGCATATCTATAATGAGCTTGATGACCCAAAATAAAGCCAACGATGTCACAAGGAGGCAAATACAATTTTTCTTTCAACTCCGGGCAGTCAGGCTATCACCTCATGTTTCATGTTTTGAGAGAAAGTGAGCACTGCTTTCATGCACAAATATTTTAAGATTAAACCTCTACCACTAATTAAGGTTTTGATAATGTTACATTTGAGCATCTACAATTAACTACAGAACTACATAAATTACAAAGCAATGCCTTGTTTTTGCAATAACAAAAGCATGTGAAATAAAAAATCACAAGTTGTCACACAAACTTCATCATTTAACAAAAATGTATTTTCTTTCCTTTTTTTTTTTTGCAATAGAAACAGAATTAATGTAGATATTTATCTGATTTGTATTCCTTTCACAAAAGTAAGTTTTACTGAATCTTCCATGCAAACAAAATTAAACAGTTGGTATTTATAAAAAAAAAATTATAAGAACACTGTCTGGTAAAACACAAATTAAAATCTATTGCTGAAGTTAAAAATATCTATAAAAATTCTGATGTGAGCTACCCATGTTATTTAATAGTCTGAGTTCCCAGAAAAAAAAAGAAGACAAGCCGTCTTTCCCACCTTCCTTCTTCCTCTACCATCCTTGCTGCCACCAAAGCTGTTATTGATGCAAGTGTCGTGCCGATCATAAACTTTCTAGGGCCCTCAAATATATCCATATATTACCAATCATCATTTTTCCAGTTTCAACTTTTCTTTTACCAAAGTGGTAAAAGTGTGCTTTTTAAGTACTAATTTTAGATAATGCAATCCAGCTTCAACCATTTCTGATGGATGGAGCTTCATTTTCATCGCAAACTGTTCTAATTATGTATATAACACCAAATAGAAAGTCACCTATAGAGTGTAAAACACCAAAAAGAAGTTAGTTTCCATCAGAGCAGAATTAAAGAAACTCTCTTCAAGTAGGTTCAGAAATTTGCTATCAAGCTGTGTGACGAATAATTTATTTAATGACGGACACAAAAATAGTGACAGTAGGAAAGTGGCATAAACAGTTGAGGCTTTCAGCAAAGCTCTGCCCATATCAACAGCAAAGGGAGGAGAGCCTCAAGGCAGAAGGACTGCTATGCCTCAGTCAAGAAACCAAATATTTTTGGAGATTAGGAGCCCACTGAAGGAAGTAATTGGCCCAAGAGATGGCAGTACTTATGACATGGATGCCTAAATACTTCAGGGGAGACATCTTTTTCAAGACTTCACACAGTTTTGAGTCAGCAGCAATATTTACCTAATACCAATGCAGATTTACAGCCAATGATAGAAAAATACCATTTTCATGTTCTAGCATCCATTTCCAAAACCCTCCTGATATTGCTTCAGTCAGATTTACCTTATTTAATTTGTTTGGCCTGCATGACAAATAAAGCTGAATTAATTTGTTGTCTCTCGCAGTGAAGTAAGCTACACGTGTAAGAAAATAATGTTTTTTTACTACACCAAAGCATTATCTTAGCAAGACTAAGTATGCATGTCATAATAAACAAATATTCATGAAAATTAATGTCTGAAAAGAATGTCTGATTTTTAGGCTAAGACAAATATATTCTCACGCATTTCTACCTCACATAATGCATTTAGTAAATGCCTAAAGGGGCAATGTGTTTATATATCATGACTTTTTTATTTAAAATAATTTAATTACCTTGTTTCCTCTCGATTTTGCTCTTGCCCCAGCTGGAAATACAACTGAAATCTTTAACTTCTCCTATTTATGCAACCACAGAAAATGACGTTCTTACTATTGCAAAGAAGACAAGTAACAAAGTAATTAAAGGTCAAATTTTTGAAGGCTGCCTCCCAAATAATGATCAAGCAAGCAAAGGAGCAAGCAAAAAAGCTAGAATGGGTTTGTATATCATTAAGGAACTGCATTACATATTTTAAAAGGTGTGTATGTGGGTGCACGCTGCAGACAGATGACAAACCAATTCTTCAGGACAACTACGCATTATGATTACTAAATGCTAACACAGTTATAACAGTCAAGTAACACATTCACTCAAGATATGGTGCTGATACTCCACAGATGAAAAATTATTCGTAGATTTTATACCTGCACTTCCATAAAGAAGGTTAGATGTTGCATCTAAGATTAACAAATATAACATATTAAATATCAACAGGTTCTTAATGGATTAAATCTATTACATTGAAAGAAAAGACAAACCCAAGAACAGGGGGAAAATTTTCAGATATACTGAGTGAAGTTTCATTGGATTACTCTTTGGTGCTTTTATATTGAACTTTGTGTTTCCTCTAACATAATGCTGGTCTTAACAAGTGATGTCAACTTTAAAACATGCCTGAAGAACAGAATGAGGCCTGGTGGTGAAACAATTTATGAAATGATGCATAAATAGCCTGTGCAGTTTCCCTATGAGACTTGACAAAACATACTGGATTCTATCCAGACATCAAAATGTAATTAAGTATGATTTATTATGTATATTCATGGATTATTCACGTCTGAACACTTCGCTTGCTCAAACTGCATCAGAGTATTTGGCCCTGATCTAAAAAATATTTTAAGTGAAAAATCAAATTAGACCAAGTTTTCCTAGAGGAAATAATTTTTTCTTTGTCTTTCTCTACGCGTCTAGAGCAATTAATAGTTTGAGACATTGGATTAGTGTTAGACCATTAATCTAAATATTTAAAATAGAGACAGATGGTGCCAATACAACACACAGTGTGATCCTGCAGGAAAGAGAGCCTAACTATGGGAGCAACACCAATATTCCATATGTTCAGGCTGGTGGTGAACACATGAAACAGAAAATGGTTTGGTCCCAAGGGCAACAGAATTGCTACACTTCCTACATAAACCAACAAGTTGTCAAACCAGTTCAAGAACCACCCCATGCCAATCTCTACATTTTGTAGAGGTACCCCATGCCTTTGTCAGGACACTTTTCAAATACACCAGAAAATGGCTCCACCGAGCCAAAATAAGCTCCATTTTCTCTCATTTCTAAAGATGAGAAATCTCTCACCTCTAAAATCCTGCCGTATTAGCCTTAGCCTGTTGTGTTCTTGATTTAGTGGATTGAAAATTTTGTTTAAAGAAGTGGAATATGATGATTAAGAAAAGAAGATTGCTCTACTCTTCCCCTCCATTCCCTGCTCGGTGTAAATAGGGTGGTTTGTAAATGCTCTGCAAATTTCAGTGTCGCTCAAACAACTTTTACAAGACTTTGAGAAAAAACACAACCACCACAGCCCACCCCTCCAGCAGTAAGGGTATTGTCATTGGCCTTGTGCCTGACAAACACATTACTACTGCTTCCTTTTTTTAAAATATGCCTGTTTTTACATTCCTGTGCACCGCAAGCTCTTCCGTCCTCCAAGGTTCCATTTGGCCCTCTTTTTGGTGGGCCAAAACACTAAATTTGAGACGCTTTAATGGAGCCACATTTCCATGAAATTCTGTGTGGTAACTAGCACAGTGGGAGGCCAGTCACTGGCTGGGGACACTGAGAAGCTCTTACAACACCAATATTAATTTTGCGGTTTGTCATATCCTGCTACCAAAACCTAAAGGGTGTTTGCAAATCCTATGGACTGTTTAGCTGTAAAAATGTGCTGGAAGAATGCAGAGAGGAAAGGGACTAAATAACAGAATTTGTTCTGGAATAAAAATGAATACAGATGAGAAGGGTATTTAGGTTGAAAGAAATGCACCTAGTCAGCAAGAAAGTGTTGCAACAAAGTTCTAAACAAAATGTAGAAAAAACACATCTATTTCCAAAAGGAAGAATCATGCAAAATCTTTTGGGTTTTAGCCATTGAGCTATCTAAATAATAAAGTCTAATTTTATTTATTTATTTATTTATTGGAAAATGCTTAGCATCCTGTCACTATGGCAACAATTTGCTTTGCTGAGTGCATCTTTGTTAACATTCCCTTGCTGTAGTAATGCTTCCATCACCATCTGGCAGTGACAATTTTTTTGCTTGAGTGAAAATTCCTCTGAAGTATAAAAATCAGGCCAGTTATTTTTAGAAAGCTGACTGCCCCAGCTCTTACAGACTTGCAGAGTTCCAGTCAGAACCTCTGTAAATTCAGTCATGTGATATCAATAACTTAAAGAAGAGGGTAAGCAACAGTGTGAAGAATGATTGAATTACCAAGCTGACCAGTCGTCCTTTTTCCTTTGATAGAGAATGTTTGTTTTTCAATTTTTTTCAAGAAGTCATGTTTTAAAAACAGCATACCCCATCTCACTTCCTTTGCTTCACTAAAGTTCATTGATATTAAGCAGATGACAAAACGAACTCCATTATTTGCAAGATGTGTTCCAAGAATATCTAATTTAGACTGGGAAACCCTCAGTTTCCATGGTAAATCATTTGATTCTAATACACTTAATAAACATGTTTGACATTCCATACTCTGTGGGTCAAATTGAAATAATGTAATCACAGTTATGAAGCCAAATAAACAAGGTAAGAACTCAGAGGAACAGCAAAAACTGATTATGTGCTGACAATGATCCAGGCTGGACAAATAGAGAAGCAAGAGTTCTTTCAAACATAGGCCTCCCTTATGTCTACATTTTGACATTTTAGTAACTTTTCTGAATTCTCCTCTAAACCAGAGAACAGTATAATTGCATCACAAGTATAAAATGAGCATTATTTTTCTGTTAGAAATAATCTAAGTGCTACTAAATATTTAATCACAACAAAATTCTTTGGTCATGTATCTATTTTGCAAACCTGGTTATTGGGTGTACACGAAGAGTGCAGCATGGGACTACGTTTTTCAGATCACTCATCCAGGCATGTCCCACTGTTGATTTTTCCCTTCAAAGTCCAGAGCCTAAGACAGAGTTCTGTTCTGCTCCCTTCAGTGAACATATAAGATAGGCTCCTTTATATGCAAAAAATTTGCTTTCCAAATATGTTCGTATATAGAAAAATCTCTATCTCAGTGATGGTTTTATGGCCCTGAAAGTAATTGACAATACATTGTAGGCTGGCATTTGGAAACAGAGGAGAGAGTGGCATGTAGCTTGACCAGAAACATTGATGGAAGAAATGTATTGATGGTCACAAAGGGGAGTTGAGAAGCTGCAATGTCCTTTAAATGCGAGGCCAATTCTGTAGGGTTTGAAAGCTTTGTAGAACACATATGTTTTAACCTGACAATATTTAATGTGGAAACTTGAGAAGGAATATGAAAAAGAAACCCATAATACTGAGTCCTATGCTGCACAGTATCAAATTACTCATATTTCTCAGTGAGAACTCTGTAAATTACCTTAGAGAAATTACTAAATATCTGGTTATCTTTGATGATTCAACATTTCTCAGGATTGGTATCTCAATACGACTCCCAAACAGTAATTTTACAAAATCTAGGTGGGGTTTTGGTTTTGGCTTTGGTTTGCTCTGATTTGGTTTAACTGGTTGGTTGTTTTCCAACATTACTGCAAGCTTCCCCTCTTTCACAGTGGACTAATTTTGGGTTAGGTTTTTTTTTTTATATTATTGAAGAAACATGCTGCTAATGTATTAAACAAGAGATGAACTGGTTTTGAAAAGACTGAAAAGAAAATTCACTATTAAATAGCTCGTTTCACTTTTTAGAGAAGGTTACCATGTGTAAGATAACTTTGGAAAGATTATAGTCTATGAGGAAGACCATTAAAAATTTCCTAACCAGAAAACAATGATAGCATGGAGTTCCTTAGACAAAAGGATCAAGTTTTCATTTTCTTCCTTGTAAGGTAAAGAAATGTAACTTTTACTGAAGATCATTAATCCTTCTTTGCGTTACATACCATTACAAAGTGCATAGAAAATGGAAAAGGGAGATCTTTTGAAAAGAGAAACATTTGTCTTCCAGTCTCTTTTATAGAGAAAATTTAATACACATATTTACACAGGCAGAAGAAATTATCTAAAAGCCACATGAGCAAAACCAGCAGAACTCTTAGAGCTATATATTTCTTGAATGGATTTGTGAAATAATAATTTACCACACCCCAGTCATAAGAACAGTGCTAAGACAAGTCTCTAACTCTGCTCAGATTGTTTGGAAGGATCAGCTTCTGATAGGGCCAATCTCTCTCTCTACTGAGCATGAACAAGCAGCCCTGCATCCTAGTGAGGATAAAGAGAGGTGAGCTGAATCATAGCCCTGTTTGTCAGTCATCTCCAGCACTGCTGGGTAGGTCAGACACAGCTTCACAAAAGCCAGCAGTGCTGGAATATGAAGGAAGCAAGGGCATAAACATAATTTTTTTTCAAAATTATTTTTATTTTTATTAGCAGAATTAGACTGGAGTTAATTTCATAGATTAAGAGAATCATAGAATGGTTTGGGTTTGCTTTCCAATCCACTACAGATTTGCCTCAAACTCAGGAAAGCTAATATTTTGTTAATTCTCCTTTCTCTGGAAGTAGTTGCATAAGAAGGCTTCTTCTTCTTCTTCTTTGTGGCTGATGTCTATTTTGTTTGAACATCAAGTCCATGACTAACAATTTTCCCTTCACAATATCTCCAGAATCCCACCTCAGAGTTTAACAAGAGAATTCTCTTCTCTTACTACTGCTAATGAGAATTATAAATAGCTTGAAACAGGGAAGAAAAAAAAAAGTGGATGGGCATATTTACAAACTTCTTATAGTAATTTTAAACTAAAGTGTCAGAAGCAGAGGGCCAAAAATTATTGTAAAGGCAACAATCATTCTATTAGTAACAAAATAAACATAATATATTTAGCATAAAGCAAGAAAATTTTAAGCTATGGGTCAAAGAAAAGCCAGCCAAAAGTATATATATCAGCTGCAAAATAAATAGACATCAGCATAGGACTACTATTAATCTGATTTTTTTACATCAGAATAGCAGTTTTCAGGTGCTGATGCAATTCAAACCATGACATCTTTCTAATTTACATTGTAAAAATTCAATATGACTGAAGAACTAGAATTTTTTTTAAAAAATGAACTTCATACTGTAAGTAGCCAGTCTCAAAACCTACCCCTCAGTATTCTTAAGTGTTGTATTTCATTATTTAAACAGAAAAAATATTAAAATCTAGGAAATGGCAGAAAATACACCCACACACCTGCTACTAAGTATGTATTTATGCCCACAGGAAAGCTTTGCTTAAAAAAGTTTTGTGTTCTTAGCAAACTATGTATCTAATTCACCACATTAGGAGTGTTGTTGCAAACATTTTTATTCCGAAAACAGCAAATACAAGACTCACAAGCTGCAATATATATTTTTCGTTCACAATTCAGACAAAATGGATACTGGTGTCTTCGCTGTTAGCAAAGATTTCTAGGTGATGCAGAGTTACCAAGGACTCTCTAGAAGCCCCCAAGTGCCACTATTCCTCTTCACTGCAAGTGGTAAAAGAATCACTGCCCCGCACCCATTCCCATTAAAATACCTTTCATCCACAGCGCCAAGATAAAGATATTATGTACCAGTATAACCTGGAGGTGGTGGCCCCTCCAGTACAGGCCAAGAACAACTCTTGAAATTAAAATGGACAACCTTTTAGGCTGCACAGACAGATGATTTTTTTGTTGATTACATAGATGAATCACAATCCCATTTAAAAAAAAAAAAAAAAGGAAAAAAACCAACCCCTCTGCTCCCAGCTCAAATAGATCTTAATCCACAGTAATTATTCATCCTTTTGAAACTTTTAAAGTTCCATTATTGTTGACATCTTAGTAGCCCATGCATTTTCTGTCAAACAGACAGCTCTATTCAATATGTGTCATGTCTGTGCAATAAAGTTATCATGAAAATTAATGATAATGTTACGAACCTCAGAATAAAAGCAATTAACTTTTTTTTCCAAATGCCAACAGTACAAAACCTGTACATCTTAATTAGTTCTTTATCATCTTATTTCATATTTTTCCACAATATACAGTTATTATTTAAATGAAATATACTTCGGGGACTCATTTTCCATCATGATGGAGTAGTTTTGCTCCATGTTGACAATGTCAATTTAGGTTTTACCCTAGTCTGGGAAGATTTTCTCCACTGAAAGTCTGAATTTCCCTGTATTGGGTTTGTGTGGCCAGGTTTTAGTAGCTGGGAAACACAGGGGTGGCTTCTGTAAGGAGCTGTCAGAAGCTTTCCCCATGTCCAGCAGAGCCAATGCCAGCTGGCTCCAGGGTGGACCTCCTGCTGGCCAAGGCCAAGCCAATCAGTAATGATAGTAATGCCTCTGTGACAACATATTTAAGAAGAGAAAACAGTATTGTGCAGATGTAATTTCTCTCAAAGAAGAGAGAATAAGTGAGAGCAATAGCCCTGCAAACACCAAGGTCAGTGAAGAAGGAAGGGGAGGAGGTGCTCCAGGTGCTGGAGCTGAGATTCCCCCACAGCCTATGGTGAACACCACGGTGAGGCAGCTGTGCCCCTGCAGCCCCTGGAGATAAACGGGAGTGCAGAGATCCACCTGCAGCCCGTGGAGGAGTCCAAGCTGTAGCAGGTGGATGCCTGAGAGCAGCCTGTGAACACATGAGAAGCCTGTGGTGGAGCAGGCTCCTGTCTGGCACCTGCAGACCCATGGAGAGAGGAGCGCATGTTGGAGCAGGTTTCCTGGTAGGACTTGTGACCCCGTGGAGGACCCATGCTGGAGCAGCCTGTTCCTGAAGGATTGTACCTTATGGAAGAGTGATCCACATTGGAGCAGTTCATGGAGAAGAGTTGGCTGTGGGATGGAGTCATGTTGGAGAAGTTTGTGGAAAACTGCTTCTTGTGGGAGGAACCCCACCCTGGAGTAGGGGAAGGACTCCTGCAGGGGCAGGAACAACATGTGATGAACTGACCATAACCCCCATTGCCCATCTCCCTGCTGTGGAGTCGGAGGTAGAGCTGGGAAGGAGGGAGGGTTGGAGGAAGGTGATTTTTAAGGTTTCTTTTCCTTCTCATTATCCTGCTCTGATTTTTTTTTAGTAATAAATTTAGTTAGTGTCTCTGAGTCTGTTTTGCCTGTGATAGTATTTGGGGAGTGATGTCTCCTGGTCCTAAACTCAACCCATGAACCTCTTGAATCCCTTCTCTCCCCTGTCCAGTTGTGGAGGGGAGTGATAGAGCGGGTTTGGTGGGTGCCTGGCATCCAGCCAGGGTCAACCCACTATATTCCTCTTAAATGGACCAAGCACAGAGAGATCACACAAAATCCCTTTGTTTCTAGTTTCACAGTGGAAAGAGAAGAATTATCTTGATCACAGGTGTTGTGCCAGTCCATAAACAATAACAGCATGCTGAGGATTAAAGTAATCCATTATAACATGTTTTTCTCACAGGAAGAAAAATTCTATTTTACTGAGCATCTAACAGATAAAATTTATCCTACCTTTTCCATTTAGTTTTTTGACACACAATCTGTGCAGATCAGTTAATGTACAGGATCTGATCCCTTATGTGCTGTTACCAAGAGAAGTGCAGCTTCGCTACTCTGTTGAGAATTTACTGTGTTCTGTTCTTGTTTTCAGCTGAAATGGAAAAGCTTTCCTATCATCATGGTGAATACAAATGCAGCTTTTGTTTCCTAATTATCACAGCTATTCAGACCTTGAAAATATGACTTGTTTTGCTGTAGCTGTACTGTGCAGATCTTAGGGGTGTCATAGAAACTAGGAATGATTCACTGAGAAGACATGTTCCCTCTCAGTCAATAGTGAACCAACAATCCAGAACAACGCAAAGAAAAATTGGTCTAGTGAAGATTGTATCTTTCTTGAAACAAGTTTTTGACACATCATTTACTTTTCTCTATTCCTTTTGATAATTAAATTCAATAAAGCATTTTCCCCTAATTTTTTGTGCTACAGCTATGATGCTTTATGTATCTCTCTGATAAACAGTTTGTAGCTTTTTAATGAGAGGGCAGAAATGAGAACTTTATGACAGAAAAAATCTCACCAAAACCCACACCGAATGACAATGACTTTTGAATAACTTCTGTGCTTTTGAGTGAAATGTTCAAACACCACAAAACACAGTACTTTTTAAAGTGCTATCCTACCCTTAAAAATAATACAACTTCTCTGTCTAATGGCAATCTTCCCCTTTATTTTACAAAAGCGTTCCCTTTACCTCTGGATAATCTGTGTTATGCACGGCTGACTACCATCTCCCTGTGTCATTCAAACTAAGATTCTGCAACTAGAATTTAAGTGTACAACATTTTGAATAAACTTGAACCAGAAAATCAGGTGCTTCTTTATCAGCTCTATAGCATTAGCTTTTCAAAAAGAGCACAGTCTATGCATGTAGTTGATTTTAGCTTAAATAGGGTGATTACTCTTTCCCCATCACAGCTGTTTTCTCCACAATCCCCATATATAGTAGCGTGTTAAATATTTTTAAAGATGCCGGATGACTAGAAGACTTCTGATATTGCAATGTGATATAGAACCTGGTCAGTTTAAGTTCAGTCACATTGTGTCCAAGAGTAAGCACAGTCTAATCCACTACCTATGTGTTGTATGTAATATTTCATTGGCATTCTTTCTTAAAATGCTGCAGGCACTTAACTAGCAAAAACTGGGAAGATGTGTTTTTATAAAAAGCTGCAAATAGCAGTATGAGGTATCACCATATGATTGAGCAAATTCTGTGTTAGGACTGGTAAGAAGGGAGAGACAAAGGAGAAAGGGAAAATTACATACCACTATTTGTGTTTGTTGTAGTCCTCCCTCTTCTTCCACCCTACAAAACAAGATCCCATATAGCAAGCGTTATCTACCTACTAGGAAGCAGGAGGCAAAAAGACTGTCAATCACAGGGGTATTACATACAGAAAACTTCCACCCTTTCTCCCCTTTGCAGTCCTTAAAAAAAAATATGAAAAATTTTGTAGAATAAGGAAATATACTGTTGTGGAGAAAGTCAGCATAATGTAAAAAGGGGAAAGAAGGAGGAAGACAGGATGGCAGAAAACAAGACTGTGACAAAGACAATTGCTAATACATAATTTAGACCTTTGTAATTTCTGTTTCCTCCCATCCTACAAAACAAGATTCCATACAACAAGCAGAAGTGGTAAGAAGTGAAACTGGGAGATCAGAAATTTAGACGGGATCGTCTAAATTGCCAGCCTGAAGAATTCTTCAATCAAATTATGTATTAAGCACCAAGTCTTGATAACAATAGTGGCAAGAACTGTATGAAGGATCAAATCTCAGCTTTGTGAGTAACAAATACTGCTGCCTCGGTCTTTGGTCTAGAAGATTATAATTCTTCCAATGAGCTACTTATGAACAGGTACACACCAAAGATTTTCTGTGCCCAATTGAGTATCTTCATAGTACTGCTTATTTCTAGAATTGCTAAAAACTTCCTTTCTCATGGAATGAAACAGGCCTCTTCTTCAAATGAGTGTGATCTAGGTCAGGGGAGATGCAAGTATATCTGATGGCTCTTAGGTAACCAAGAGGCATAGCAATTCATGTGTAATGCTGAAAATTGAAGGAGAAAAACACAAAAGTTCATCTGGAAGTAGTTCAGAAAAATAGTGAATTCTGACTCCAATAGCTATTTGTGTAGAAGCAAATCATAGGGCTCAAAGAAACTTATGTTGAAAGTTTTGGAATATCTGTGTTTTGAAATAAGGAATATCCTGTGTTTACTGTCTGACAGGTTGACAGGTTGTATCTTGAATACAGCAGGAACAGAAACTTCTTGAGTATTAAAAAGAGTTTTTTGATGACCTTACTGGAAGGAGGAATTAACACCCAGTCAGAGATCACTTGATAACAAAACCATCCTAAATTAAGAGACCTCAACAGATGTAAAACAGCTTCAATGCTTAAAAATATAAAGAGAATCTGATGTTGCAATTATAAGACAAATAGGGTGTAATCATTACCAGAATTGTAGGTAAGTTTGAGAAGGTTGAAGGAATATTTGTTAAAATACATAAATTTCTGCAGCAGGTTATTGCACTGTTTTTATACACATTTAAATAGGCAAGTAAGCCAAAAGAGGAGGAGAGGGGAAATGAGATACTCGTGCAATCACTGGTCAAATATTACAACAGGACAAGCTTTAGAAACAAAGCTTCCTGACATGTTAAATAAATGCATCTTCTTGCTGCTAATTCTGGATCTTAAATGACCTGGTTGCAAGAAAATCAGAAACCATTCTTCTGTATCACTTCCCATAGGAGTTACAGTTCGTTCACTAAGCCATAGAAACTGGAATATAGTTAAGCTGTACATTTTAAAATAATTATTACACTACTGGGAAGCTTGCAAACTTTAGAGAGTGATCTATTTCTTAAATGAACTTTATAAAAATTTTATCTACACAAGATGCAAAAGTTTGAACATATAAAATTAAAATTCTTCAACTCCTTTTGAACTGTCCTTTAGAACAATATAAAGTCATGAGGGGTAGACAGAGCAAGAGGGAACAACAGTGTGATGGAAGAAGCAAAATCCAAGACAAGACAAAATAAGTTGGTTTTTTTCAATAGTAAACCCAACAGAAGAAAACTTTGAGGCTGGTTGAAGATTAAATAACCCAATCTAAAAAGAAAATCAGCTCAGAATCAGAGAAACTGTGGGAAAACAGAAATGTACTGTCATTCCTGGAGAACGGAGCAATTAAACTAGAAAGCAAAATAAATTACATATTTGCCTTATTGTAGCTACAAAATAATCTGTAAACTTCTATTTTCATGTAGTAAAGAGAAGATACTTGCTGATGACAGTCAAGAAAACTGGAAAGCCACAGGTTGCAAGAGAACAAAAGAATGCAGCACTATCAGATGATCAACTGGGTTAGGGAAAGCCAGGCAAACTGGATCCTACAAATACTGCAAGTAGCAGGCAAATGATACAGCTACTGTAATACCCAGCAATTTCTGGCTGCCCAAATACACCATTCATGTGTGCTTTACCTGAACCAGAACTGTCAACCACGCTCAAAGGATCTTTTTACAAGGGCAGGCAGTATGCAACAAAGGGAATAGCTTTAAACTGAAAAAGGGCAGGTTTAGATTCGATGTTAGGGAGACGTTCTTCACTGTGAGAGTGGTGAGGCACTGGAATGAGTTGCCCAAAGAATTTGTAGAGGGCTCATTCCCAGTAGTGTTCAAGGCAAAGTTGGATGAGGCTTTGAGCAACCTGGTCTAGAGGAAGGTGTTCCTGCCTGTGGCAGGGGCTTGGAACTAAAGAATCTTTAAGATCCCTTCCAACCTAAACTATTCTATGATTCCTATACGAAGGACACAACACCTCTGCCCTTGTACTTACAGAATTTTTTTCCAGAGTTTTTTCCAGATTTTTTCCAGAGAAGAAAGGCAGAAATTCCAATAAGGAATTGGAAGAAACTCAAAGCATGGGATTGCACTTCTGACTTTTTGGAGGCTGTTTTGACCCTACAGGCTCCTGGAGTTCCAGTCGAGTCCTGATTGTACACATCAGCCACTGAAGACAGAACATAGCAGGCTTGGATTTCCCATGTGAGTTCAAACTCCTCTCCTTCAAACACTTTTTATTCAGCAGCAATATCCTCGTAGACCCGGCAGTCAGATTGCATCATCTTTATGTGCAGTTTGCTGTCAGATACACGCTGCCTGTCGAGACTACTTGGAGTAAAGCCTGCACAGAGTACATAGTACAGAATACCCACAGAGGCCCAAATCTCACAGCCCAGCGCTGGTAATATGAGCATAATGCTCTTAGACCTGTAAACTCTGCACTTAGTCATCTTCATTCCAAATAATTCATGTGATTTTCGCACCAGAAACATGTTAATAGCCATGAAAACCACAGAGAGCACATTAAGAGATGTTGTTCACTTGTGGTATCTGGAAGATCCTTTGGAATGAAAAGTTAGCCAAAAAAAATATATGAGCAATTCCTACAGTGCAAAATTTGTACTTCAGCAAAAATCATCAAAACTTTGATTTGAATTAAACACATTTTAAGTGACATAAAATACAGAATTTCCTATCTTCTTTCTCCTTCAGAAAAAATGTTTGATCTTAAGCAGCTTTACTGAAGTTGCAGAAGTTTCATGGGTTGCAGTGATTCCCTCATACAAAAGATATAACATCAGAAATACCTGCTGAAACAGTGTACTCAGTCAAAATCTGAATTGGCCATTTTTTGGTGATAAATATCACACCCTAAGAGTTTTTGAAAATTCATCTAAACATCTTTAGAAAGATTTTTTTTTTTTTCCTCAGAAGAATACTATCCCATTTGTAGGTTGCCCTACCAATCTGCAAAGCAATTGCTTTTTTGGTAAAGTTTTTTTGGTCTGTGTAAATCTAATTATTTGAAGAAGAGGTCCCACTGGTCTGCATAGCATCCAGCCACAACGCTGGATCAGAAGAAGGCAGTACAGACACAAAAAGCAAGGAACCTATTTCTGCAGGAGGGATGGTCTTTTCTAGGTGGGACATGCTCTGTTTAGCAAGTGGTGAATGTGCACAGAATAAAGAGTATGCAGTGAATGCCTGCTTAAAAAAGAAAATGACTAAATAATAGAAACAGTTACAAAAAGACCACCTTTTGGGCAGTAGAGATGAATGACAGTTTTATTGATTGTAAAGAAAAAACATAAGCTGCCAGAATACTTGGAGGGGGAAGAAATACAAAGGAAAAGACACAAGGATCATAAAAGAACAAAAAAAAAGGCTGCTGACATAATTTCTGATTTAAAAAAGAAAAAAAAAAAGCATAAATGGAAATTTCTCACAAAATCTGGAAAGACACTGTGCTCATCTATATCTGCAGCCTGAATTTCAGCATAAGCACAGCCAGAAGACATACAGCTGAAAATAGCATTCAAATACTGGAACTTCTGCTTTCCTTGATAGTCTGTTTGGGAAAGGAGGAGAAAAGACTTTTGAAAATAGAAAATAAAAAGGAAAAAACTACCAAAAACTAACCAATGAACCATGGAACATTAAGAAGTAGAATGAGGAAAGGAGATGGCTCCTACTAACCGACTGCTCTGCCAGGATGACAGTGATATTGGGTGTTTCTGTGGCAACATGCAGTGCTCAGAGGTAGAACAATGTAATTTCCACACTTCTGCAAGAGACAGGCAACCTGTGACACGTGGGCCAATAATGTTGACAAAAGTTTGAATATGATTTTTTTTCTCCCCTCAGGTATATCTTTGAGCCAGGTACAAAAACAGATATTGCCTCATGCCTGAGCACCCTGATGTCCTTTGGAAGCCAAAGCCTTGGGTTCAGAAGCACAAATGTTAAGAGAGCCAGTGGGCTAAGGCAGCATGAAACTGAATTTGTTTATACCTCCCACTATTAAATTTTCTTTCTATTTCCTCGTTTCAAATTGGTGGAGCTGTATTGCTTGTTGCAAGGAAAGTTATTTTGTTGGCTAAGGTAAGAAGCAACATATAAAAATAAAATTAAGATGAAGTCTGAAAATGGGACAGAAAATTTCTTTGAGTAAGGTTCAGCTATCTCTGAAAGATGAGCAAAGATAGCAGTATTGCAATCACTGCACAGCAGCAGCATCTTAGATGTTGGAGGTGTAAGAAAGGAAGGAAAAAATTAAGAAAATACATACTAGATGAGAATATGGAGTTTGGTTTTCAGGCCTTTACTCCTATAACAATACTGCTCACATAGTAAAAAAATAGAAAGCTACAATAACAGTAACATTTACTAAATGAAAGAGACCAGTCATTTTTCAGACACATTGCAGATGGGCATGTAAACAGCCTTCATGAGACCACACAATTTTGTTTCTCCAGAGTATTTTCATTTTTTAATTGTTATCCTTATAGTGAAAATAAGAGTTAATAGATTGTAGACTAGGGATTTAATGTTTGGGCTAGTTAGGCTTGCGTACTCGATAGCTCACTATAAATGTACGTATTGGAGCTTACAGTGAACTGTAGACATTTCATAATTGTTTCAAAAAGTAACTAACCTTCTCTGGCTCAACAGCCCTCATTGCACAACCAGAGTTATTATGTATGCACATAACAGCTCAAAAATTGCTATATAAATAATAATTATTGTCTAGTCACAACAGTTAATTACTCACTGTACTGTGGACAGGCAATACGTCAAGCAAATACCAGCTGTAAAAATGCAGCCATGTAATTAAATGAGTTAATTTCATTTATAAATGAGCACCTTTTGCTCTCCCAAGTTTGCTTCATAAACAATTACGGTTTGATAATACCATGTTTATTGTTTCAAGCCATTTTTACAGGAAGACAATTACATACAAGATGTCTTGGGGAAGAAAAGAAGATAGCATGAACTTCCTAGGATATAAGCACTGTAGTTAAGTGCAGGTCTTGTGGGATTTGGCTATGGGGACTGAAGGAAAACCAGAAACTCAGAAAAGAAAATCAAATTACCCTACCAGGCTCATACAATAAATACTAGAATAACACCATACTGCAACTAACCTCCATTATATTTCCAGCACTGATGTATTTAAGAGAGATGCTGCTTCAAGGAAGGATGTCGTTCCTCAGTAGTATAAAAGCTAGAGCACGACAACCCACTTTGCTTGCTCTCAGTTTTTACAGCACACAGTGTGTTTCTGGACCAGTACTGGGCCTCTGTGGTACTACAGTACAAGTAACATGTCTAAATATACAATCTTTGTGCAAAGTTATTCAGTTGCAGCTCTTTGTCCATCATCTCTTTTGAAAGACTACTTGATTTTCTAATTCCACATCAAGATAAAGACACTTGTAATGTTTTGACTTTCTGGCAATATAAACATATTTTTTGTGTGTTTGAGAATATACAATGAATGATTAGCTTTCTAATGTAAAGCAATCACCTAAGTGTGAATCTGATACAATAATTATAATACTACCCCTAAATATCAGTGACTAATATACAATGGCCATCATGAAAGACAGGAGAAAATCCTCTAGAGAAAAGATGAAAAAGCTGTTATAAAAGAGAAAAGGAGGAACATGTGATGAGAAGATTAAGAGCTGCATGTCAGTTTTACATGAAAGTCAAAAGTGTTGATGACAAGATACCTAACCTGGAGGAGAAGGTGTTATTCCAAGCTACACAAGCTGAACCCCCGTATGAACACAGTGAGGAATTACAATTGGAGGAGAGAAAAGAATTGGAGACAACAGAATAACAGAAAGTGTGTGTGTGTGCATGCCTGTGCATGTCAGGGGAAGACTAACATCAGAAGAAACTAAAATAGAATACAATTAGCAGATGAAGGAAGCAGGAATTTAAAAGAGCTGAAAATAGATTTTAAGAAACTATAATTAGTCTCAAAAAGAAGAAATGCATGAAAGAACCATTCACACAGTAAGCAGAAAGCAGAGAAATAAATGACACCTCAACATCTTTCTAGAAGTCTGTTTTCTGTGGGTCTCACTAGCGCACTATTCTGACTGCCAAAAATAGTTTTTAAAACCCATAAAAAGTATACAATACATCTACATATTTAGACACATAACTAAATGCCCAAGGTTGTAGAACTGCATTTGAATACTGAGGTCTTTCTGTATGTTATGATAATTCACTCTAACATGCAAGAACTGGGCTTTAAACTGTTTTTTAACTTGTAGCCCCTCCCAAGCACTAGAATATGAGCTAAGTTGATTAATAGAAGTTGTAGAAGTGTTGTTCATATCCCCTCAGTGCTTTACTTGCTTTTTCTTTAAAGTATATTATGTGCTGAAGTAATAAGAACACATTATGTTGGTCTGTAACAGCTTGAATCCAGGGTTGACATTTTGTCCAGTCTGCACATCAGACAGCTGTTGAGCGGTACCTAACCTGCATCAGCAATTATTATGGCCCCAACACATTGTGCACAATGATAAATGTCTGCTTTATTTCCTAACCTATTTTTTAAAAATTCTTTGTTCTTCTACTGAAAAAAAAATCTCAAGAATGAGCTCAAAAGGAAAGAAACTGTAAACTCCATGGAAAATGAAGTATTTACCTGCCTTTTGTACATTTTAAAGCCCCTTCTTTTTACACTGTTACTCACACTTTGTAAGTTGTAACTTGCCAAATAGACTAATGATTACAGACTGGATTTTTGCACATTCACTTGGTCCTGTTACAGTTCTCCAATAAGTGAATAAATGAATACTGACCTATCTCCTCCACATGATAGTCTGAAAAAAAAAAGCCATTAAGAAATGCTTTGTGCATGATTTTTGTAATTGCCCAGCTTCCATTCAGGTACCTAAAAAAGATTTTCCAAAATGCTTAGCAACTGACATAGTTAGCATATTCCAAAAAAGCTGATGTCTTATTTTGATAGCTATGTAAGATTGGAGTATTTTGCCAATGTTTTAGAGAAAGAAAAATCTAGTTTAGGAAACCTAATCTTCTTCCATTAACACCAAAAAAAAATATCACCTTAACAGTACTGTAACTAATTTGGACCTGAAATATATTTCCAGCATAATTTCCAGCTCTGCAAATATGGAAAGTGGAAAAAAAGATATAGCCTGCTACACACACTCTTAACTTCTGTGAAATAATAAGGAAGGACAGTATAAGACTTAATCAAATTAAGATGCAAAGCAAGAATCTGCCCACCTAAATGTACTCAGAGCTTCTGAAATAGAAAGTATATTTACTGAGTAAAGCATGACAGCTTCTAATATGTACAACAAAAGAGTCATCTGGGTTAAATACTTTATTACCCTAGTCTGCTTGAAGATTCTGATTTCCTTACCAGACGTCCTTCAAAAGAGTACAATTTAATCTGGCTTCACATACCACTATTGAATATTTCACAGAAAAAGTTTTGAATGGATTTCCATGTCAAAGAATCTCAAAATTTCTGAACAAGTAAGGCAAATATAACAGAATTCCACATCAGTCTGCACAGTAATCATACACATGATAAACTTTCTGCAGCAAAACTGCCCAAAGACAGGCTACCCATATTCTCACAAGCGAGCCCCAAGACATATGTGATGCTCCCTGACCTGTAACACTGCTCCCAGAAACCCTCCCATCATCAAGCAATGGATAACAGCTGTAAACACCTGGGAATGGCAGAGTTCAGCACTGCTATGTGTGTGCAGCATGTGCTTTCCCTCTTACTTCTCACATAGGGACATGGTTGATAGACCAGGGAACACAAACAGAGAGCCAGGGGAGGTGTAGCAGCATCGGAAATGGGACCTGTCACAGTTTCTGAAGCCAGCAGTGTCTCCTGCCAAGCTATTTGTGGAGGTTCCTCAGAGGAACATAGGACACACGTTTTAAGGATGACCGTAATCTCCATTCTTGAACTCTGTAACAGCTGACAGTCAGGGAGATGCTAGGCCAAACTTTCCACAGTCTCCTTCAAATGTCTGCAGCAGACCAATATTCAGCTGGCCAGGGAAAAATCTGCTCAAATGTTCAGATTTCTGATGTTATCCCAAGAACATCGTGGAATATTCTGACCGTGGCAAGGACTCAGAGCTGGATTTAGTCCAGCATTATGTGATCACCAGAGAGAAAAATTAATCCCTGAACAAAGCAGTTCAAGGGAAGCAGCACTGGGTACTGCAAGGAAGAGGATATGCATTTTGTAGTTAAGGAGTCAGGGCCTGCAAACTGAAGAGTTCCCTGCAATATCTGCAGAGCTCTTAGCACTTCTGAAGATGAGTTGTTGGGACTTCAATTTAAAGAAGCCTCTGAAAGTCTTAGAGGGTTTAGAAAGCAACATCACTTGTTCTGTTTTGCCATTCCATCTCAAAAGATGTAAAGTAACCTGGAAAAAAAAATTATACCACCCCAAAAAGAAAAATGCTTAATTTAACGACATCAACGTCTCAATCACATGGACTGGAATATTGTAGCTAAAAAATCATAAGTCAAATGTCTTCCATTTTATAGGTGATTAAAAACATAAAAAGTAAAAATTTTGCAAATAAATAAAGATGAACACTTCTCTTCTTTGAGTGGTCTGATTGTAGCAAATCAATTGCACACACATCCATTAGAACTAGGAACTTGTTTTTGTAACATGAAGACAAACTAAATCTAACACTTAAGGGAAGAGTAATATCGACACTGAAGTACAGCTGAGAATTTTAACTATCTTGAATGCTAAATATCACCACCACCCCCTGCTGATGCAAAGGAACCTCTTCTGTACTTACACATATGCAAGGAGTTATAGTAGGATATAGGTTGCTGAAGGTTCAAATTACAAATCCTGCATGGGTATTCAGTATGTATCATCACAGTTAACACCTAATTATTATGAAAATCAAGAGGGACAACATCAGACAATTATGAAAAAAATTGCTTCTAAATTTTAGGGATTTAATCATCAGATTCAATATCAAATTTAGGATGATAAATGAACTAGGGTTTTTTTCCAACAATATTTCATCTTAATCAATATCTTGCTCAACAAGCCACAGTTCCAGCACATTCTCTTGATTTCAACACTTTTAAAAATTCAGTGTAAAATATAATTAAATTATTCTCTTGTAAACTACTATCTTTGGCTCTGGGGAACAGAAAGCTTCCAAATTCTACCCAGTTAAAAATTTTTCACCAAGTTCTATATGAAATTAAGCTTTCCAAATCTCACTGAAATTTTCTCATACTACAAGGAAATTCTTTGAATATATTAAAAAGCTTTCCTGACCAAAAAAAAAAAAAAAAAAAAAAAAAAAAGCGAGAAAAACTGTAAGATCTTTCTCTTCCCGGAGAAAGTGTCCCTCTTAGCTGGCAGCAAGAAGAGTGACAAATAAGCTGTTCCTGAACTGAGACAAGAGGAAATCAGCTGTTATTGACATAGAGAGATGATGCTGCCACACTTCAAGGAGACTCTATGTGCAAGAACACTAAACCTTCTGGACATGGTGTCCTCACATGGGACAAACTCAGCCCACTGTGAAAGTACCACATGTTAAGTCACTTGAAGCATGTAAATGCAACTTTGTCAGCCTCATAAAGCCTCTTGTATGGGATTTCTGAAGTAGAACTTCAGCAGCCTGTCAGATTACTTTTTTGTTGTTGTTATTAGCAATTGGGAGAACTTGCTCTATTTGAAGAATTTGACTATTGGCCATGTTTCCTACTGTGCTAAGCATGGTTTACAGTTCAATGCCAAGGAGCACTCCTGAAATGTTTTCTTCTGTACACACACCTTCAGCTTTCACAACTGTTCTCTTCTTCACTTGGGCTCAAATGCATCCTAGCAAGATACTCTTTTTAAGAAAATCTACCCAAACGAAGACTGGAAGTGATACCTTCTTATATATCCATTTGGGGCACCTCTCAATCCCAATTCCTGAAAATCTCAACTAAACAAAAGCCAAGAGATTGTATTATCTGTAAAATTCTTCCAATTGATTGAGGGTTAAAGAGTTCTTCTTTCTATGAAAAGCAAAAAATACAAGGTATTTAATGAAGCTTAAAAAAATATGTAATTTTATTGTAGACAGAATCAATTTACTACAGAGTGAAAATTACCCAGATGATATAATTTTACTATTATCAGAAGAAAGGGAACAAAAATACTTAGCTATTCATACTCATCAAAGCATGCGATAAAAATGAACCATGTCTACGATTATGTTATCCCTACTCACATGAAAAATACCAACCAGGAGGAAGTAGAAGAAATTAGAAATTTTCTTCTCATAAGAACATTTACTTTATATGTTATAAAGACATAGTACTGGTCAAATTCCAAAATGGACATTGAGTGTTCACCATCCAAAGTAAATTGAGGGAAAATACACAGCTATTATGTCAGACATTCTGAGGAGGTAAGAGTTCAAAGGGCGTAACCAGTCAGAGATATTTCTGCACAGCAGCCACTACAAGTAGCTCTCCTGAGCACCTTCGAAAATCTAAAATGGTTACTCTTCTTATCAGGGTAAATTTTGCATCCCTGTAAATTGCTTAAAAGCTTTGCCTCCAAAATCCAGTATGAATCCATTGCTTTGCAGCTGGGGAGACCACAGTCTGAGAACCACCTTCACAGTAAAAAACCCCTGAGTTCTCCTTCATCCACCAGAGCTCCAGTAATTCTTTGTCCACATCTCCTTCATTCTCTTGATGGACCAGGAGCTATCAGAGGGTTTAGTTCTCCCTGTAATTTGCCCCGATGTTACTTAGGGTCAGGCAAAGAAGCAGCAAGAGGCACTAGGACAACAGAAATCAGACCCATCAGTGTCAGCCAGATCTGGGGTCTTGGACACAGCTCTTGTGCACATCACTATCAGACTTTCCCCCCTCTGCAACGATGAAGAGTTAAAAGATATGCAGGATAGTATCTTTATTAACAGGTATTTGTTGATCATTGACAAATGGTACAAGATAAATGACATAATATAATAAATCTCTTTACTCAGTTTTCACCGGATTTTTTTGTGATGGGGAGTGGGTATGACTGTTGTCATTCTTGCTGTCTTCATAAACCGCTTCTCTTTCATCCTTCCCTCCTTTTACAGCTTTTCCATCTTCTTGTTTAAGCTCACCAACCTATTTCTTATTCCCCTTTCTCCCCTCCCACAGACGTGGGTTTTTTCAGTCTTTAAATCTCTTCTAGAAACCAGAACTGAGAAGGCAAATCTGAAGATGCCCAGCAAGCTCAGTCAAAATAGCAGCACTAAGCTGGCAGCTTCTGTCCACCAAAAGACTTCACAGAGGACATTCATGTTCAAGCAAAATATTTAAGTTAGATATCATTGCAAAGACAGTAGATATGCTCTTTTTTTGGGCTGTAACTCTGTGTTTAACCATGAATTGGACCCTAAAGGTGAGAAGCCTGAACACTTACATTAAATACAAAATTTAAAAAAATAATTTGAGGCTTTATTTTTAAATTAAAATCAATTGAGAGTTGAGTTACTCTTCTGGTAAACAAGGATTTGATTTTGTGAAAAATTTGACTCTTCAAAAGTATTTGAAGTCTTAAATTTTCTTTCAGGATAAAATCACAACAGAATTGGCTGAAGAATATATGAATGTAAGTTATGGGGGAGCAAATAAATTGTGGAGAAAAAAGCCCCCAACCTTTTAAATATCAGACTAGGGATATTTTAGAACACCCTACTCAGAAGAGTAGTGGAAAAGAAGAAAAAATATTAGTTTCTGACATGGAAAAATTTAAAAATGGATAGCTCTGCTGCCTGCAATAGGAAGAGGGTGAAACTGCACAAGTCTCTCAGTCACTGTATTCTCAAATTCGTGGCAATTATGACCAAACAAATCAATCTTCAGATTTGAGTAAAATCAACATAAAAGTAAAATTTTAAAAATAATATAGGAAATGTAAAAGGGTAAAAATTGTGATAACTTTTTAAGACTTAAGAAAGTGAAGGAAGATAATTATAAAACAGCTATTTGTTTCAGTTACTTGTATGTAGCAGGAACCTGAAAAGGCACGAGGTTAATTATACTTTGTATGTAATGTTTTCATTAGAACACCTTTGGTAAGTATAACAGGTTCTCTGAAACTGCAATCATTATTTACTGCACCCATCAGTCCAGAAACATGTATTAGCTGCAATGTCTACAGAGAAAGCAACACATACTGAATTTAAACAGAAATCTCAATGCCTAGGTAAATGCCTCAGAAATTCTCGTGTGCAATTTTATCTATATTTATATTTCTAAGATTTCCCACCTTCAGTTTTGTGACTCAATATTATTATTCATCTTAACGTTAAAGTCTGAAACATTTCAAATGCATCCCAGCATTTCAGGAAACCACAACACCCAGCTATTCCCCACAATGAGTGAAAGCACCATCGCACACAGCAGTAAATCACTGTTTGTCTTCCACAGTAACTGCATCTTTTATACACCATTTGTGTGGGGTTTTGTAACATCATTCAGAAGAGCACTGTAAGCAATATTATAAATTCAGCACTGCCAGCATGGTGCTTACATTTTCACATTAACTGATGGTTTTTTTCCCTGATAAGTAGAGATATGGTTACTGATATCAGATAAACTTGGAAACACAAAAATAAAATCCCCGTTGATAACAGAGTTTGGAATAAATCACTCTTATCTGGCCAGGGAAGTGCCAATGATAAATTCAAGAGAATAGAAATGACAATGGGCTGCGCAAAGTGTGGGGGTTGTTCTGTGCTCTCTCCAGCCTCCTCTTTGACTGCATCCACCCAACTTCATCCGCCCCCTCGCCTGGTGTCTCTGCTCAGGAAACAAGGAAAAGAACACCACGTGCAAGGAACAGGAGACTTGCACATTGTGATGGTGGAAAAACACAAGCCATGTCACTAGCCCAATGCATACCTTTGTATGCACTAACATGTGGAATTTACTGCCTCAGAATTTTGCCTTGCTGCACGTAAAGTATGAGATTACAAGGAATAGATGTGAGATATGTACTTTAACAATGGAGCAAAAATTGAGAGATGATGATTTATGTATTTAAGGGGATTAATTTTAGTTAATAAAACTTTGGAATGACCTCGGAGCAAGTTATTAAATAGAAATGATTGAGCACTTTTAGAAAAACTGTAAAAAGCTTGTTAAAAATGCTTGTGACCCTGTTTTCGGTCATGTAATTAAAATATTATGCAGTTAAGCACTTCATTTAAATGTATATAGTGCTGAATGAAGAAAAATTACGGTAATTCAAACTTACAGCTACTCATCTATATACCATAATATGTAAAAAAAAACAGAAGGAAGAGAAAAATCAGAGAGGCCAATCTCCTACAGGTCGTACAGTCGTGTAGCTACTGTAAGAAGCCACAGAAAACACTTTTTAAGCTTTGAAATAAAGCCAGATTTTGCTCATAAGAATACAATGCTGCATATAAAACAGTCTTGTGCAGTTGCATCTGAAAAGATATATTTTCACATATAAAGAAAGGGAAAGGAAGGGATGAAATGGTAGGAAAGAATGGCGCTAAACATGGTTAAGGGCAAAAATCCCAGAAAACACATAATTAGGAAAAACCCCAAGCAAACCAGTTTTGGGGGGGTTTTATTAGTGTTAAAATAGTATTATTTGTATATGTTCTAGAAGTACCTGTAAATATTTTTATACAAATACAAATATCTATAAATACCATCACGAGAAAGGTCCTCAAAATCAGGTTATTCTTATGTTTTCAAAAGTTTCATGGCTTTTTGTTTCCTCAAAAAATAGCCTTGTAAGTATTACTTACAAATGAGTATTTTGCAATTAAAAAGAGTATTTTTACTGGCTGGTCTGAGTCTGCATGTAAGGGAAAGCACATTGTCCTTGATGCACTTTAAGCATACAAATTATAATGGTCTTTTTGCTGCTGAAAACCTCATGCTGTTTTGGCAGTCCATGCTCTTGACAATGTATATGGCTGCTTTCACTAGAAATACCTCTAACTCCTGTCTTTCCTTACGTTGCGCCCCAACTGCTTTTTGGCAAAGTGAGAGGAAAGAGCACACCAAGAAATAAAAATTAATTCAATCCAGAATTTTTTTCAGACCCGAAAAGTCTTTTCAGAAGGTTGGATATATACAGCAGTCAATGGGCACATAGGAAAAGGTGCTACAAAGGAGATCCTGTCAAACCCTTGTCATTTGACAAGTTTAACAGACAGAGGCTTGACAAGGTTCAGCAGAATGTAGATACAACCTTCAGGTGGACCCTGAAAAAAGTCTTGGCTACTTTATAAACCACTATTATTTTATCTGCAGTATATAAATATTTATCTATATATCCATACAGATATATGTCCACAGTATTATTAGAAACATAAAACATTTGAGAAAGTTAGGCTTTAATGTTTTGGGTTTGGGTTTTATTTGGGTTTTTTATACAAGTTTGAGCAACCTGGCCTAGTGGAAGTTGTCCCTGCCTGTTGGCTGTGGGGTTGGAACTAGATGATATTTCAGATCCCTTCCAAACCAAACCGTTCTAGGTTTCCATAATTCTATGAATTCACAGGTTTATACCCATACAATAATCATATTTCTGAAAGAAAAATTGATATTAATCCTCTGAGATGTAATGGAGAAAGCAAAGAACACTATCTAATGAAGACAAGCATTTGTAGAAAGGAGCAAACGCACCAACCTACCAACATTCAGATGCTCTGTTAGAGCAAAAGGACAGCAAACTTGTAATCTTAACCTATATCTTTGTTTCTCTTGTTAAATCGCATATACATAATATAGAGGCATTCTAGATTTAATTTAAACTTTTAAAAAAATGCATTTTCAGCTAGTTTCTGGATGTGCCTTTGGAAATTGTGAACTTTTGTCAGCTGTTGGCTCATAGGAACAATTATTTTCCATATCCAATGGTTCAGCATATTTTCCCATAAAGAAGTCCTAAATAACATGAATGATAAAAATTAGGATCATAGTTCCACTGAACATGCTTACAGCCTTATTCAATGCTTCATCTCCACTAAACCACTATGATTCAGGTGAGGTGTGTGTTGGGGAAAGCCACCAATCAAAACAATTAATCAAAGTACCCACACTCCATCTTATCTGTGTTGTTCCAGCATCTTTTTGCTATTTTCCACACATTGTCCCACTCAACTGAATTTGCTCCAAAAGTGGTATTATGGTTTTATCACCACAGCCAAAGCCTTAAATTCTTCTAGATAATGTTGAATAAGAAGCATAACTAGAACTAAAGGAGTTGCCCAACAAGCTATTCTTGTTTTCTTCTAAATGCACTAGTTAAATAACAAACCTGCAAAACACCCTAAGGCAGACAATGGTTGTACCTTTTCAATTACATTTACGAAATTTTATGACACAAAAGAGAGCTCTGAGAAAGATTCAATAATCTGGAACAGAAGATATATTATTGATACTACCATAAGACTGAAACAATCCTGATCAATACATACAAGGGCTGTTAAAAAAGAAATAACACCCACTAGTACTCCTTTTTATTTACTTACAGTTGAAGAAATTTAATTTTGAAATAAAAACAAGGACCCCACACTATACTCATAAAATTCAGTAAATTGTAAGATCAGCTTTTTCAGGCCATTAGGTAATATATAATACTTACTGCTGAATCGTTTACAAATATTATTGGCTAGAGAGTCCCCATAAAACAAACACACAAAGGCAAAATGGAATTTACTTTGTATAATTGTCTGTTTTCTTCCTGTATACAGATTAATTAATACAAATTCTATTAATCTAGAAATTAATTAATAAAAATTCTGTTAATCTAACTCATCAGATTAACTTGGATGTAAGTAATGTATCTGCTTAACTTTACAAATTGTCCAGGTAAATCCAATGCACCACAATTATTTA
>VWZT01010874.1:316-32183 GCA_013397055.1 Pachycephala philippinensis | reverse complement strand
TGTTTCTCAGCTGCTCACGGGCTCCGAGGGGCTTTCTTGCAGCACCCCGGGGGTGCCGTGCCTCGGCCCCGAAGAGGGAAGGGGAGAGGGCAGGGGGCTCAGCCCGGCCCGGCGGGCTCCGGCCCCGCCACCCCTCCTGGTGAGGGACCGGAACCAGAAGAGAGCGAATTCCCCGCGCCAGTGCGTTTTATATGCAAAATTGCGAGAAGCGATTGGTCCAAAACCCTGTCCATCAACTCAGTCTCTTCAAACCACCACAAAAATAAAAGTAGTTTCTTGTTCTTGTTGACATATGAGTAACCACGGAAAAAGGACTGAGCAGTCAAAGGAGAAATAGATGATGTTTTCTTTTTACCAATCTCTGCCAAAGTCAACAAAACCAGGCTTAAAACTGATGAAATCTTCGCAAAGCTTCTGGGTATTTTAGGTGTGATTTCATTTATCTTCTGCAGCTGCAAAGATTACATCTCTTTGTATTTGGATAAAACTTTTGTTGTGGGGTTTTGCTCTGTTGTATTTCAGAATTAGTGCTAGTGGTTTACATAGAATTTCTTATAAACTTTGTGTTTCATTGCAGTACTTTTATGGCGGAAATGAAATTATCAGAGACGCTTCATATTGCCCTAATTCTGTGACTTCAATGTATATGGCTTATCCTGGATTAGTTATTCTCTCAGTAGCTTTTTGTACTGGTGATTGCTTGCAACCAATTTTGCTGTTGCTCTTGTTTAAATGCTAAAGAAAAAGTGCAAGTTTCATGTTTAGTTATATGCACGAAAGGAGAATAAAACTTTGCAACTTGGCAGTCTATAAATAGGGCAGCTGTGACTAATAGGACACTAGAAAAATATTTGTCAGTCCTGACTAGCTTTCGGTTCTATAATAGCAGAATTAACAGTGGAACAAATACTGGACAAAAATCATCAGATGTGAAGAATTTAGAAATGCTGAAAAAGTAATAGCTTAGGTTTGTGTTTGGAAAAAAAAGAAATCAGTAGATTGCAAATCCTCCTAATAGGGAGTTTAGGTACTATTTTTAACTGGAAAAGTCACTTTAAAGCTATCTGATTTTACCCTGTGCAGTGTATAAGTATGCAGGAAAGTAGAGGTAGGTGAGTGTCTGAAACTGGATTTTTCATGTGGAAGAGCAGGCTCATTCCCTGTGGGAGTTTGTGCTGGTTGTTTGGCGTATGGAAGCAGCATTATGGTCCAAGTGGAGTCCAACTGCAGAAACGTAATCTGTGTGTTGCTCTTTCAGGTTTGAGTATGAGCACAGTTGAAGAAGAGTCTGACACAGTGACAGTAGAAACCGTGAACTCTGTGACTTTGACTCAGGACACTGAAGGGAACCTAATTCTTCACTGCCCTCAAAATGGTATAGAATTGTATTGCATAGTATTTTTTTTTCTTCTTTGTTTGGATTGATCTGACCACCATACATCCCTGCCCACAATATCTGTGAGCTACTCAGGTTCAGTTTACTGTGCAATAATTGTTCTGCTTTGGTTTAAAGAATGATTAAGTGTTGAATTAGGTCTAAATCCCAAAATTGTCTGTGTGTTACCAACAAAGATACAGCTGCTGTGGTTTATTTCAGTGGAAACGGATTCTTAGAACCAAGCACATACCCAAATTTCTGTAGACTGGTTTGCGTTTGACAGGGTGTGGATGGAATTTTTAAAGAAAGTACATGTTGAAGAAAGCAGGTGAAAAGAAAGCAGGTGAACTGTTGTTGCCCATAACTAAGTCCAAGTTCCTGGGCAGCAGCAAAGCACTGAACCACCCTGTCACATTTGCTTTTACTATTTACTTTGGCCCACTTTTTAGGAGAACTCTGTCCAAGGCTCCACTTAGCTTACAGGAAGTAACCTGGATATGTTTCTGTTGTTAGAAGCTGATGAAGTAGACTCTGAAGACAGCTCTGAACCTCCACACAAGAGGCTTTGCTTATCAGAGGATGATCAAAGCCTTGATGATTCTACTCCGTGCATTTCTGTTGTTGCGGTTCCAAGTAAGTTCTTTTAAGTTTATGTACTCCTGTAGCAAAAAATATCTGTTGGTAAAGGTTAAAAGTGAACTCTTTGAATCACAGTAGAATATTTTGCATGGGTTTTTTTTCTTCCAAATTTTATTAATATACTTGGGTATCATCTTTTCTCTCATCCTTGGATAGTTTTGCAGCAATTAGTATTTATACAGTACTGGCAAAATAAGCCTGCCTTAAAGTAGATAAGAGACCTGCAGGCGCAGGTGCATTGAATAAACTGAAGGATAAGTGAATGAACAGCAAACTAGATGCTCTCCACCTGCTAAGAGATTAGGTTTTTTTACTGATCCGACAGTATAGTTAGTATTTCAGTGTTTTGTAATATTGAGGTGTATGCAAAAGAGATTGATGTAAAAAAGATAGGGTGAATACTGAATTAATGTTAAGGAAGATGATTGAATATTAGACAGTTTAATATAATCTCCCAAAGAGAGCTAAAACCAGACGGAGTTAAAATACCAATTTGCAATATCTAGAGTGGCTGTTTATTTGGTAGAAACTCCTTAGAAGTAAAGGCATCATCATGTTGAAGGAGGACTGGGGAAAAGGCATGCAGCCAGAAGGTTTGAATGTTGTCCTTTAATAACTGGAAAATACCGGAGGGCTGGAAAGGAAGTATTAATACAGTTTCAAATGTTTGCATCAAACACATTTTGTTTATGTTTCACATTAGGTCTTAGTTGTAGTCAAGTGTAAAACTGAAGGTTTCAAAACCCGTATTTAAATTTTATGAAGAGAGCAGTTGATAATCATTTTAGTGAATTTACTGTGACAACAAATAAATACCAAATAAGGCTCTTCAAAATTTTCAGTTCAAAGGTAGCAGTTTATAAAACTTGCAGCATGTGTAAAAAAATGCTACAGGAGTAAAGTATGCGGCTAACTTACCCATTCTAAAGTTTCAGAAAATGATCAAAGCTTTGAGGTGACCATGACTGCTACCACTGAGGTAGCTGAAGATGAGATTAATGAAGGAACTGTTACCCAGATTCAGGTACAGTAAAACTTCAAAATTTACCTATTTGATGCTTTTTTTTTTAATTGAAATGAAAAGGGGAACAAGTATCAGAAACGCTTACTGAATGAATAAGACTCCTTGAAACTAATGTATGTGAGCATAGATCTTGTTTGTAAAAATGCTGTTCTGTAAAAGGGCAGTTCAATAATTTTATGTATGAGAGAGGTTATTTGTAGTCTAAGTTACTGCCTAAAGAGCACTACAACAAAGAGTAATAGAGGTAACCCTCCACTGGTAATTACGTGCTCTGTTGTGATCTGCATAGAAGACAAGTTTATCTGTTATTTCTGTCATTCTTTGATTATAAGTTAAGCTTTATAACAGGCTTAAGAAGTCTTTGTCTTGTCACCAGTCCTAACAGTTACATGCAGTTTTCGTTGTGGGTATACCACGTTTAAAAGTTCTAGATTGGAGATGCTGGATATAGTCCTGTTTCCTCCACTCCACAGAGTGAGACTCTTCTTACTTACTGTACATTAAACAAGATGAAGAATGTTACCTAATTAATTCTCACAACATCTGTATATTAAGATGCTAAATCTTACTCAGGTTTTTTAAGAAAGGTGATACTTTCAATGCCGTATCTAAAACGTGGTACTTTTGAAGTCAGCAAGGTGATGAGGTGTGCTGATTTAATTTGCGTTCAAACTATGTCTCCATGTTAATTGCAAAGTGATATGAACAACTGAATATCTGACTGTATCATTTCATATTGGTCTCTTCAAGATTCTTCAGAATGAACAGCTGGATGAAATCTCCCCGATGGGCAATGAAGAAGTATCAGCTGTTAGTCAGGCCTGGTTCACAACCAAAGAGGATAAGGATTCTCTAACCAATAAAGGTAGGATATTTCAAATGCAGTTCTCTCATGCTGTAAAAAGGTAAGCTGTTCCAAATGTCACAGAGCATTTTGCAAGTTGCATAAAGTAATCTCTGGTCTGGCTTTTTGGAGGTGAGCCATGCCTGTAGTGGTGACAGTAGTGGCCACAGTAGGGAAGGGCTGTGGGTGCTGTGTGTCGGCCCAGGTGGGGCAGAGAGTTGTGTTTGCCTGGTCAGGGGGTGGGAAGCTGCAGCAGAGCGGAGGACAACCAGGAGAAAAAACCAATCCATGATCAGGTTAATGGAGTTGCTTCAGAAGAAGAGGGCTCCTGCAGCGCAGGATCTAATGAAATAATCTATACTACTACTAAAACTTCCACCCCACTGGGCATTCCTCCCTTTCCAAATATATCTTTGCAATCATGTAGTAGTTGCTGAACTTAAGAGCTTTCGTTTTTTCTTTCCTCCCCCCAGGGGAAGTGCCTTTCTAAACCTAGAGAAACAACTTAGTGTCAAATGAAGACATGTTGTCTCCCCAGTTTCCTCAGCCTCTCTACTGTTTTTCTTACTTCGACTTTTACTTTTCTAGAGGAAAAATATTTTTTTTTCAGTCAGTTCAAAGCAACTCCCTTTTTTGTTAGAAACCTTCAGGAAGAGACACAGCATTGTCAGCCAGTCAAAGGAGGGCACTAAATCTGGTGATTCCAGTTAAGGGATTAATAACTTGAGGAAGACATTTCTAGTAAAATATGCCCGGAAAAATATTTGAGAATCTCTACTGGCTGAACTTTTCTTGTAAACTCTGTGGTTTGTCAGGAGATCAGCAGTGGAGGAATGCCAGTATGTGTCTTCTTTTACAGTAGCTCAGAGTTTGGCATTTGATGCCTGAGCTCATCATTTTATAGCAGTCTCCACCTGATAATGCTTTCTTCCCAAACCTGTGGACAGGTTATGATAATCTTGACTATGAACATGCAAACATGTGAAACACAGAATAGATGTCCTTTCCTAAAACAGTTTGGTATTAAAGGTTATTCCATGTAAAGAGTAGCAGTGTCCCATTAAGTCAGTTCAGAGGCTTGGACAGAGGTGTGAATCACAGTTACAGTAATACATTATTTTTCTGTGTCTGTAGCTGTGGAAGAAGAGATTGAAGTTGTGGGGCACAGGGAAAGAGTACTCTCTCACCAGTTCCAATGGAATTAGTAATAATGCCTGTACTTTTCATTATAATTGGATTTGAGTAAACAGTCTCTTTGGTGTGTTCTGTCTCTCAGCTCTGGTAATTAGCAGGCTGAGAAGGAAGTACCCTGATTTTTCTGAGCAGAGGTGGGCAGGTAGCCAGCACACACCAGTATGTAAACTGGGTCACACCAGCATAAGCTTAATTAAAAGTATGGTATGACCATAAGGGGAAAAAAGGTTAATTTAGAGGAGGAATGTTTTATTGATAGACTTCAGGTTTGAAATTTTCCCTCTGAATAAAGTTGGTTGGGTTTGCTTTTAAAGCTTAGCTGGCATTGTAGTTTCTAAGGGCATAGACAGACAGGAAACGTTATTGTTTGTTTCTATTGGTTTGCCACTTTTATTTGGGAAGTAAAAGACTCGCCACAAGTTTTTATCTTGACTGTGACCTCTGAGAATTACTCCCAATGCAAAAAAAAAGGAGAGAGATGGGGACCAGCTTGTCAAAAAAGACTAAGTGGAGCCTTTACCTCTATGAAAAGCGCTCACAGTAGGTGGCACTACTCACATGTTCAGGAGTGTTAAGGCATGCAAGAGAACCCCATGTTGTTGCCAATTCCTCAGGTAATATTCTGAGTCACGTTTTATGTTCCAGCTTCTAGAATCATTTTGAGTGCATGGAAATTTCAGCTGTCAGTTTAAAGACAGAAATTTTCTGGTTGCAGCTGAAGAGAAAGTCTGAAAATGTGACTTGACAGCGCATAGAGGAGTTCATGTTCTGTTTTTAAAAATGGGATGTTTTTGAAGAGGGGTCTGACTCACATTATTTAAATATTAGTTGATGGTTACTGTCAGTTATGAAATAACATCTGTTTAAAATTAATTCTAGTTATATTTTTAGTAGCTAAAATTACTCTTTTCTTTGTTAATTGCAGTATGGGTCATGTATTCAGATACTTCTGTTCTTGCTGGTTTTCTGGCCTTCACTTCAGTAATTAGTTTGTCATTTCTATTTTCAGGCCATAAGTGGAAGCAAGGGATGTGGTCAAAGGAAGAAATTGACATTTTGATGAGTAACATTGAGCGTTATTTAAAGGTATGTTTAGAATATGTTCCCTGCTTGTTGGTGTGATGATGCAGTTCCTGCTGGAAACCAACTTTCTTTAGTACTTCCCAGAATGTACAATAAGTGTTTCAGATTGGTTTGTTGTAAAAATGGTCATTACCCATTTGACATACATAAAAAAAATTTATTCATAGACAGGGTTTAAGTACTACTGAATGTAACATTGCTTTTAATTTTGTACTGAATATAGCCCATTTTGAGCATCCTGACATGACATTTTACATGGTTAAATCTCTTTCTCTGATTATACATTGAGGACTCATAAAACCTTTGTTGAAGATGGTGGAAAAAAATTGCACTAGCAGTAGAAATAATTCTCCTTAGGTAGCACTGAATACAAGTTCCAGCCTTCCTTGGTGCCAAGTCTGTGATTGTGTACTTCACTAGCGGGATGTCTGTGTCTGCTTTCTTCCCCTTAAATTATTGGGGTCAGAGTTCAGTGCACATGGGCATGTGGTGAACACACTAACGGTGATAATTGCCCATAAGTCATATTTGTGGTAGGTTTGCAGCTGAGAATATTTGAGCTGAGCCCTAACAACTGAGAATATATAGCCTGGATGTTACAGTTTCACCATCCTTCAGTTGTGGTTTTAAAAAAAGCCCTGAATTTAGTGTTCATTGGAATAAAAATCCGCAGTATCAGTTGTAGAGAGTGTTGTCTGCCCACACACATATTAGAGTTTCTGCCACAAAATCATTAATGGGTAATACTGTTTTAAATCTAGTGAGGCTTTTTTAAGCTAGCTAAAAAACTTTTCTGAGTTACTGGTAAATCATTTGATTCATTCTTTTCCCTTGATTCATTCTTTTCTCATTTATCCGCTTTCTTGTACTGCTTTGAATAATTGAAATACAGTGATTCTTAGTTTAAGCTGAAGTTCAGCTTAAGCTTTACTGTTGTAGTTCATTGCAGTGTTTTTGTATTGAATTTGAGTTTCCATCAGAACGAGTAGTTTAACTGAAAGAAATTGTTTTTGCATAAGGAATATCTAAAATTATGTAATAAATTGGTATAGCACTGTTTGACAACCTTCTCTTGTATGGCCCCAGGCTAATCCACCACAGTACATTTTCCATGATGTTCTATATGATGGTTCCATTTTTGATCTTAAAATACACATTGGACAGATTTTTTTTTTCTTAAATGTGGATAGGAGTTAGAGCTTCTGTGTCTCCCTGGACTCCAACGTAAAAAAACCAAAACAACAAAACCTACTCTTCAAGGATTTGTATTTGAGGGAGCTAATCCATAAATACTCAGTTTTACTTTCAGACTGTAGTATTTGTGATACACAGAAAGTTGCATAATGGCTTCAGCTCTTGTGTTCTACTTCTTGATTCCTAGGAGACTTTATCTAAGGTGTTTTGTTTGTGGTTTTTGTTTTTGTTTTTTTTTTAAATGCTTTGTTCTAGGCCCGTGGAATAAAAGATGCCACTGAAATTATATTTGAAATGTCAAAAGATGAAAGAAAAGATTTCTACAGGACAATAGCTTGGGGTCTGAATCGGCCTCTCTTTGCTGTCTATAGAAGAGTTCTTCGCATGTATGATGACAGAAACCATGTTGGAAAGTATGAAACCCTCTAATGCTGCATGGTTTTATTGGTATGAGTAGGGTCATGTATTTATGTTTGACATGTTCTATGTGAGAGAAAATTTTAGCCAAACAGACCTAGATCTTCCTAATATGTCACCTCTGCTCAATTCTGATAGATCAGCCTTGACAATAGTTGTGTTCAATTGATGGTATTCAATGACAACTTTAAAAAACAGACAAACAAACAACCAACCCAAAACAAAGGTGAATAACAGATTCTTACATGATGAGGAGACTTGGACACAAGCTTGGATCTGCTGAGATGTAACTTTTTCTAGAGCTGTGACCTGGAAGTAACTGATCTTCACCCCTTATGCCCTTGCTTGCCCTTCTTTAAAGCAGTGGTCTGGTGCCATCCAGAAAGGATATTATGTTTTAATTTTTGAAGGTAGCTGAAAATTAAAAATACCTTCTCAATGCTGATTTACTTTTTTGATGGAAAGTCAGCTTTATGGTGATGGTGAACTGGGACAGTAGGGAAGAATTAGCTGTTTATTTGAAAGACTAATACAGAAAGTTCTAATTCTATTCATAGGAGTAAGATCACGGAGAATGAGGAATTTTTCTGACAAATGAGAGGAATGTTATACCAGTTAACCTGAGAAATGCTCTAATGTGGAAAATGGCATTTGTCTCTCGCATTCTTCCAAAATATTCAGTCAGATTGTTTCTTACAGCTGAAATTCCTTAATCTCTTGTTGTAACTAAGTGTGTGCTGTGTGGTTAGTAAAATAAAAATATGCTGCATGCTTTCTGTTTAAAATAATGTCTTTTTATTTACCTGTTGCTTAGGTATACTCCTGAGGAAATTGAAAAGCTTAAAGAGTAAGTAAGGTCACTCTTTCTTGTTTATATTTAGTAGCTTGATTAATTTTTAAAGGTTTCCTTATATGAAATTGCTGAAGAGTTACAAGTAAATTTGACTGCTCCAACACTATCCAAAAATAGTGGTTACTATCTAAAGAGGAATGAAACTACATTTGGATTCTTTTAAAACTGTTTTCTAATGTGTGTTCAGGACCTAACAATATGCACCAAAGTTCTAAAGCCAGGCTTCTGTTGTAACTAGGAATGTTTCAAATTTTTACAAGCACAGTCAGTATTTGTGGTTATGAGAAACAGAAATGCCAATTCTTTAGGAAATCTGAACAAAGGTTATTCCTAATGAAAATGGCAGGGCAAGAGTAGGATCTCCCCTAGGAAGTATTACAGATACATAAATTATCAGTACAGCTCAGAAAATCTAATTTTGAGTAGGAACCTGATAGATCAGGGAGATGGGGCTTTATCCCCTCCTGCACATTTCCAGGGTTGAGCAGCTGGAAGAAACTGTTGGACTGAAGGAAGGAAGGAGGGGGTATATTGCATTGCATTGATGGATCTGTTTGGATCAGTTGAGCTGCTTTGTGTCAGTCACAAGGTGCCTGTGGTTCCAGATGTGTCAGAACTAGTCATGGATCAACATTTTAAGCAACCTGCTGTCATGTGAAGGAGGAAAATTATTGTTAAAATGATGAACATGATTATGCAGTGTTTTGCTTAATTTAAATTGTAGGATGCCGGGGCTTTCATCGGGCATTATTTAAATTTCTCAAGTGCTCTCTACACCACCTGAAAATCATTGAGGAACCTATATAGAATGGAAGTTGCTATTTATCTAAACATTCATATTGTGTTTAACACATTCATTAAGCCTCACAATGTTCTTGCAAGGCAGATATTAAGCATTTTATAAGTATCTTGTGGCTTAGCTGGCCCAAAAGGCTTCTAGAAACACATAGGAAAAATAGCAGAAAATATTAATAGTGAAGTAGCAAAGTGATTCCCCATTCTGTCTTTAAGCCTGTAAACTGCACGTTCATCCTGTTTTTATTAGAGAATATATGACTTTTTGGTGATTTCCTAACTGGATATAGTGCTAATGAGCACATTTCTCTTTAGGCTGAGAGTAAAGCATGGTAATGACTGGGCCACAATAGGAGCCGCCCTGGGGAGAAGTGCTTCATCTGTAAAGGATCGATGTAGACTGATGAAGGATACTTGCAACACAGGTGAGGTAAATGCTGGTGTCAAAAATGGATATTCTGTTTAAAGTTCTGTCCCTTGTGTTTAATGGTTATAAACTTACACTGTGTGTTTGGTGTCAAGAGAGAGACAGATGCACTGCAGGTGTAAAATACTGTTTATTTTTTCATGTATATATTAAAATATAAAGGAAAATTTAGGCAGACCTCATGTGATTAATTTCCACTAAGTTGTTGCATGGTTAATTCACTCCAGCTAATACAGTTCAGATAGCTTGGATCAGTTTGCTTTGGTCACTGTTTGGACAAGTTCTGTGGGGCCTCATTCATCTGTGAGAGGAACAGAAAAGAGAGAAATTTGGCAGCAGAACAATGGAATTGTTGATTTGTTAATCAAGAATGGATATAATATAAACTGTTAGTAATTAAGAACAGTTACATCTTCACAAGTCAATATTTTCATCTGGAATAAGGTGTTGGACATGGAAGTTAAATGTCTGCTGGCATGCTACGGATCAGAACAGAGGGTATCTGCTGCTAGTTAAGTTGGAGGGCTTCTCTCTCTTTCAGGAAAGTGGACAGAGAAAGAAGAAAAAAGGCTGGCAGAAGTAGTGCACGAGCTGACGAGCACAGAGCCAGGTGACATTGTCACACAAGGTGTGTCGTGGGCTGCTGTGGCTGAACGGGTCGGGACGCGCTCGGAGAAGCAGTGCCGCTCCAAATGGCTCAACTATCTCAACTGGAAACAGAGTGGGGGCACCGAGTGGACCAAGGAGGATGAAATAAATCTGATCTTAAGGTTTGTTATTTTAGTTACTTTTAAAGGTTTGTAATATGTGTTGCTAGCAGGATTCCATTGGGGTCCATTTTGCTGGTTTCCTAGACACTGAAAATTCTAGAACCTTCCAAAAATCACTGCTGTGTTTACAGTTCCCAGAGATTTATTATTGAACATATTTTTTGTTTTTTGTTTTTTTAGTGAATGTTAGTGTTCGTGAAAGGTGTCAGATTGAAAACCCTGGAGACTGAAGTCTTCTTTATTCCACAGAAAAGGTACAGCACAGGCAGCAAACCGTGCAAGCTTCCCACACGTTGCCCCACCGATGCGCTTTAACCCTTAACTGGAGGGTAGCTCAGTCTCCCTGCCCGTTCAGTCCTTGGCCTCTCTGCTGAGATGACCAACAAGGGTCAAGTGTGGTGGTGGTTTCTGTGATGTGGACGTCTTGTCTACAAAGAGCTAAACTGAGACTGCAAATTAATTTCATGTAGGCCACCAAACACTGATTGGATATCAGCATCTCTGACTACATTTGAACTGGCAACTTGGTAGTGACTTTGGAAATCTTTTGCTCTCTCCAGTCCTCCTCCCATTTTGAATGCCTTTAACTCAGGCTTTTTAGCCAGTGGATTTTTATGGTTGGGTGGGAATAAAAAGCCAAGACATTACAAAGTACTTACTTACAAAGTAGTATTAACAAATTTACTGAAGCTGTTTGAACTCAAACTGAGGAGCCTGATTCCACATTTCAGAATGTGCTGGGTATATTTCTTAGTATTTCTGGTTTGGTCTGTCCAGATATCATTTACTCGTCCTACAGGGTTGGTCTTGGTAGTTTTTTTTATTTTTACTTTTTTCTTTTCTTTAGCTAGCAAGAGTGCTCTTGCTTTGTTTGTGAAGAGGACTTTTCTTAACTTCCACAAAAATATTTTTCCCTGACTATTCACCTCTCTTTCATATGCTCCATGTACAGATAAGGGCAGATCACAGATTTTTAGTGATGTCAAACAGATTCTGGTAGAGAAGACTGTCCCTTATCTGGAGAGCCTGGTGGGATTGATTTATGCAAAAGTGTTTAATGCTGTAGTTAACTTCATCTACTTTGGCTAAGAAGCATCTGAGAGAAGGCAAAAATCTGTGTTAAGGATGGATGGTTGTTACTTAGAGGAAAACAAGTAAATATCATAACATGAAATTAATTAAGTGAAAGTTCAGAGTGAATCTCAGGAAGTATTTCCTGCCTTGGAGATGTAAAAAGAAAAGATGCAAGTACCACCACTTGGAATGCTTCACGATAATCCGATCTAAATCCTAATGTATAAGTAAATAAGGAGAATAATCCTGCATGGCAAGGAGATGGACTGGGTCATCTAACAGGTCTAGTCCATCTTCTATTGTTTATGATTCTGCTTGACCTCTGGCAGCGTGGAGCCTTGGAAGCCTGTGTCGATTCCTGAGCTCTGGTGGGCTGGTCACTAGCATGTCATTCTGCGCTGTTACGTGTGACACGGCCGGACATGTGCAACACCCCTGCCGGTCTGGAGGGCAGTTTCTAACAGCTCAATATTTTCTGTATCCTGCCAGGATAGCGGAACTCGAAGTCTCTGATGAAAATGACATCAATTGGGATTTACTGGCTGAAGGATGGAGTAGTGTCCGCTCCCCACAGTGGCTTCGGAGTAAATGGTGGACCATTAAAAGACAGATTGCAAATCACAAAGATGTTTCATTCCCTGGTAATGTACTACTTGCACACTTCTGTTCTGAAAGCCCCTTTCACATATGTCAGAGGAGTAAGGCTGCATTTTGTTGTCTGCTTACAGCATTGCTGGCCAAAGAGCACATTGCTCCTTTGTTGGAAGTTACTGGCCCCTTGGATCTGCTGGCTGAATTGCTCCTACAAGCAATCCTTAAATGTTTCAGTCAAAGAAGCCAAGCTGATGCGTACAACTAGACAGATTTTGCCATCCCTTCTTGCTTTGGCCAAAGTGAGAGCATGTGTATAAGCAGCTCAGCTGGCAGATCTCAGATGATGCTGATCTTTGGTATGGAGGGCAGTGACCTCTTCAGGTGGAAGAGGATATGTATCTGCAGCCTAACTATGGCCTCAGGTTAGATGTGTTACCTTTACGATGTTAAAATGTAATCTCTCTCAGGTGCCGAGCCTTAGCTGTAGACAGAAGGTAGATCTACTGCTAGCTGCAATGAGGAGGAGGGGAGGAGTCAGGAGTATAAAGTTCCCCCAAATACTTCTCATACCATTTTCCCATCCTGTCTTGGAGAAACCTAGTGCCTAAGCCAAAGGGGTGTCTGTGACCTTCAGACCTCCCTTTGTCTGACTTGGGGAGAGGAAAAAAATCAGAGAGATTAGTCATGTCGTAATTAATGAAAGATGTAATTTAATGCACACTTGTGCTGTGGTTGACAGTGTGGTTATATATTAGTCCTGCCTGGAGGCTGCAGCTGGGAGGAGAGCCTCTGTTACCACACATTAATAGGCAGCTGTTGCATCAAATAATTCATAATATAAATGCAGCACTGAATCAACAGGCTCTGCTCTCTTTTCCCTGACAAAGGGGAGATGTTTAGGCAGTTTGCTGTAACGAATGCTAGAAAAGCTGAGGCCTCAGGTTTTGTAACCTGCTGTTACATCAGTTACTCCCTCAGCAGGGCCAAAGCAATTACAGAGAAGAAGGGTGGGTGGTTCTGTTGCAGCAGTGGGCCTCTTCATGCACAGGTGAAGAATTGTAATATAACCACTGTGGGATTCATTCTCTCTTGCTCCCTGTTTTCAGTGACATTCCTGTCAAGCTCTTGAACAAATCTGCTTCTGTGTTGTAGAAGATTGGAGGATTTATTTTTGATAGCAGCATTACACAAGTAGTGATACAGGCACTTGATTGTAGCTTGGGCATATACCATGCATCATTGTAGAGAGTTCCAAAATTGTATGGGCTGTGTGTTCTTTTTTCTCCCCAAGCATCGTGAAATGCCTGGGTTCCATGGGGAAATCTAGTTCACTGTGGTAGGTGACTATAAATGGTCTATATATGTGCTAAATGTGCTAAATTTCTGGTTTCTGTATCTCTGGAGATTGCTTAAGTTCCAGATTCTGTAGGATTTTGTTCGCTCTTTTCATCTTGGGTAAATCACCAATTGCAGCATTTCAAATGTGCTTCTTCAACCTGCTTTAGCATGAGTGTTTTTTCTCCCAGTGCTGATAAAGGGTCTTAAACAGCTCCACGAGAACCAAAAAAACAATCCAGGGCACCAGCTTCCAGACACCAAGTGTGGCAGTGGATTAGCAAACACTAACTCCAGCTCGGGGGTGCAGCACGTGCAGATCCGGGTGGCTCGCTTGGAGGAGAGCTCAGGCAGTGCCCCCAGCCCCATGGCAGCTCTGCAGATCCCAGTGCAGATCACCCACGTCTGTAAGTACTGAAACCACTCACGCAAAACCTGAAGCTTTCTCATGTTAAGATGGTGAAGGAGGATTGCGTATGTCTTAAAGAGTTGGAATAATTCTCCCTTGGTCTTGCCATAACTTCAGATGAAACATTTCCTGGGTTCCATTTACCCGTTTCTGACTTTGTTAGGCAAATGTAGATATTGCTGTGACAGTAGTTCCAAGAAGCTACAATTGGAGCACCTGGACACAGGTGTTGTAGGTGTCTGTCTGTGTGTGTGCAAACAGTTTCCCACGTAACCTGTTCTTTGAAAAGCCCTCAGTACACAAACCTCTTAATGAAGATAGAGTATATATGTTTATTCCTGAATTTGTTTCTGGTCGCTCTTGTGCAGAACAATGAACATCATGCACAAGATCTCGTTTTGTAAATTACATAGACTGTTGTCCCTAAATTCTGATGCAGGGCACTGAAGGGAAGGTATAAGTGTTTTATTCTAGTCCTGCTCTTTATTATGCAGTTATTTCTAGGCACAAACACTTGGAAAGTGTTAGCAGCCAAGTCACACCAACATTCAGCCAGTGTTCTGCTAAACCACTGTATTTTTTTTTAAGTTGGTGCTTCCCATGCTCTCAAGGATGAACTTTGCTCATTATCTAACATTGATTACCAGGTCTGCTCTGAGTGTAGTTCTTATTCCTTGATTTTGTAACTAATCTTATTAAGTAACTCCAGTCACATGCAGTCTGTCATCTGCACTGTATATTGTTTTGCACCATTTGTCATTTGTAAATTCTTTTAGGAAAAAATAATGCTTTGGTCTTGCTGATTACCAAATTAGTTACAGAATATTCTGAGTTGGAAGAGATCCACGTAGATCATCGAGTCGCAACTCCTGAATGAATGGCCTGTACAGGGGTTGGACCCACAACCTTGGCATTATTAGCACCCTCCTCTGACCAGCTGAGCTAAGTTGATCAGGCTACAAAGTGATTCTTAAGACTATGAATAGGCATTTGGCAAACAATTTTCTGTTTATAATTTTATTAGATTAACCTATCTTAATCTATTTCTAAGTGCTATATTCATTTTATGTGGTTCATTTTCTAATTAGAATGACACATGACACCAAGCCAAGAACTTTTTATCTGTCATAATACGTCAGTGGTCTCAGACTTTGATGAAGCTTGATCAAAGCTGATGGGTTTTGATGAGCAGGCAAGAGGTTCTGAGATCCTGGAACCTTTAGTCCTGTCTGAATTGAATCCCGTAATGGTTATTTTGTGACTTCACTTGCCCCTGTCTGCCTAACAAGCCTTTTTCCCTATTTTAGTCTGCTTTTCTAAAGAATTTCTGGTTGTGTAATCGAAGTGAATTTTGTATTGTGTGTTTCATAGTCCCATGAGAGCTGAAGCTATTAGCCACTTTCAGCTGCGTTTGGTGGAAGGCTCAGGGTTTCAGAGGGGCAATTCCTGAGGTTTTATGAATATAGCTGGCTGGGTGGCTGACAGGCCACACTTTACAGCTCTCTGCTACTGAGTACCAGGAAATCTGCAGCAGGAAACCTTGAACATGCCACTACAACAATAAAAGCTTCAAAAATTGAGCTTTTATCTTAAGAGACCAAAATTACTGTATTTTGCGGCCACAGAGTCTGAGATGGCAAAGTTTCCAGTGCTTGGGTCACTGTTATCATCTTGTAGATCTTCTCCCCTTGTGGTATTTAGGAAATTACTGGAAAGTCCCAGGGAGAGTATTAATTTGGTTTCAGCTTCCTGGAACTTATGATTTGTTTTTTAAGACTAAGTAGAAATCATAATTATGGTTAGAAAGTTTTGAGTACAAGTTGTTTGGACCTGGTGATCTTAACCTGGTACATCAACTCTTTTCAGTGCTTCTTTTCATTACTTTTAGAATTAATGGAGATAACTGCATAAATAATTAACACAGTTGTAGTAATACTTACTGCTTTTATACACTGCAGTCATAACACATAGGATAGGCAAATATCTTGTGAAGCATTTGATCTTTCATCAGGGTGGACATACTGTGGAGGGCAGAAAAGATTAAAAATCAAAACAAAGAGGTCTGTGGGAAACACAACAATATTAAGCCTGACACCAGTTTAAAACAAGCAGTACATGATCCAAAGCATATCATTACACCAGAGGTACCATTATATTAGAACCTCTTGCAAATCTCATTACAGAAAATAATTAGATCACTTCAGAAACTTTATTTGTCTGCTTTTATCTCTGTGTGCTAAACCCATACTTAGTTTCTTTTGCTCTTTTGGATTGTAGAATGCTCTCTTTAAATAGTATTGTATCTTGGGTACCAATTAGAGAACCTTGTCATTAGGATTGCAGCCAGTTTTCTTTTTCCTCTTAGTGGAATTAACAGTACCCTGCCATGTATTAATTATAGTATGTTGTGCTCTCTGCAGGGCTGAACATTCTGGTTTACTACTTTCCTTCTCTTTTTTTTTTGCCTTCCTTTTGCAGCCTCAACCGATTCCCCTGCTGCTGCTGTTGACTCTGAGACAATAACACTGAACAGTGGAACACTACAGACCTTTGAGATTCTTCCAGTAAGTAACTGGTATTTGTTACTGTGGGTTTTTTTCTTTTAAGCCCAGCTACTTCTTAGACTATAGAACTGTGCATTTCAAAAAAAAAAAAGTTTTCAAGTAGAAAGAAGTTAACAGTTCTAAAACTTATTTCTGAAAGTGTAATCCATTAGGGCTGCAGAGTAAACTGTGAATTTCAGTTAAATGCTTTAAATTTGCCTTAATGCTTTGGTGCTATGAAGTTTTCCTTTGTGCTTGGATTTTTTTCATTGTTGAAATCTGACATAAAGGAGCCAGGGAAAGCTCCCAGCAAGTAAGGATTGTCTCAATTCCATTGTCCTGTAATTTATAGCACAGTTTCTCTTCCATCTCAAAGCAAAAGTAAGTTGAATTCGTTCCTTTCTTACTTGCTGTTGTACAGCATGATACAGACCTGCTGGGCTCCTGCCCTTAATACTTGCCTTGGTAGCCTAAGGCTCTGGATGGGTTTCTTTCTGTTTTTTGAGTGCAGTCCAGCAGTCAGTGCAGAAGAGTTTGGATTGGATTTGTGTGGTGTTTTTCTAGGGGAGTTACAGTTAGGCTGGTTCATGTAATCAAAATGCTCCAGCATGGCCTGGGCAGTGTGTTTGCATATTAAACCTGTGTTGTCTTTGTAGTCTTTCCACCTCCAGCCGACTGGGACACCAGGTACCTACTTACTGCAGACAAGCTCGAGCCAAGGCCTCCCTTTAACCCTGACAACGAGTCCCACCATGACCCTGACGGCCGCGGCAGCTCCGGCCTCCCCGGAGCAGATCATCGTTCACGCCTTATCTGTAAGAGCTCTGGGCGGGGACAGCCCCGGGCTTCGGGCACTGGGGCAAGGGGAACGTTGTAATGCAGGGCCCTGCACATGCATGTTAAATTTGCGAAGCTGTTCTTAAGTCGTAACAATGTTACCTGGCTTAAAATCCTGAAGACTTAAGATTTTGGGGGTTTGCATATTGTTTTTAAAAAGCAACCTCAGGTTGCTTCAAAACTTAGCTTAGTGAGCAAGTTCTGAACAGGATGTCTCCATTTAGTGGCTTGGTCCCTAGCAAAACGAAATCCTGTTGTTTTGTGATGTTTTCAGTTACTCTCACAAATAGATAATCGTTCACAACGCTTCGATAGTAGTGACAAGTATTGCTTTTTGGTAGAGGGAGGAAAGGGGAAGCAAACTGGAGATTGAATCACAAAAGTGATGCAAAATTCAGTGGAAAAAAACATGACCATTTGAATCTACAGTGATCCTCATGTGAGTGGTTGCTTCTTCCATATTATTTTATATTTACTTTATTTGTGATTTAAAGAACAGATGACACCACATTCAGTCTACAAAGTTATCATTTAGGAACAGGAAGGGTCAACAAATGATCTGGGCTGACATCCTGTGTATATAAAATTCTAAACTACACTTAGCAATCTGAATCTTTTTGCTTGTATTTGCTTGAAAGATTTGTAGATAGTTACAGGAAAGTCTCTGACCTTTTTTGGGGTTTTATTTGTCTCTTTTTTGCAAATGCTGCTCACAGCCAGAGCATTTGTTAAACACAAGTGACAACGTCACAGTGCAGTGCCACACGCCAAGTGTCATAATCCGCACCGTTGCTGCTGAAGACATCTCCTCCTCTGTCACCCAGACAGGACTGACTGTGGATTCAGACATTCAGTCAGCTGACCTGACAGGTCCTCCAGACACCCTGGGAACAAATACTTTCCCAGATGATATCCATCAGTCCAAGCTGAGTGACGAAGAGCAGTCAGCCTACAATGAAGATGCTTCCAAATTTAGCAGCAGGAATAGTAGAGAACTGATGGATGGAGTTATGGTGAGAACAGAGGAGGAGATTGCAGATGCCAGCCTGAAACAGGATGAGGATTCTCACTCTGATTTACCCAGCACGTACGTTACTGAGGTAAGGGAGGGCATGATACTTGATATTTTCCCCATTTCTGCATAGAGAATGATTTCATTACATCTTTGGCCTTTATGTTAAGCTATTTGTCTGAAATATCTCAGTGATTTCATGTACATTGGTACTTGAAGGGAGCCTACAAGAAAGATGGAGAGAGACTAATTTATAAGAGCATATAGTGACAGAACAAGGGGGAGTGGCTTCAAAGTGAAAGAGTGTAGGTTTAGATGCAGTATTAGGAGGAAATTCTTTCTTGTGAGGGTGGTGAGGCACTGGAACAGGTTGCCCAGAGAAGTTGTGGGTTGCCTCATCTCTGGAAGTGTTCAAGGCCAGATTGGACGGGGCTTTGAGCAACGTGGTCTAGCAAAAGGTGTCCTTGCCCATGGCAGGGGGTTAGAACTAGATGATCTTCAAGGTCCCTTCCAATCCAAACAATTCTGTGATTCTGTATCAGTTCTACAAGTATTTGTTGAGATCCTCTATCCTTGAGCTCTGTCAGTTTGTTATGAGTATGAAAGTAAAAGCATTTGATTTGGTACTGAGGCTTATATGTGATTTCATTTGGAGCACTGAATACCTCAGCTGTAGACTCATTTCAGTACTCAGGGTACTTCTGCATGGTGACAGTGGAAAGCTGGAGCATTTGTGGCACTGAACTGTTGCCTTCATGTGATTCCTGTTTGATGCTGTTGCTTTAAACTGGGCTGTTAATTGTCCAGCACACCTGCATCACTAGATAGATTGAGCAAAGGAAGTGAGGTAGAATATTTAGGTTTTGCTTTATGAATCTAATAATATACTTCAACATGTACCACAGTTTCCAGTTTGGAGGATTTCTGTTAAACATACTGCTCCAGTCAAGTATCTGTTAAATGGGAATTGGAAGCATTAAGCTACTTCGCTCTCTGGCCTCAGATTTATTCATCTCCAACACCTGAGATGCAGAAATGAGTTTATTCAAATGATTACAGGCATTTTGACTGTTTATACTAAACTCCTCCATCTTTCAATTGTTGGAATTACGAAAATGACTAAGTCACAGAAAACAGAGGTGCTAAAAAGAAGATAACACTCTTTAGTGGGTAGAAAGTACCTCTTCCCTTACAAGTTTGATTAGGTTAGAATGTGGGAAAAGATGAGTTAGAGTGAAATACCCCATCCTGTTTTTTAAAACACTGTGCTCTACAGTAGCTGTATTTCTGTTTTGTCAGTCTTGAAAATCCATCACTGATATGCTTTGGCTTTGTCTTTGAAGAAGCTTCTAATAGACAGTGCATATCCATTATGCTCTTACAAAAGGGAAAATCTTTGTACATCTCAAGTTTGCTACTACAGAAGCTTCTGAATCCTGAATACATCTGAAGCTGGGGATTATTCTTCCATTTTCCTCTTTCTGTGCCATGGTTGACATAATTGTGGTAAGATTTTCAACATTTGACACAGACCATCAGCTTTCTACTCTTAGTTTAAAACTTCAGCTTCTCGAGGTAGAATTAATAAACTTTTGATATTAGCCTAGTTCCTACTTTAACTTTGTACAAATTGCTTATGGCTAGCAGGATATAAAGCTATAAACTTCTTTTTTCTTTAGAGAAAAACAAACTGAATTTGTAATTCTAATTTGCCTTACCCTTCTAGTCAGATTCAAGTTTGACATGTGTACTTAAATTCTAGGAAATAGTGAACTGTCTGTGAGTAATTCTCAGTAAAAAGTTACTCTAGAAAAACATGCCTAAATTTTGTTTTCTTTAAGTCAGTGTTATTTTTATGAGCTTGCCAGGGTTGTATTGTCACTGTGGGTGGGTAGTGGGAGGCAGGCAGTCATGCTGCAGGGTTTTATTATTTCTGGCTGGGAAAGGTGCCCATTTGCCACAATGGCTTCTTTAGTTTGTCACGCCTCCTCTCCCCAGTTTCAAGCCTTGCAGCCCAGTGCTGCTGGTGGGCAGAGCTGTGTGCTCTGCAGAGAGCTGCTCCTGCAGGTGAGGCACACGGTGCCCTCGTGGATGGGACCTGGTGCAGTTCAGTGAGCTGCAGCACAGGTTGTCAGCTCCTCTTCAGCAGCATCAGGGAAGGGGTTTTCAGGCAGCTGCCTTTACAAAAACGTTGTGGAGTTATGTAGGGAAAAAAGTTTTCCTAACGGAACTAATGTGGAGGAAAATCAGGATTTTCTTAAACGTAGAGGGCTGTAACCTCTCCTAAACAATTCCTGCTCCCTCTGAAAACAGCGACAAATCCAGGTACCTTCCATTGTGTCAGCAACAGTTGCTTGCATTCTACATCAGGAATTCCTGAAGTTTGAACAAGCCTTACGCATGTTACACACAAAAGCTGGAATCCAAACATCTCTGCTGGTTCTGGCAGTACTGTGTAGGATGACTTTTCACTGTGTTTGTGGAACCAGGAGTGTGCTGTGACACTGAGTCAGCCAGATGTGTTACTGCCATTCCAGTGCCACAGGAGCCGGGGAAAAGGCAGCAGCAGCAGCTATGGCAGGCCTGGAAGAGAGTGAGGGTATTGACCTGTAAGGAACCAGTGTGTTGCCAATCTTCTGGTATCATGAGGTTCAGCAAAAAAAGTCTGGAGCCACCCTCCAGCCAGTGACAGGCCAAGCAAGGCACAGCAAATAAAAGTGAGTCTTTTGAGCTCTGTGTTCAGTGTCAGTTAAAACGTGACAACAGGAGTTGTGAAGCTTAAGGTAAAGCTGTTGTGTTTGTGGAGCAGGTAAGTACTACGTCATGTTTTAGTTTCAGAACATCTAGACAGCAAGTAGTGGAAAAGCCTAATTATTCCTCTTCACAGACAAAACATTTGACTTGCAAGGGAACGTTTTATCACCACCTTGCAGTGTCTCCTTTCCTCTCCACCTGCCTTTATATTGCTCAACAGGGTGAAATTCTTCTCATCTTGTTTTTGGCGGCACTAAGATGAAATGTGTCCTGTAAATGCTGAAATAAACTATCTCATGTGCTGACATTTCAATTTAATGAGATAAAATTCATCCAGAGTGTGTTGCTTACTGTGGAGTATGGCTGAGCAATGCAGGTTTTTGTTTATGCTACCAGGAATGCACTCTCATGGCCTGTTCTGTGTTGTGCAGGACCTGGGTTCCCCAACAATAGAAGAACAAGTTGATCAACCTACAATAGATGATGAGACTGTGCTTATTGTTCCTTCTTCCCATGGTTTTATCCAGGCAACGGATGATATAGATAGTGAATCAGTCTTGCCCTTGACAACTCTCACAGGTATGACAGTCCCTTTCATTAAAACCGTGTATAGAGCTTTTGAGTCTCTGCAGACAACACTTTGTAGATCCTCGCTTTCTCTTAACTAATTTTACGTGTCAGTGCTGTCAAACTTTAAATAACCTAACAAATACTCCTCCTCAGAGGAATGATCTCCCTGCAGAGCCATCAGAGAGTCAGCACTGGTAGTGTAATACCTGATGGATGCAAATGTGAGTCACACTGTTGCATCCATATCCATCTATAGTGGTCATCACTTACCTTCTCTAAGGATACTCAAAACCCACCTGGATGTGGTCCTGTGCAATGTGCTCTAGCTGAACCAGCTTTAGCAAGGGGTTGGACTAGAGGATCTCCAGAGGTCCCTTCCAACCCCAGCTATTCTGTGATCCTGTGAAACTAGAAATTGCAAACTGCCTAGTTTGAGCAACATTGTTTATAATTGGTTAGAATTCCAGACTACATTTCCCGTCTGCTAGGTTTGTATTTTATATCTTGTTAGAATGGCACAGCAATAGTTCTAATGCATTTTGTCTCTTGACAGATCCTATCCTACAGCATCATGGAGATGGGTCACACATTATTGGCTCATCACTGGGCAGTCCTGACTCGGAAGATTCAAAGGATGTTGAGGATTTAGTGAGCTGTCACTGAGAAGCAGCAATGGTGTCCATTTTCTATTGACCATGTTTGCATTGTGAAATTAGTTACAACCCTGTGCCACATTTCCAAAGAAAGCAGTCACAGTCTGTCTTTTTGAACAGAAACTTCCAGTGTGAAAGGACTGCAGTGCACTTTCTCTGCTCAGGCTGTTTCCCTCATCTGGGAGGGGGGACCGAGCTGCCAGCCGAGGCCTGAAGGTGCCACATCTCACTGGGGTGTTCCAGTGTTCTGAAGAGCCTCTGTTGCTGTGCTCACTGCTCAGATCCATCCAGTCAGCTCTGATCTGACTTGTTACTGATGTGCTGAACTGCACACGTGGAAAACTGGACAGAAGTCAAGGATGGTGGACTGTAGCCTCACAGTGCCACAGCAAGTATTAGTTTGCACAGGTCTCATGAAGAATGGGTGAGGATTTCTGCACTTACTGACTCTTGTAATACATGGAGTAAGAGACTGTTACATTTCAGGAAGGAGTGAGTTCCATCAAAGACGTCAGGGAGCACGGGCAGCATCATGAAGCAGTGGTGTGTATTCCCATCTCATCTGACTCGTTAGTATGTCTGTGGCATAGGAAGAAGGCAGAAGCTTACGGGACTTGCCTGGTCTGCTTGTTCTGAGGAGTCCATTGCTGGCAATGGACAGAGCTCAGAAAGATCACTTGTGGAAACTCTCTTCTTGTTTTTTGGGTTTTTTTTTCTTTTTTCTCATCACTACAGCAAGCTGAATAAAAAGGGAAGGGCTATGAGAAAGGGAAGCTACTGGGACCCACCGGCCTCCCCCCACAAGCTTGGAATTTCTTCGAGATTGTTGTGAGTAGGTTGGAACATTTGTCTCTCTCGCTGTTTACCTGACACTACCAGCCACCTCTCCAGAGGTGATTCCTGCAGCACGTTAGTAGATGGGGAGTGGTGTGAAGGTGGCAAAGTCTTGGAGGTATAGCTCTGTGAGAGTTTGGACATAGGCCCCCGAGGCAAAGGAGGCCAATTAATTCCTACATTGTTTGAAACAGACACTAGGCTGAGCAGCAGCCTGTTAGCTAGGAATCAAGAGAAAAAGCTATAGAAACTAAAGACTTGTATAAATTATTTTATTTATTTCTGTAATTAGCTCTTCATAATCAAGAGTTGGTCTTTTTCAGTCTGTGGTTTTGTTAATGTGAAAAATAAGTTGTAGTTTTAAATGGTTGCCTAGGGAACAGAAATAATTGTATATGCAGTTTCAACAAAATAAAGAGTATTTGTCTTACTTGACTGTAAGATGCCATTTATTTATACTGCCACAGATCCTTTCAATGCTGCAGTTTATTTGTACAGTAATAAAAAAAGTGCAGTTTTTTCCAAAATGAAAAAGCTTGTGCCATTCTGAAACATCAGTACAACTGGAATGTTCATTAAGCGCAACAGTAGCTCTTCAAAAAAAAGCAGAATGTCACGTCTTATGGCAATAATTCTCCCCAACAAGAGGGACATTACATATACATTTACATGAAAATCATGTACTGATTTATCCTTGCACAACCCACTTCTTTCCTCTCAGGCTGATTGTTCTCACTTAAATGTCTCGAGTAGAGCTGAGAGCTGAGCTGGAAGCAGTCTGACACAGTAGCATCATTGCTGGGTATTCCCAATGTCCTTCATTTACCCACTTCATGGAAGTACAGGTTGGCACATATACATAACATGACAATAGAAAACAATATGTAGTAAATTAGATTTCTGAATTTGGGTTCCAGGTCTCCTTGTCGATACCAGTAGATCTAGAAGAGAAGAGGAGTTTGTGTTATTTTAAAAAGCCAGGTACTTCTGAGGAAACTTTCTGTGGTAACTGCACTGGCAATTTGTAGGTCTGGTTTTGGGTTTTTTTTTCCTTCCTGTAAAACAATGGAGCTTCCTCTGGCCAGAGACACTGAGTGTGTGTGTGTCTGTGTGTGAAACTGTCCCTGGGGACATTTGCTGTCTGGTCAGCTTTGCTAAGAGGGAGGGAGAGTGGGTGGCTTAGCTGTGGGTGTTTTAACACTCAAAGCTGGCTACACGCTGGTTGATGAGGACAAACATCAGCTTTGCACTAACACAGTCTATTCTGGGCAGAGTCGTGGCCACCAGCTGTAGGATCAGAAACTGGGACTGACCGGGCAATGCAGAGGAACTTCCCAGCGTCCCCAGCCGTGAGGGGTTCAGGGCTGTTCCAGGTCACAGCTGGAGAGAGACTGCTCCAAGTATGAAAAGCTACAGCAGAAGAAGGAGCCACCGATGTGCCTGCCCATGGAAGGGGGATTGGACTAGATAAGCTTGGATAGCCCCTTCCAACCCGAACCATTCTGTGATTCCATGAACTCAGACCTGCCAGTTCCCTTTGCCAGTGCTTGGGACCAGCTCCCTTGGAATTCTGCAGTTGTTGACTAGAGGAACATCTTCCCCTTGCTGCAGCTTCCTACCCCTGTAACTCATCCCCTGTGTTTGAATGGTCACTGACTAATGCAAGTGCATGGCTGGTCCCACTTCAAGTGTCTTCTGCAGCACAATCCATCTCTGCATTCCCATTTCAGTGCTCTGCTCCCCGGTTTCCTACTCCCTGTCTCCACTGGCAGCTATGGGTGGCAGGGCCACAGCGGTGACAAGTCTTGCACCACAGCTGGGCTGCAGGAGTGGGCTCAGTTCACACACTTACTCTGCAGTAAATACAAAACTCATTACCACTCCCTCATTGTCAGCTTGTGCTATGGAGGCAGGAAAGCTTTTCTAGGAGAGTGTAAAAAAGAAGGCAGCGCCACGTAAAGCAGATTTTATTCAGAGCCATCGACTCAAAGGCACGGCAAATGTGGCGGTACTTACAAGAATGCCAGCAGAAATGCAACACAAGGAGATGCAGAAAGCAAAAAATACATTCACAGGTTTTGGAGGTAGTTGCGGGAAGACAAAAGCACTGATTAGAGTGACCTGTATGGAGGAAAACAAAGATGAGGATTTCACTCTGGCCAGAGCTGCAGCAAGAGGAGGCTCAGCCCAAGGGCTGGAGCAGCGCATCCTGCTCTGCACATCCCTCCCTGCTCTCTGATCGCACCCCTGAGGAGCTGAAGGAAAATGTGCAAGTCTGGAGGAAAACTGCTTTGATACAGCTGCACACTGAGAGGAGTGGGAAAAAAACAATGCAAGCTTTGCCATCCATGCTGGCTCATTGCCAGAAACCACCCTCCAAGTAGCCGTGAAGCCATCAGGGGTGCACACTGCCCATGTAGGAGCATCTTTTCAGTCAAGTGTTCCACCAGCTGGCACCTCACCTGTCCCCACGGCCTCCCTGCATCTCAGCTCTCCAAAAATCCCCCCGTGGACCACACAAGTGATGGCCTCTAGTCGTGATGGCGTTGTGTTTGTCTTTAAAGCTTGGGGAAAGCACAGCCCAACACAAAGGGACAAACTTTGGAAAGACTTGTATAAGCCATAAATAGAGGACAATAAATCATAAATACAAGGAAATAGAAGCAAAATGCTCTCCTGGCACATAAACGCTTTGTTGTCTCACCCAGCCTCACATTCAGCTAGGATGGACAATCTACCAGAAAACTTCAAAGATTTTATTGCAGCTCTTAAAAGATGGCATGAAGAAAGGTATTCCCCTCCAGTTGTCAAAGACTTTCAAAAGAGAAATATGTCCCAAAATGACTGTCTGCCCTAAATTAGAGCCTGTTTGGTCATTGGAAGTTTCACCACCCGTTTTTGGGGAGGAATTCTGGTTTTTTCCCTGTCACTTAAAGGTGCAACATGGGGTGGGATGGGAGATACTTACTACAAGCAGCAAGGTTGTTAAGCCACCAACGACTAGATTGATGATTCTGTCCTGAAGAAAAGATAAGAGTGTTTTGTGTACTAAAAAAAAAAACAAAAAAAAACCTCCAAATCATATAAAACAGACCATTAACCACCAACACTGAGAGCATCAGCCAGGATCCACGGTATCCCCAGCACACCATCGAGGCTCCCTGGTCAGCTCTGCCATACAGGAAGGCTTCCCTCCCTCCACGGACCCCAGGGAGGTTGTGTTGGTCACGGCCTCGTGCAGCAGGTTGGCTCATTTGCAAATGGCTTCTCTGCTACATCCAAATTGATTACAGTTGTGCAAATTATTTTTAAATCTTTTTTTAAGGTGGGAGCACACAGATGGAGGTTGTCAGGAAAAGCTTTTTTTAGCCTCACTGCCTGAGAATTAATAGTGATAGAGTCTTAGGTGGGAATTTGTGGGCTGCTGGCAAGGAGGTGAAGCGTTGCCCACACCCCAAACGTTCCACCCTAACACCAGCAGATCTGAACATAGCACACAGTGGCTCTGCTTGGACAGACAGATACCCCCCACACTTCTTTGTGCTGCTCCTGATCACCACAAAACAACTGACTGGGAGGACACAACCTTTTTGCACCTGGGGAGAGAGATCCCTCAGTGCCAACATCGCAGTCCCATCCCAGTGGCATCAGGGCAGGGACTGGCTGTGACACTGGGCTGTGTGACCACGGGCTCAAAGGAGCACCCAGAGCAGGACTCTGTACTGATGCACATTCTGGAGTAAAAAACAAAGGAAAAGGAGAACATTCCCATCCCTGCCAGCACACTGCCTTCTCCCTGGTACTGCTCTGAGTATAAACATGTATCACTACAGTCGGACTGGGCTGTACCCAGCCAGGTGTAACACCCCAGATGGCTGACAACTCAAATCAAAGGCTAAAAGAACAGCCTCAGCAGAAAAGTTGTGCAGAGAGAAAACTGCACAAACTTCAATTAATTGTACTGAGAGTCATTAAGTATGGTGAAAGTAAAGTGAGAAAAGAGTTTGTGCAGTGAAAGCATTTTGCCCAAGACATCGCAGCCAGCAGGCAGGGCAACACGGGCTTCCTTCCACCTGCTCTTGCACCTTTCTTCCCTCCCAGAATCTGGATTTGTACAGAGGGTAGTGCCAGGTCATGAAGAAGTAACACATGGCAGCAGCAGGGCACAAGAAGAAAGCAGAGAGCAGCCAATTATGCTTTTGTGGGACATCACCAGCCCTGACCTAAGGCTTTGTGGAGTTCACGTTCGCGTGGTTCAGGAACAGGTGGATGCTGTGCCCTGGTTGTGTTCATCCCCAAGGGATAGGGCCACAGCAAGCAGACTCTTTGAAACCTCTTTTATTAGTCCCCAACTCCTCTTTGTAAAACGAGACCACTGACGCTCCTGTAGCTCAGAGGCCCCAAGCCATGGGGGCACAGTGGTGACTGCAGCAGTGGGAAGTGACACCCCCCCAATAGGAAATTGTCACCAACGTCCCCTGTGCAAGGTCCTCACCAGCCAGGCACAAACCCCTTCTCCTCACCGGCATTTCCACACACCAAGTTGGAAATACAACAGCAGCCTCTGGGAGCCAACTACGAGATACCCACCACTGACCCCAGAAATGGAGACAAGGGAAGTAACTCCAGGCTAATAAGAGAAGCAACTCGAGAAATGCAGGCATGAAATGCTCCACGAGAGCATATCGTGACAGCTCAGCTGGACTCCTCCTCCTCACCTAAAATAAATTAAAGAACTCAAAGCTAACTTTAATTTAGGCAGGACATGGAAGGGTCCTTACCCCCAAAAGCCACTCCAAGACCAGGAGAGGATGGTAGTTTTGCTCTGCCCTTGCCCTGAAGACCTGTCTGAGCCCACCAAGGCACTGTTACAGAGGGGGACCAGAGTTTGCATTCAGGCTCAGCATCGCCATTCAGGGTGGCAAGAGGTGAGCAACTGGATTCCTTGTGCCATGAGGAGATGGGTTTCCAACAGCAGAGATAGCAGGGAATGCCAGGGAGCCAGCTGCAGAGCAGCAGTGGGTCACCAACCTGCAGAGCTCACCTGGTGAGCACAGTCACAGCCAGCTCTGCAGAGAGCTCGGAGGGATGGACACACAGTCGGTCACCATCCAGAAACTCAGCCATGACTGTGCTTCTCCTAATTAACTAGAGACCCATTGTGTGAGGACAGACTGGACTGGCAGGAGAAGACAAGGGGGTCAGACTTGGCAGTGACCATGGAGCATTTCTCTCTGTTTCAGTGTGAGAGCGAGCATCCCCCAGCACAGGGACCTCTCATCTCACACTGCTGAGTGATGGACTTCCCAGCAATAGCCGGATCAGGTACGGATGCAGGCAGTGGAGCACATGGCATCCAGTCCCTGCAGCCCAGGCATCCCCTTCCCTGTGCTTAAACCTGCAGTCACTCAAATTTTCCAAATGCGCTGCCGGACGAAGAAGGTATTTCAGGATCTGGGGATTAGAGACACTGATCCTGAAATCCCAGGCTTGGCAAAGCAGTGAGAGGCTGTATTCCCCAGTGCCCGCTGACACTTCAGCCCCAGGCAGCTTAGCACAGCAAAAAGGTTAAAAATACTCAAGCAGAGGCCGAGACGGCTAAAGGGATTGGGGCTCACGGAGCCTTTCACCTCCACACTGTGTCCGAGTGCACAGCGCGGCCCGGGCAGACACTCCCGGACACCGGGCACATGGAAACCGGCCGTGGTGAGCCCTGTGTCCTACATGTCACCCAGCCAGCACAGCTGGCTCTTACGACCAGCACAACTGATTCAGGAAGGGTTTTTCTCCAGCATCACTATGTATTGTAATAGCTGCTAGAGTAAAAAGACAAAAGAACTCCAGCAGGCACACCAAAACAGAGAGCCTGCAGCTGCTTGAGGTCACCTGGACCAGCACAGGGTACTGGCACACACACACTAACTTCTGATACCACCCAGCAGTGCCTCCATGGGGGTCCCCATTCAGCCAGCCAGCTGCCGGGATGTCAGCTGTTGGCCAGACAGGAGATGAATTCCATGTTTCACTGTTGCACAAGCTGCATTTTGAAACAGGAGGGTTTCTGCCCCCTCCTCCTACTCTGGGGAGGGTGTTGCAGGGGTTGGAGGCATCAGGCTTCTCCCAGGGAGCTTCTGCAGTGCAGAGGTCTCCCTCCATCTGCCTCTGGGAAAGGGACATAAGGTCAGGAAGCCTCAAATCCTTGCAAAGCAGGAGGGCACAATCCAGGATTCTTTGGGATCTGGGTCAAGGTTACTTGGAGCAGCAGGGAAACTGAGGCAGGACTGAGAACATGTCAGCACCACTGCACCCCCTTCATAGGCTTTGACAGAGTGGCAGCCTTGGTCTTTGCCCCATTCCATCCTTGAATCCTCCAAGTTAGCGGCGTGTGGGCTGAGCCCACTGGGATCCTGGCACAGGCTTGGCCAGGACAAGGGAATGGGCCGGTCCCCTGGAGCACGGGTACCTGGTGCCATCTCTGCAGGAGTGACGAAAAGGCCATTTTTATGACTTACATCAGCAAGTCCAGATGGTCAGCAGCCCTTGCAGCCCAGGGCAGCCATAGGGGATACCTGAATGCAGTGCCAGACCCAGCCTCGTGGAATTGCAGGCAATACAGGCTGTGCTCAGGGCCATGCTGGCCACCCGCCTGCTACAAAACATGGGGACTTCCTGGTGTGTCCTCGAAGGCTCATCATTCCCATCCCGAGCTGCTCAGTCTCTCTATTGCTTTCTGCTTCCAACCTATAGCAATTAACTCCCACCCATTCATATGTAAATGCTCCCACCATGGAGGAACCCAACTTTCAACTTCTTTCCCAAGAAGTGCTGCACCTGTGACACTCTGTCCCCTCTCTGTCACTGTACAGCTGTGCCTTTGCGTTGTCTCATACCCACTCACAGCCAGTGCTGCATCCCTGGGAACCACAGCTGAATCCACAGCACCTGGCAGTCATCAGCCCCATGCTGCTGCACTCCCTCTTCCCACCAGGGACCCCTTTGGTACCATCTTGCCCCAGTCTCTGCTCAGCAGTCGCTTGGGAGAGCGAGCTTGGCAGGAGCAGCTGGACCACGGCAGGGCAAGGAGGCCAATGCTGCCGCCCAGCTCTGCCATCCCCACAGAGTGGCTTTACCCCCAAAGTCACCAGCCTGGAGACCAGGAGAGTGCAAGAAGGCAGGAAGAGGGAATCCCCATCTGTACATCCATTTCCCACTGCTGGCAAGGGTGCGAGACCCCTAATTTTGGGTGCAGGGCTTCCTGGGGCACAAGCACTGCCCTGCCCCTCCCTGTGGCCCCAGCCCGAGCAGAGGCTCCCGGTTTGCCAGCATCAGCCATCACCTGCAGAGACCCAAAAGCAGAGCTGGGCGTGGGCAGACACACTTCTCCCGGCAGACCTGTTCCCATTTAAAAGCAAAGTTTAGCTTCTCCATTTCTGACACAGAACATTCCAGCTCGGGACCTCACCAGCGTCTGTTCCTAAGCAACCCCAGTGAATCACGGAGGAAACGACCCCGGGCCAGCACAGTGATCCCTTGTCTGTCGGACACGGGTACAGCAGCGAGAAACCATTGGCTGCTGCTCGGCCCGAATGACAGGTTCCATAAAAGCCACAGTAGACGGGCTGGGGGTGAAGTGCATTTCTCTGGATCCCCGTTAGAGCTGAACTGAATTTCAGGAACTGAAATTAGCACCCCAGGTTTATTATTTATCGCTCTCCTTTGGGAGCAGAGGCGTAGCTACAAAAAGACGGGGATCAGGGATCGAAGGCTTAACCTGGGCTGAAAAGTTTGGGGGTTACCTGCCAGGACTGCCATCCAGCTCTGATGGCACATCCCGGTCCCCAGAAGCTCCCTCATCGCTGGGGGTTTCCCAAAATCCCTGACCAAGGACTGGCCAACAGGACCCGAGTGCAGGGCACTGCTCCAACAAAGTCACCCTTGCCTCCAGTGCTCCCCATCAGGGCCAGCAACTGCTGATGGGGGACACCTGTCCCCCCTCAGTTCAACTTCCTGGGGTCCTGCCTGTCCTCCTATGCCACATCATTCTATTTTTCCCCAAAAATCCGGTTGGTATAATTTCATGTTTTCATTAAACATTATCATTGTAGCAGCAGGTCCGAGTACTTGCAGGGAGGGCGGTGATTGTGAATAATCTCACGCAGTTTCAGCCTGCACCCCCCGAACACACACAAGTGTGGGGAACCCCTCCTAACAGGGGACAACCCCAAATCACAAACGGGTGGTGTGCCATCTCCAGGTATCGTGATTCCCGAAGGATCTCGATGCCGGGCAGCCTCGGGAGCCCCCTCCCCAGCAGAGCCCCCCGAAGAGCGCGGACCCGCAGCAGTGCCGAGAGCTGAGCGGCTTACGGGGATTGTCACCTGAGGAGCCGCGGCTGCCACACGTCAGCCCAGGAGAGCCACCGCCGGCTCCTCCGTCCCAGGAGAAAAAACAGTTCCCAGGAGGGCACCAAACGCAGCCCGATCCCCATCCCCAGCCAAGACCCCCCAAACCGGGTGAAGGGCAGCCTGCGGTGCTGCAGCCCCAAAGCCCCGCCGTGGGGGGCTGCAGGGCACACCCGGACGGGACACTGGCTCTGGGACCCCCTGCCCGCACCCAAACCCCTTCCCAGCCCCT
>VWZT01010873.1:45303-70301 GCA_013397055.1 Pachycephala philippinensis | reverse complement strand
GCCCCCGATCTAGACATTTTTAAAATCACCTAACAGCTTAATTTAACTGATTTTTTGTCAGAATTAGGGAATTCTTATTTTGATGAATAAAAGTCCCAGAGACAAGGCATGGACACTAGAATTTTATTTTCTTTTCTACTTGATCTCTTCTTTGCCATGTTCTGGGTCATTGCAACACAACTCTTGAAAAGCTCATAGAGCACCTCACAACATGCAACCTGTAGTCACAGATGTTAAAATGTTAGAGCAGCACTCAGAGGCAGACGGATGTATCATAGACTTCATTTTTTTTAAACACATTGAACTGAAAATTTATAATAGTAATAATTATATGTTATGCTTATAGCAGCAACACAGATCCTTCAGACATGCAGGGCGTGGAGCTGTGTCATGTGGGCACCAGGAGCACACTCCAGAGCAAGCTTGCTTTCATCTGCACGGCTGCAAGGCAGTTTGTGTCCCTTAATCTTGGGACCTGTGTATGGCACCCTGCTCCTCTGTCATCCAGCAGCTACACTGATACTGCTAATCACTGTCAGAGCACAGATTCTTATGCACAGACATTGTGTGCAGGAGCACAATCCTAGATGGTTATGGGCGGTAAACCCATGCTAAGCCTCGTGCATTCAGTTAAATCCTCTTTAACCTTTTTGCCCTCCTCAGCGACAAAGTTAAACATTGATCTCTTTGGGAGTCTTTCACTGAATTCCCAGACTAGGAATCAGCAGGAGCATATTACAAAGGGAAACTGAAGAGTCTGCTGTCACCTGTCTCAGACGATGTAGCTTTTTTTGTGTGGTGTTAGAAAGAATTTATATTCCTCTACGTGAAAATAATGAATGAGATGAAGAGGTCATTCAGCTGCACGACTGCTGAAGATTGTTTCAGTTATAATAAAATTATGAAGTCTGTGCCTTTTGGCTTACTTATAAGCCTTTTCTAAGCACAAGAAGAACAAGAAGTAGTAAAGTCAGATCCATGACTGCAGAACCAGGTCTACTAAATGCAGCCTCAATGTGTTGGCTTCCTTTATTGGAGCTGTAGAAAGAACCCTCTTGCTTTTGATAAAAAAATAGTACTTATACAAGTAAACTTACCATGTGAAGAGACAAGATAGGCATGGAAAAATATTAGCTCTGTTTTATGGGTAGAAAATCCAGAACAAGTGACTTTTTTTCCTATCTGTATACCACGCCTAAGACAAAAATCTAATTTGCTTCTGCCTGCAGATTCATCTGTTTTCTTCTGAGGCAGAAGGGTATAGGGGTTTTTGTCATCTTATCCAGTTCTGATTTGGCCCAGAGTATTTCCACAAACTCCTTTTGGAACAGTACATCTCCAGTATATGTGTCACACACCAGACAGAACCTCAAAGGTACTGTTTAGCCAGGATAGTCTCTTAAATCTGCTAGCAATTTAGCAGATTGGAAAATATGCATCGGAGTGTATTTAGGATTTTGTAAAATGATACTGCAATCCCAACTAAAACTCTACAAAATAAAGTCCAATATATTACTGTTCTGGAGAATAAATGACTCTATATCAACTAGAGCTAAGAGTATAATTTATCAACATTAGCCTTGATGGGGCATCCAGTGCAGTGTGATTGATTTAAATGTGTAGATTCTTAATGTTTTGAACAGGTGGCTAACTTAAAACAACAGTTTAAACTTTTATAGCATCTTATCATGCTGAGGCAGCTCATGGTGTTTTACAATGACATTAAAATTAAAATTTAATCTATCCTGCAGAGTTAATAATTAGCTAATGTCAGTTAAAAGTCAATGAAAACAAATCAGTCTTAAACATAGTCTGAAAAAAAGGAGAAAATAGGGATCTCCTGATGACAAGAGGCAATGAGTTCTGCCAAGCAGATGCATGGTAGTGGAAAGAGCAAGCACCCTAAGTGACATTTCAGAGGGGGCTAAATTTTTAAAAGATTAGTTTTGATCTTGGTTTCCAGGCCTTTTAACGGCTTAATTCACTTTTTAATTTATATAGCACTGTAACAGTTCTTGGGGATGGGGTCAAGAGGTAGGTGGCCTATCCTTCAGCAGATGAATGCAGTCACTGGGATTCCACTTTTACTCTCTAGCCCAGTGCATTCCACATTTGTTTCTGCAAAGTAACAGTGACAAAAATGTAAAGATTTCTTAGCACAGCCAGTTACTTGGATTTGAATTCCGTCAGTCTAAATCCCACTTAAACAGTGGAAACACCATACCTTGACCTCTATGTTTTACAAGGAACAGGCACCTGTTACTTTGAAAGGAGGGACATGTTGCATTAGTGCAGGAGAAGTTTCTGAGTTGTAAACCTGGTCTGACGTAAGTGCAGGATTTAAGTCTTGACCTTCTGTATTATATAAATCTTGCACAGCATGCTGTCTGTTCTGAATCCCATCTAATCCTCCTTGTGCATTGTATAGAGAGTCAAGGTATTTTACTATAGGCTATGGATTGCACTTAAGAAATCAGTTTTGTTTCTGCTTTGAAGTATTCATTGGTGATGCACGTCATTCTCTGTAAACTACTGAGAGATCCTTGGAAACTAGTTTACTTTAGATCCCCAAGAACATGTTGTGAGAGTTAGTGTTACAAGGTCTCCTTGCAATCTAGCCTTCAAGTCAACTGCCTTTTCCTTTTCCCCTGTAAAAAAAAAAGGAATTATAGTGTTTTCATTCCTTATTGGTCTGATTCTTACTTTCATCACAACAACTGTCTACTACTTGCATGAAGCCAATTAATTACCTTTAGACTTGGTTAAAACTTCAAGGAAAGGTGAAAATACAGCGTGTTATCCTGCATTAGGTATCTTAATCCAGCTAACAGCTGTAATGAAAGATGATGGTATGGTTACTCGCATGTATAGTCCCGGAACATCTGGACAGTTTGCTTTTACTCCCTGTTGTAACGTGGGCTAGCCCAATAAAGCCATCAGAGGTGTACTACACATCTGTCAAGTCTCAAACATTGCAGGTGTAACTCGCTGAGCTGACTCTCACTCACACTCTTCTGTGGCTCTGGCTGCAGCTTCTCGTGGATAGCAGAGTGAAGCACTACCAGATGCTGCTGTTCGCTGAGCAGAGCAGAGGCAGCCAGATAAACGAGGGTGCTGCCAGCTCATGGAGGTGTGTGTTTAAAACCCCTATGTCCCCCTGCTGCAGGTTACTGACATAGTACTTTGCCAGAAAGAAAAATATGTTTCAAGAACATGTACAGAGAAATCTGGGAAATGCTCTGTGTTTACAGATTCTAAAATTCCACCATAATGCATTAGACAAGAAACATCCGTAAAAAAAAAAAGTGATTTCTATTTGCTCAGCAAAGTTACAAATATATGAGTATCTGATGGTAAAATACATGCAAAAGTATGTGCTGAAGAAACATAGCTGTCTGATTCTTGTCGAGCTGCCAATATGGACATTAGTCTTGTAAAATCTGGGCACCCTGTAGGGTTTTTATATGTCGTCCCAAATACCTAGTTAGTATTATAAAAATTAACTGATAATAAGTTCAATTAGGTCAAGAGAGAGATTGTATCTGTGAAGTGTCTGATGGCAAGATCTTTGCAAAAGGAGACAGCTATTCAAGGGAATATCAAAGATACATGAATGCATAATTAAGGGGTGACAGAGGTCAGCAATTAACACTTGGACATTTGTATTTCTTTCCTCAGGACAGGACAGTAGAATCAGAGGAGAATTTAAGTTTAAATCTGACACAGGAAGAGGACAAAGATACAGTTAATTTCAATTGTGCTTTAAAAACTATTTTAATATGCATGTTATTCATTTTATTCCTTTTGTGTCAATTGTCAGTGATCTGAAAAGATACAGATATGTATTTATCACTAAAACATATACAGAGCAAATTATTTTTCTATGTGATAATTACGATAACAAAATCATTCTTAATATATTAAATGCCTTAAGTACTATTTGCAGGTACTTGTATTTTGGAAAGATATGTGTAGCAGGAGAGTTTGTTATAATTTAAAATGCTTATTAAATGTCAGTAGTTCTAATAAGTGATTGATATCTAATTATTGTGTCATATGTGATAATTTTTAAATGTTAATTAATGCCTAAAGACTTAATAAGTGCTGCTTGACCTATTAATTATGTTAGACAAAAACTTACAGTAATTGTTTCCTAAATGAAATGCTTAAATAAAGCGTTTAAAGTGTTACCATATGATGCTAACATGGTGGCAGGCTGATTTTATATAAGGCTGTGATTCAGGGATAACCTTTGAACTTCTACTTCACACATTTATGTAAATTGGAGCTGCACCATTTCCAGTTTCATTGAAAGATTTACTGCCCTCTTCATTCTTTTGGAAGTGAGGAATTAATACTGTGGGCTAGATCCTGCTGTAATTTAGTCAGGCACTCAGGAGTGTTGCCTTTTGTGCCTATCAGCACGGATCCATCTCTGGTGGCGCTCAGCCTGATGTCTGGCTCTGGTTATCTCCTGAGCAGGCTGGCAATGGTGATATATTCTGGGGTCCATCCTCCCCTCAGAGAGAGCCAGGGTCTAAGAAAGATGCAGTCATTAAGCAAAGAGATGGAGACAAAGTGTGGTCCAGTGATTACTCATTATAAAGGATGGAGGACTGCTTTACGGATTTCCAGGTGCCTGGAACAAAGCCATGCCACTGTTTTAAAGATGCTATTGCCTATCGTTTCTTGCTCCCTCTGTAACAGAAGTGCAGCATTTTCTTCCCATATCAATGTTTTGAAATTTAAATCATTAAGCATTATAAGGTGTTCATGTGCTCTGATAGCTAGGAGTCAGAAAAGACATCACAGTTTCTTTATCACTGCAGAGGAATAAAGTGATTACTGTTAGCAGAGTATTCACGGAAAACTTGTGAGTCTTCTCAGAATTATGTTTATAATGTTTATATATGCATATATATTTTATCAACTTGATTAATAAATAATATGATTTGTATCTAAATATATATATTTAATTTACTTGATGCATAACTTATGAACATTTTCATCTTTGTATCTAAAGCTTAATAAAAAAAAAAATCCTAATTTTTAATTTCATTTTAAAACAACCTTATCTGGAATTTTAATTTTATTATAAAAATTGAGAGCAAATTTTTAAGAACAGTTCCTAGGTTTTGGAGGACTATATTTTTCAGTTACATTTTTGGTCAATTGATGCTTTAAATGAAAAAATAATATAAATATTTGGAACCATTTGTCTTTTATGTCTGATGTTCAAGATAAATTCCATGTTATCACCCTTATTTCTTTTAATCTCCTCTCCTAGCATATGTGTTCTCCATCATTCCCATGATGTTTGATGGAGCCATTTCAGTTAACTCTTTACAAAGGTTCCATATCCTTTTTCAGAAAGCACTTCTCAGAAAAATATTCAGATAAGCTACCAGGAATAGCTTATCTTCCTCAAAGTTTAAGCTCAAAGATGAGCAGTTTCCTATATGGGTGCTGTCCTTCATAATTTGTGGAATGTACTAAAGAGAGTGTAGCCTTTGGAGCCAATATTCTGGTATTCTGACTTCTGTATTCGGGTACCATGTCCCTGTCTATAATGCTCTGACCCTGACCATCCACCAGTGGTCAGTATCAGTGCTAGAAAATCAGGCTGGAGCTGTGGTCTCATAAAGAATGGTAATTTCTCACATTTTGTAGCATAACATGACATATATTGGGCATTGAGGGGGAAGGATTAGTTATAAAAGTTTTCTAAGTGTATGAAAGATCTTTATTTACCTTATACTGCAAGATAGTTCTTTAAAATCATAGGTCTTTGAAAATATTTTGTTTCCTGGAGTGCTATTGTACATTGGCTTTCATACAAATTTCACTTTAATTGTCTACAATTTCTTTATAATTACCTCTGATATAATACCCCTTGGTATTCAGAACACCTTATTGCCAAAGACAATATTGTAAGGAGAGGAAGGAAGGAAGGAAGGAAGGAAGGAAGGAAGGAAGGAAAAAGGTAAACTGAAGTCTTTTCAGCCAAAAAGTAGTGAGCTGAATTTCAACCACACATAAAACCTGTGTGATGGACTAGAGGCAGACTCATAAATAAAGATAAGTTAAAAACTAACAGCTCTAAACAATTTTGTATTCTTTAACCCGTTAATCAGTTTTTTTTAGAGAGAACAATGAAATTAATTCCTGTCACGTGTGCAGAATGATCAGAACTTTTTGCAATTTTAGCAAAGGCTAGGTTTCTCACATTTATCGCCTCTCTGAGAGAAATGTCAAGGTGTCAGTGAATTTCATGGCAAAGTACTGCAATCAGGAATCTCTAGTAGGACCATCAGCAACTACAACAGTTACTAATGGGAGAAAACAATTCCCTGGGTCACTAAAGAATAAAAAACTCACCTGTTCATTTAAGCTAAGAATGATTTATGATCTTGAGGTTCCTGAGATCCCTGTGAGTTGCACAAGTTTCAGTAAGAAGTACCTCCATTTAAATCCCTAGTTTTTTTTTGATTGGTTTGATCTAAATTAGGTAAGAATTAGAACCCCTAACAAGTATTCTCTGTGGTAATATGGATTCAAAGAGAGTTTTCTTAGGGTCCCTGCTTAGTGAATATACAGACTCCTCCAGCTGGTGGAAGAATATTAATGTAGTCTGTGAAAGGAAAAGAAAGATCGGGGAGAGTGTTTTTTCCCACAGCTAACTAGAAACCAGTAAAATAAGGAAGTAATCAAGCTTGTGTTTCTGCCCCCTCTGGTTTTCTACAGCCTGGAACTGCCACGAAGGTTAGATGCAGCCATGCAGTGCCCTCTGATGTCTTTGTACCACGGCGTGCAGTTGTTTAGGTTCACTTGCACTTTCACACTGCCTTCCTGAGGCAGCAGTAACACAGGCCAGGGGTGAGCTGGTTTCATAGGAAGCTGCGTAGGTACAATGAGTCCAGGATAACACAAGCCACTGTGTATCTCAAAAAAAGGTAAGGAAATACTGTGGAATGTCTGGATATTAAAATCTTCAAAGAAATTCTGATATATGAGTGGAAGTCGCAGTAACATGGTGGGTAAAGCCAAAATGCCACTATGAGAAAGGGTGAACTTTTCCTTTTCCCTTCCTTATTCAGTTTCCCTCCTCCATTGAAAATCAATAGCATGTTTAACAGCTGTAACTGGTTCAAATTTGGGTCCATAAGTGCATTTTAAGAAATGAACTGGTTTAATTTAAACTCTATGTGCAACTTAAAGTGACATGCATTTTGGCTCATGACTGCCATAAATAATAATTCTTGGTTTGTTTTCACTGTTCTTAGTGGGATGCTAATGTTGGAATAGATTTTTAGGCTGCAGGTGTTGATAAGAACATTGTTCAGTGATTTTGCTGATCACTGTTTTGGTGTTCATCATTTTCCAAGTGTGCTACATAAAAAAGCTGGTGTGAAATCTTTGTGTGCCTATTGGACACGTGTGAAGTTATTTGAAAATAGGTCAAATCATGTTCGGTTTATGGCCTACAAACAGTGGAAGGGCAAAGATAGCCACTCTGGTGTTCCAAATTCATCTGTGCAGCCTATTTAACAGGTACTATATGTGCAACAACTTAAAGATGAGTTAGTTGGTAAACTCAGCAGATTTGAGATAACTTGAGCTATTAGCATCAGGCAAATGAGTCCATAATATTTGACTGTTGCCAGGCAAGAGGAAAACATAGTCTTTAGGAAGCCATAAGGAAAAATACTTCCAGGCTTCCTTTGGCATCTGGGACTCCTCAAGTCATTTTGGGGGAAAATAAAACAACTTGAGGGTTATAGCAGAAGTGCTAGTATTATTTTCCAAATGGTAGAACTAAATAAATTCGAAGTGGAAATATTAGAAATCAGTGAAACAACTGTTTGTATGTAGATGGTGGAAGGATCTACTCTTTGATAAGATAAGCAAAAAAATGTATAATTGGGTAAAAGTCTCTACCAGCAAAGTGGGTAAGCAAAAAGACAGTCAGGTTTCTTTGATTACACTGGTTGATCTAGCACATGTAACTGGTAAGTAAGTAATTAACAGTGACTAGCTTAAGCTAAATATGGTTTGGTTTGGGGTTTTGTGCATTTAGAATTTATAGGCTTCATTTCTGGGTTGTTTGTTTTGTTTTGTTTTTGTTTGGCTGGTTTTGTTTGGTTGGATTTTTGTTTTTGTTGGGGTTTTGTTTGTTTGTTTGTCTAATTGTGTTTTTTGGATTGAATTTAAATCCTGAGGGATGTAGCATAAAAATATCTCTGTATGCTTTCTGCTGGCTAAACTGCTTGGAGTAATGTACAGAGCATGATGGGCACAGAGAGCAACACATAAAGCAGAGGTTATCTTTGTACAGAAGGTGACCAAACTCTATCTGGATGGATGTATTGTCTGTGTTATAGAAGGCACATGACAAATATTGAATTCAAGTAAGACATAAAACTTTTAGACCTCCTTCACTAACTTACAGAACCTAGTACAAATAAGGAGTCATGGAAAGGAGCTTGCTCCTCATAGTTCTAGATAAGGTTAAAATACACAAGATAAAATTAAGTATCTCATTTCTGTAATATTTTACAAATATTTATGTTTTGCAATCCTAAAGGATTCAGATTTATTTTCATGGCTCAATTTGCCGAAGAGATTAGGAAGCTTTAACTTCAGCTTTGGGATTTTAAAAATATTAATGGATATTTGAAACATCCTTTTACTAAGAGTTACCTTTTTTCTTCCCCCGTCAATACTTGTAACTGACTAGTAGTAAAAAAAAAAAAAAAAGCTAGAAAGAGAAGAGGGCGTTTTAATAAAGCAGTAGTTTTTACTTAGGAAACTAAGTTTTTAACACCAGATTTACATGTATGAAAGCATTGATATTATGGGAAGGAGCCTGAGGGAAGGAATGAGGAGATTAGGACATCCACAGATATTGTGGCAAAAATATGTATTAAAATAAAAAAAACTTCATATAATAATTGCTTCCTTTACAGCTCTATCCTCTTGTGAAATACGTTCTTGACCATGACACGTGGCTGATTCTAACCTATGTGGAAATTATGCAGGTCATTGCCTCACATATATAGAAACCTACCAGCATCTAATACAATTTCAGAATCAGAAAACCTGCTTCTGTGCACCTGTTTCAACTCCATATTCCTGGCCCACCTGCAGTTCACCAGATGTTCTGGTATTTCATTGCTTGCATGTCTCTATGTGTACTTGATTGTGTTTACCAAAGAAAATGCTTTGAATAAAGTTATTGGAGACATTTATTTATTTCCCTGCTGAGTGGCAAACCAGACTAGAGATTTGAAACAGATTTGCATCATACTCCTTCCTAGAAGCGACAAAAAGAAAAACTTCATGTTAATAAGTGAATAAATGAGTCAATATTGTGTGCAACATAATATAAAAATTTACCAGTGTCCTGTGGCTTCACAAAATTCATATTTCATTGTCTTTACATAAAGAAAGAAATCAATAAACAAGGAAATAAAACTGATATAGAAGCTTACAATTTGAAACTGTGGAAAGAGTTCTATTCCTGAAAATTTCCTGAAAGAATGGAGAAAATGCTCAATGAGATACTATATGAAAATGGAGCAAACAGAGAAAAGAGCCTGGTATGCCTTAGGGTGATAGAAAATGTATGATGAACTAGTTATATCAATATGCATGTGATTTTCTAAGGAGGTTAGAGTTGCTCTTTTAAAAAACCTTCTGGCTAGTAATTTTAATTTAGATTGCTACCTTAAAGGGAATATTATAAATAATTACAGATCACAGTTAGATCCCAGATAGTGCTGTACCACTAGGCATAAATATATTGAATAAAACAGTACTAAGAACTTTTTAAGTCAATAAGGTCCAGATTGTCAATTACTGGCATTGTAAGCACATTGGAACACAGTGCCCCAAACAAATACACTGAAATGATGTTACTTGTGTTCATCTCTTGCTAGCTGCTACCCTTTCACAAAAGAATGTACAGGAATTTCACTTATGCTAATATATCCTTTTCTTCTAAATGACCCATGTTCTGTACCCACTGAGTGCTGATTAAAAAAAATCCCAAGGAATCTGTTCATATTTTTGAGATTTAAATTTGCTCAGGAATTACAGAATATCCTTACTTCACACATGAGTATATGAGATAGACAGGACTTTCTAAACAAAAAGTTATGTCAATACATTGGTGGGCTACTGCTAACACTGCCATACTGATCAGAGTCACATGTATTCACATCTATATCTATCCCTGACAGACAAAATACAGAAATGAGATACATGTATCTCACCTCAAGACTTTCATTGTTGAAAATATCAGAAATATTTCTACAGCAACTCTAGTGCCTGGATTTGTTTGCAAATTGACCTGAAGGCTGCATGTAATGGAATAAATAATCCTGCATCCTATATTCACTATGCATATTTGCTGCCATGTCCAGCCCAAGGCAAAAGCAGACAATGCTTGGTGCAGATCCTTCAGGAAACTTTGTCCACCTATTCAAGAAGTGTAAATTTTGGGGTTTACTCTCAGTGATTTTTGTTACTAAGAACTAACAGATTTATTTACTAGATACTGCATATTTCATATCTGACAAAGGTACCTGAAGTGTCTGCTGACAATTTCTTTTGTCGCTGTTTCTGTATCATCACGCTGTTTCTGCCAGCATGCTGACAAGAAAAATAGTTTCCGATTTATTGCAAAACAGAAATCGCTGGAACAATCACTCTAGTCAGTATGTGGTGCAAGTGCAAACAAAAAACAAGACACTGTCATTGTTGACATTAATTGCAGTATATCTACAGGATGCTTTCACCAGAACCTCTTTTTTTTTTTTTTTTTCTTATTCCCCCTAAACTGTCTTAATTGTCCAGATACTTCCATTGGAAGATTCAGAGCTCACTGAGAAAGCTCTGCTATTAACAGGTGACCACCTGACACCCCTGTCCAGATTCCAGCCCCCTTGCCCACCCCATGGGTCCCCAAATCACTGGCTGCTCCCACTGGGTACTCTGCACCCATTTGGCACTCACACACTCAGCCCCTGGGCACCACAAACTCATGGGTTCCCCCAAATGCCAGTGTGGGCCCTCTGCCCGCCTGATACCCCAACCCTGCTGTAAGGCACCTGCACTCCCTTGTTAAGATTTTTAACCTTTACAGATGCATAGTTTACTCCTTCTCACTGGTTATTCCAGCTTGAAATTTCCTATTGAATTACATATACATATCTATGGACATCAATTTAAATTCATTAGGGAAAAATATAAACACACTGAGAGCCCTCTACAACTACCAATCCTTACAACTCTTACATGCAGGGACTTATGCACTGATCTCCAGAGTCATTGGCATACAGAACTGTGAGCCCTGTCACCCATGGCTGCTTTTCCAGGTCCTAGAACCTAGACCTTGCATCACTCATGTATGGGATAGAGAGTGAAATTACACAGAAAATGGTGAAAAAAAGCCTTAAGAAGAATTATAGAGGAGACTGCATTGGTCAGGCAGAGGGCTCAGGCAGATGAGTACTTATATATTATAAATGCTTTTTTTCCTTCCTTCTGTTCCTCCCAGACTTTTTCCTTCCCTGATGCCTTCCTTTGCTTCACATATGGTTCTTCCCTATGAATTCCCTAATGGTTTTGCACAGTCCCCGAGATCCCCATGAAATATCCATCCTATTTATTTTGTTTCCCTCTTCTCATGAGTTGCAATGCCTGTATTGTCTTTCTACAAAGTTTTACCTATACTTTTTTAATGACTCATCAATTAGTGCTTGAGAAGTTTTGGCATAATGTATCGTCTCCCTTACTTGTTTGCTTACCATGTGTTTGTGCATCTTCTTTATTGCTTTCTTTATTATTCCCTGACAAACTTCTTTATCTGATGACCTTAATGAACCTGTATTGGGTTTGCATGGCCAAGTTTTGGTAGTGAGGGGTACGGGGTAGCTTCTGTGAGAAGATGCCAGAATTTTCCCTTGTGTCTGAGAGCCAGTGCCAGGTGGGTCAAAGACTAATCTGCCACTGGCCAAGGCAATGGTGGTAGTGCCTCTCAGATAACAGAGTTAACAAGGGGGAAAAAGCTGTACAACACCATCTGAGGCCCCTGACAGAGAAGTGAGAACATGTGAGAGATGCAGCCCTACAGACACTCAGGTCAGTGCAGAAAAAGGAGAAGGAGCTGCTCCATGCTCTGGAGCAGAGATTCCCCAGGAGCACGTGGTGAAGGCCATGTGAGGCAGGCTGTGCCCCTGCAGCCCATGGAGATCCACAGTGGAGCAGAAATCCACCTGTAGCCCACAGAAAACCCTACACTGGAGCATGTGGATGCCTGAAGGAGGCTATGTCCATAGGTACTCCTGATGGGACTGGTGGACCCAGGCAGACTTGAACCCACAGGAGCCTGTTCCTGAGGGATTGCACTCCATGGAAGAGGCACACACTGGGACAGTTTTTAAAGAACTGCAGCCCGTGGGAAGGATTCATGTTGGAGAATTTTGTGAAGGATTGTCTCATGTGGGAGGGATCCCATGCTGAAACAGGGGAAGCGTGTGACAAGTCCTCCCTCTGAGGAGGAAGAAGCAGCAGAGACAACATGTGAATGTGAACCCCCATTCCCTCTCCCCCTGTGGTGCTGCGATGGAAAGAGGAGATAAAGATTTCAGGAGTGAACTTAAGAAAGGAGGGGTGAGGGAAAGGCATTTAAACCTCTAGTTTTTTATTTCTCACTGCCATACTCTAATTTGATTTGTAATAAATTAAACTGATTTCCCCAGGTTGAGTCTGGTTTGGTGAGTAATAAGACTGAGTGCACAAAGTTGAACAAACCTTGATTTTCTGTGTGTGTTTGAAACCTAATTCTCTTTAACTCTTCTTGCACTTTGTATTACTTATTCATTTTTTGTGGCTTTCCTCTGGATTCATTTAAGCATGACAATGTCATCTGGTAATGCTAGCAGATAATTTTAACTTTATGATTCAAATGTGTATGGAAATCCTCTTAGTTGTTTTAACAATATTTAAGTTATTTCTGATCCACCTTATTGAGTTACAAAGCTCATGGACCATATTGTTGACTCTAAATTCTGTTGTTTTTCATCCAGAGAGGCTCTTTTTTTCATTTCCATATCTGACTTTTTCACATAAAAATTCATTTAAAATCTTTCACTGTACATTTTTTTTTAAATCCTGTGGTTTTTGTTGTTGTTGACATAAGCATCAGTAACATTTCAGAAAACATCTATTTTCCCCATCTCTGTTCTGCTGCTTATATCACAGAAAGGGAACTATGCTGGCTGCAGATTCAAGGTGATTTATAGTGTCAATGCATTACCCAAAGCTCTCACTGCATTGAACTACAACTTCCACATAGCATAGTGTTCACTTGGGCTTTGAAAGCAATTTAGATGACAGGTGCAGGCTCTCTGCACTGTGCCCCATACTGCGTGCAAACATAACCTTAGGAAAAAATTCCCATAGTTCTAAAAAAAAATAGTATAAGGATCTGAAGACACGCAGCAAGTTTTGTTCTTTCATCATCATTCATTTAAACGTAAAAAACATTTCGTTAGAAAAATCCATAATAAAAAATATTTAGAATACATAAAGCTCTTAGGTATTTGGGCTTTGACTCCACTATATGACTGTGCCGTAATGAGACCTTGATCTGCTGAAAATTCTGTGAATCAACTTCACTTAGAGACGTCTCAATTTAATGAATAGATGCAGGTGTTCAAATGCAAAAAAACCCCAAAAGTAACATGTCTAAGGAAAAAAAAAACCAAAAACCACAAGATGTCTAAGCTGCAGTTATCATTCGTAAGAACTACAGTTTGATTTATTTGGGTAAACACAGATGAGTAGTACAGGGTATCTAAGGCATAGGACCAGCAGACAGGACTGTTGAACTGTGCCTGTCTGGAGCATAGTAAGATGCCAGCTGGGAAAGTCTACAACATCTAAATAACCCTGCAAGTTTAGACATATGACTCAAGATTTTTTTGTTTGTTTGTTTATTTTGCTGGTCATCTGAGACACGTTTTAGGTTCTGTTGGCACAAAGTCTGTTCAAGGCCAAAATTTGACCTTTTATGTAATAGCGTGATTATGGCTGATTATTTTGCGTGAGAAAGTGTCAGGAAACTGGCATCATTTATTCAGAACCAAGCTGTGAATAGCCCTGAAGATGTATTAGCAACAGAATAATGAAATACCTGAAAACAAAAGTTGAAGAGGACTGAGAAACTTGACACCTTTACAGAAGGTGAGGTCTTCACAGGATCATACAATATTTTAGGTTGGAAGGGACCTCAGAAGTCCTCTGTTCCAGTTTACTTATTCCAGCAGGGTCATCTGTGAAATCTGAGCATGTGGCTCTGCATTTAAGTCTTAAAAATCTCTGGAGGTGGAGACTGCTCAACCTCTGAGCAACCTGCTCCATGGCTGGGCTGTTCTCAGGGTGAAAAGGTTTTCCTTTACATCCAGTCCGAACACATTTTTTTTCAGCTTATCTCTTGGCTCCAATCACACAGCACTTTGAAGAGCCTGTCTTTGTGTTCTCAAAAACCTACCCATAGGTATGGAAGGGGAGCTGTTAGATCTGCTCTAAAGCCATCTTCTGTAGGCTGAACAAGGAAGACTGGGTTGCTGCAAGAGTTATTACTTCCCGAATATGTGACTTTGCATTTGTTTTGTTCAACCTCAGGAAGTTCCTATCAACCCTGTCCTCCCATAGTCTGTCTAGGTCCTTTCAAATGGCCCTTCTGCTGTCAAATATATCAGCTTGTTTTCCACGGTTTTGTACCAAGATTGAAGAGTCCACCACATTGTCTCTTCTGTTGTGTCCAGTGAAGATGGTATGTTCAAAAGGTTTAGAGGTAGACTCTTACAATACCCCACTTGTTACTGACCTCCGTGAACAGATCAGCTTCTAATCAACTTCAATTTAATGAATTTTTTACCCACCTAGTTGAACACCCACTCAGATTATAAAGTCTCAATTTTGATATGTGGGAAAACAGTGTTTAAAACCTTGCTAAAGTCAAGATGAATGAAATCCACTGCTTTCCCTTCATTTAAAAATCCATCTATTTTATCAAAGAAGACAAACTTTTGTAAATCCTTGCTGAATGTTCCCAGTTACTTTCATATGCTCATAAATATACTTACTCCATGATTTTCCCAGGGCTGAAAGTGAGGTTGACCAGAATATTGGTCTCTGTATTGACTCATTGGCAAGAAATACATTTTTACAGACATTTACTCTTATTTCTTAATGTTTAAGCATCTGAATTACCTGAAGTTACAACATTATGCCTTCAAAAGAGGCCAAGCTGTGGTGATTGGCCAGTGGAGTAGTAACAAGCACAGAACAACTGAAAGTTTAGGCAGAGAAACGACTACTAGTTGTGATTCTTTAATCAAAAAATCCTAGTTGTTCAGCTCCAGGCACAAGCAGGACATGAAATCTGGTTACAGGGTCTTGGAAATCATTGTGAAGAAGCCAGTGTTGAGTACTTTGAAATACCTGCAGTGAATATCATCAAAACTCCAGGAACAGAGTGCTTTGTGTTCAGGAAAACAATTTCTGGTGGCAAAAAATATCAGACGGGGATGAAAGCAACTCATAACCTAAGAGAATAGAGAGACTGTCAACAACCTACAGGGTTTTTTTGCCTCTTTGAAGGGGTGCCAAATACTTCATGAGGGTTTCAAATAAATCACATAGTAAGAGGCGAAGAAAGGCCAAAACCAGACCTAATCCTATACTGGTCAGATAACAAGGAAAAACTACCTAACTTTGGCAGCATAAACTGAACTTTGTATCAAGAGAATTTTGTGCTGATTTCAGTGCATCAAAGTAGAATATCAAGAACACATATTTTTTGCCCAGATACACCTGGCACAAGTAAAAAAAAAAAAAAAAATCTAGTCAGAAAATAATGCCCAGTTGTTAGTATGATTGGAATTCTTCAAGAATTACTTCAAGATTGAAGTAATTCAAAATAGAGGATTTTATGGCTTAAGAAATCCCATCTTGTTTCTGAGACAGAATGACATCAAGAGCTGAATTTGTACTCAGAGAATGATGTGGTCAAGTAAGCTAGTTCTACAGTTTTCAAGAAGGAAACTAAATGCATTAAGGGCATTGAAAGTGAGTATGACAACGTGTCTCTCTTGGTATGATGGATGAGTGTAAGAAGCTACAAACCATTTAAGCATCATTTAAAATCTGCCGCAGTGGTTGGGAATTTGAATGCATGGTACCTGCCCTTGAATATTTGGAAAGCAATAATTTAGCTGTACAACAAAGGCAGGTGGCAAAGGAAGAACAAAGATTTCTACATAGAAATGTTTAGTGATGCAATTTCTCTGCTATTAGATTATATAACACATTTCAGGGCTTGATGAATTGGAGAATGTAGACTGCATTTCTACAAAGTCCACAGGTGCCTGAACAAAAGTCACAAATCAAAAGCCAATTGAAAGAATATGTAACAACCTTCATGAGACTTGGAAGAAGTGGACAGCATTAATCAGGGACTAAAAATTAAAGTCAGTCTCTGGAATTTATGAAAACTGATTTAAAAATTAAGTTGCAGAAAAAATATAACTATGTAAGGGAATATGCTGATTTATCTTATCCATTATACCAGTAGTCAGGTGTTATTCGTAGAACTTCTATGTTCCTGTCTGTGAACTTTAATGTTTCTATGAACCTTCATATTCCTCTCTGTGAGAAAACCAAGCCCTCAAATTATATTAGGTATTCAAAAATGATATTCTGGTTTTCGAAATAGCAGAGGACATGATGTAACTCTGAAAAATATACCCTACAGCTTCCTCATTAGAATTTCATACTTTTACTTCAATCTTTAATTAGAATTTAAATCTGATATCTGAAGCACTAGTTAGAGAAAAATTACAGCTGGATTTCCTGACCTTTAGCTGAAGTGTCGCTTTCACCTGAAGGTTTGGTAACTTTTTTACTTTTCAGGAAAGGAACAATTTGCTCTGGGTTAATGTGATTGTCTGCCTAGAGGCAAATTTTCGAAACATATGTAGATGTAAACATTCCAATTTGTAAGACTCTGCATTTCTACAGGCAAATTGACATTTGCAAGTGCAAACTGGATGGCAGAAAATGGAGTTATCCAGTTTACACGTTCAAACATTGTGAGTTCACTTGGACAGATATGTGGCATAGAACTAGGAAAGCATTCTGGGGATGGTAGTTTACAGAACATCCCCAGCAAATTCTATATTAGGCAACTTGAAGTGATAAGGAAATGAATATAGAATATTTCCTTGTTGATGAGGGGAAGAAGAAATCAAAGTGCTTTCAATTTCACAAAGAAAAAAGAAAAAAGGTAATTACTGGAAAAAGGACCAGCAACTCCTATTTATTGAACCACTGTTTATTGAAGAAGACTAGAAAAAGGTCAAAACCAAGGCCAGGAATACATATATTTTTTTTTTCCAATACAGAAAGAGCAGGAGAAGGAGTCTGTATTAATCTAGCCTGTGGTTTATTTAAGAAATAGTTTATCATGAAGTTAGTAAAAGCCTAAAAGCAGAGAGCCTTGAGAGCTCTTTTATCCTGAAAATAGTCAAAATTAATTGGTTACAATGACTGTTGGGGCACTTTTGCCCTAAATGTATACAAGTAAATTGTAGTGATCTACATCTAAGGTACTCTCATGGCCTGTGTTACATAACTGCTTCAGGAGGAGATAAGTAGCCCACTGGCATTGGGACCTTCTTACTGATAATAAAATGTGATTGAAATGATGAGTTAAGTTTTTATTAATAACTGTAAAATCTAGATTATCTAACTACTAAATATCTAAGTCAGGCAAATGAATCCCACCCAAGTCTGCAAGTAGACATCTGGAGAAAAACAATTGCACCAGATGCTGCAGAATTCTGCTTTACAAGCCCAATGGCAAAGCTTTGGATCCAGACTTTGGTAGATCTAAAACTGTTGCAAAAGTCTGTTTGTACGAGCTTGAGGCATTGCCTGAACCTACAGTAATCTCTGAGGTTAAACTGAGACTATTTTTTCATATTTTTTTTCTTTTTTTTTTTTTTCCTGTGAGTTATGTTTGTCTACAGTTACATCAAATTCTTTCTCTGTAGAAAGGTACAAAGAGAAAGAAGCCTGATTAAACCAATCTTCTCTGAATAATGGTTCTTGCAACCAGGGAGTGTGTCTCCTGATGTCTGCTAGAAACTTTCCAAATTCTTTCTGGTTTTCCCCTCTTTTATATTATATTGTTAAGGTCTTTTACTTTAATGTAGATTAATTTAATGAGGTTATTCATGGTCACTATTCTTCCTTGTAGAGGTATATCTTGATATATGTTGTAATAAAACATAATCCTATTTCTTTCAAAAAGTGTGCTCTGGTAAAAAACATGTTTCTGCTGTACCATTGTCAAAAAATTAGCAATTAACCAGACTGCAAAGAACTTGTTCTTTGTACTTGTGCCATTTCTTAACATATCTTTTTCTTACAGGCTTTTAATAATTTTATTCTTAGTTATTTTAATCACCATATCCATGTCTGCTTTTTCGTAAATTCCTGTCTGTTTTCCCAAGCAGTGCTCTGAGATACGCTCATTATGGATCTTTTTCTCTAGCTTTTATTTTCTACCATCCTACAGAAAAGGTGTTCTACTTTGCAAAGTACAGGTATTACTGCCATGTTCTTTGCTATTTATCAAGTTCCACTTTTCCCCCTCCTTTGCTGTGAGTACTACCACAGTGGTATCCCTCTTGGATATTTTATAACCTGTCTGTCTGATGGACTACTGAGGGAAGTGCCTCAAAAGTACATGGCATATCAAACAGATAAAATAACCTATGTGGTTGCTGTCAAGCTTTTCACGTAAAATTCTTGAGCTTCAGAGACCCGGGGTAATGTGAAGCTAAAATTAATTTATCACGTCTCATCATCTGATCTACACTTCATTTACATTTGCATTTCCAGTCTTTAATGTAAGGAATGTTTCCATAAAAATATGTCTTCAGAGGTTTACTTAAAATGAATGGGTTGAAAAATCTTACTTATTACATTACCCCTGGGAGCATGAGAGGCCCTGTGACCTTGTTTCGAACAGATACCCTTGGTTGAGTTCTCCCTTCTTTGGCTTCCTGACCCCTCACAGTGCATCTCTAGGCAAAAAATTGATGGGACTGTATCTTTCTTCTGGGTTTGCAGTATTGCTGGCTTACAGTGATTCAAGACCTTTGGTTTTTAATCTTTTGTTGGTACTTTTAAGGTGGAATTATAGAAAAGGAACAAACTTCAAACCATATCCTTATTGTTGCTTCTTTCTTGTGTGATAGGCATTTTCTTTTGCCATTTGTGAGCGCCTCTTAATTTTATACAATAGGTAAAAGGTAACAGATGAAAACTAAAAACTGTCAAAAGCAAATAGAAATCTAAAGGGAGGTCTCACCTAATAATATCTGAATAGTTCCACATGACTTTTATTCTTCAGCAATTTTTTATTTTTCTGCTTAAATGTCACTGTTAAGAGGTTCTAGAAGATTAATATTTTACAAACCTGTGATAAAATGTCTTCCTATCCCAAAAAAAGGGAAATTCTCAAGATGATAGTAATGGATTTTAACAACTTTGTCTGTGGGTATCCTACCCATTACAAACACAAGAAACAAACTTCTGTGTGCCCTTTTAGCAATCACTTTTTTGGAGTTGTCTGTTAATGGCTCCTTAATTGCATTCTGTTTCATGTTTGACAATTTTTCCTTTCTTCTTGCCTCCCGAAATGACCTCCAATTTCAAATTATTGAGCTTTTTTTCTGTTTTGAGTTGTCTAAATTAAGTTCTCTATGTCTTTTTCATATGCTTCAGTTTTCCTTAATTTTAGCATGTCTATCATTGACAGTTTCATCAGTGCAGTCCTATGCAGTGCTAACCTAGTTCAGGTTCTTGTTCTTGTTCCTTCTTCAGTATGAACTACTGCTGTTTTCTGGATGTTGTTACCTTTTGCATCTACCATCCTTTACCTTTATTATCTGACAGAATTTATTTGAAAAAGGAGAAGGATCAGGAAAGACCTTTTCAGCTTTCACATTTTTGGCATCCTGTCTCATTTTTCATTTGGCTGGAATGTTTCTTCAGTCCCTCTTTAGGAAATAATTTATCTTTATGCTTCTGAGAGGTAGCTTGTGAAACTGTCCACTGTTATATGTTGCCACATTGGCCTTAGGTCTTCTGTCTTTGCTCTGTGTCCATAAAGTGTCTCATCCTGTGGGATATCATCAGCCTTCAGAAGCTTCTACTAAAGGCAATAGAAACAAATTCCTATACAGTATTTCCAACCTTTCGGTGATGGATGAAGTCAGAAAAACCCTTTCTTAGTCCACATAAATACTGATCTCCCTACCTACCTCTGCTAAAAGTGTGTGGTTGCAGGTATTTAAGTGCAACATGCCACTGCAATCTAGCCTGGAGGTCACCAAACTCCATAATCATTCAGCCATTAGGACACTCTTATTTATGCCTGTCACCTGAAGGATCTTTTATTTTCAAATTACATTTGTTCAGTCTTTTCAGCCTGTCTCCTCAGTCTGCTTACCTTCCTTCAGTGGCTAATCACTGTCCCTTTGCAGGCAAAACTTTATGTCAGTTTATGTCCCGTGTAACGTGAACTAAACATCTCATGTAGATAAGCTTCCGTACAACTGCAAAGAGACAGGACTGTGGTCCCAGTGTTGCTGACCTTTCAGGTTCATGGTCAGCTGCATGCTAAATTAATTTCAAAAATAGTTTTCTTAGAATTCAACTCTGGCTCCCTTCCCCTTTACTATTGTTATAGTTCAGTGAGAAAAATTCAAGAGAGCTTGCGTAATCGTGAGTGATCAAGATTTTTAAACTTCTGTGCCCTCTATTAAGTTCTAGCCCTTCAGCACTGATGTTCCATCAGGGACCATTCTTACCATCACCTCACTTACCTTGCACTGATGAAATGCATCTTAGATTCTACATCTGCATTAGACAAGTTCATTAAATTTTGTGCAATGCTCAGACAGTGTGCTAATAGAGGGCATGTAAGTATGCAGATAGAGAGAAATACCTGCTAATTGCATGAAAGAAGTCTGATCAGCCTAATTCTGGCAAAGTAGAATTTCTATTCTGTCAGACTGGTTCCTTTTCTGAAGTAACCAAAAGTAGCTGAACTACTTTTGTGCATCCTCTAGTCTTCAAAATACTTGACACGGTGTTCTGCTTAAGAGAGTGCTCCTATTTCTGAGAGCATGAATGTTGTGTTTGGCTCTCTATGTGAAGAAATGAGCTATAAAGTTGGGGGGTTTTAATTTCATTTGCCTAGATTTAGTCTAAGTTATGTATTGATTATGGTATACTCATTCACATTTGTATAATTATGTGCACTCCATCCGTCATGTGAGGTTTGATTTGAAGAGATTTGAACAGTTTGAGGTAGAGCAGCTATTTGGAGTGTAATTAAATTATCTCACTTTGCTTCCCTGGAAACCTCAATTAGAAGAGAGATAATTCTGTTGCAAATGAAGTGTATTTTGTTGATATGTAGAAAAAAGAAGAACAAATATGGAAGGGAAGCAGTTAGTGGTGTCTAATGATGGGGGGGAGTATGTAGCACACAAAACTGAGAATTTTCCATTAAGAAGATGGTGTTATGCCCCAAATAATGTCTGTAACGTATATAATCCTTCAGGAATTACTATTATTGTTAATATAATAAGAAATAAGTTAATAACACTTCAGTTCCTTATAGCAATTCTGCTATACTTACCTTATTTAAGTGTCATATAGTAGTGACGGGATAAATCAGAGATTATGGTGTCACACTGACAGTGAACAGCTTCCTGTGGATGGACTAACATAAGAAGATCTTTTTCATAGATCAGGTCTTTTTCTCTCCTATTCTGTTAATACAAAAATGATTATTACTGTCATTTTAAGAGGAAGAGGGAAATTGTTCTTCTTCAGGGAAGAGTCTTTTGAATTCCAGCAACCTGGCAACACAACAAGATTTTGAGGAGGTACAAGAAGAATCCAAATAGTTCATCCCATTCTGAAACACAGCAGCTTCAGGCAGGACATTTAGTGCTCTTGAACAACTTTCTTAATCGTTGTGTTCTCAAATTCTGTCACATGTCTAGCAGAGTGAGCACTTTATAATGAGATGATGTAGTTGAAAACTTCAGCTGCTGGTGGGAGAGCCACATATACAGTGATCAGCAAAACTGTTGTGATGCAGTGATGACTGTAACAAATGTGTCATTGCAATCTGAGCTATGTCTACACTGTGTGGTTAGTGCAAGCTGAATTTGCTTTCTATCTCTCTGCCCTCTACTACTCTCCTATGAGTACCTGGAAAACATCTCTGGCAAAGAGGAGAGAAATTGGAGTGGAAGTGTGTGAAAGGATGCACAAGCAGCTGTAGTCCCAGTAGTCTATTTGTACCGTACATGTACTGTACTCTGCTGTCTAAGACCTGTGTGAATGCTTTTCTAACCTTCTGTTCTAATTTAAAAGCAAATAGAGCTTGCTTAATCAACACATATCTTAAACTGAGTTGTGCTTTTCAGAGTTCAAAGATTCTATGTTCATCAGCTGACTATTTAATATAGGAGTAAACCAGAAAAGAGATATCCCTAGATGTAGTGGTTTACATTTATCTATTTGACTTTCACATGTAATGAAGCCTTACCTAGGTCCAGATGTGAACTCCAGTGTGGATACATCTTCAGTGGACAAGCCCCAATATATGTGCATATAGAGTGCTTTCTCTGTCTTCTCCAGAACTGCACCCACTGAGTAGATCATGGTAAAACCTCTGTTTCACCAATCTCAGGATTCAGTTTTATTCTTCAGGTCTGGCCTCAGTCAGTCCTCAAATATTTTATATACTTTAAAGGATGATCTGTAAAATGCTACCTAGCTTTATTACAATCAGACACAAATGTCAGAATATCACTAAAAAATGGATCTGAATTTTATGTTTGCCAGATTTAGTTTCACAATTCAAACATTTCTGATGATCCTAAGAAAAAGGACTCATCCTGGTTACACTGGCTGCAGAAGCATCTCTTTCTTATAATCCAAATACATACAAACACGTGACTGCTCCATATACAGACAACTGACTACTTGCTTACTTCTTTGTTATTGTTTTTAATGCCTCACAAGCACTAAATATATTTGAGCTCTGAAATGAAATCATAACCCTTTCCTGAGATTGTCAGAGCAAGCTCATAATAAGAGACAAAGACGTGAGATAAAAAGGCTCCAGAAAGCTTTCAAAGAGGCTGAGCTCTGCCTGCCAGTCATTTTTATAAAAAGGGCAGCCATAGACCTAGTGTTTGCAAAATGTTGTCTCTTTTGAATGGATAGAAGTGTAACGCTTACAAAGATGCCTTTTGATGGATGTACACATCCTCTCTATTGCTAATGTAATTTTTTTTCTGAATGATTGCGCTATCATTTTTAAGACAATACCAAATTTTAATTTTTAAATTCCTTTGATTTTAACAAATCTTCCATAGTAAAGTTGCTCTAAGATGGAACATGAGCATGCTTGTAGAGTGTATAAATTTGGAAGTCCTATGTGTTACACTAGAAGTCCTTAACTATCTGGTGTGTTCACACAGACATTGTACGATTCAGTCAGCGACCTATCTGAAGACTGTTAATTAACTTAAAATTCCAGTGTTGCTTTCATTTCATAAACATTACAAACTATCAAATGTGTGTATTATCATAAGCAGAGTTTTTTCTTGAATTGCAGAATACCCATTAATATTACAGTGTAAAAAATAATTTATATTTTTACATGAAAAATGCACTATGTATAGGCTTTCAGGGAAATAATTCAAAAGTTTATTTGAGCTGACAGTGATAGAATTACTTTAGCAAAGTGGGTCCAGATTTTATTGTGTGCTTTTGGCAGGACTAGATTTATAAAACAAGATCATGATCTAGTGTGAACATGATACAATTTGGAAGGAGTTTATTACCCTCCATGCTGAGCTTCCTTTGTTTACTTGGGACCTCATTTCTGTGCCGGACAACATTTTCAAATCTTGAATATTTTTATCTCTGATGACCACCTTATAAAGACAACCCTCTGTCTCTCAGTATATATCCTTCACATAACACAGATGAAAATTTCTCTCTTTTTACCCCTCCCCAAGTCTCTTAATAATCATTATAAAGCTAAGGATAACAGATGTACATAAAATTCCATTTAACCATTGCACAGGTTATGATAAAAGCCAGTCTATTTGCTTTGTTCCCCTTAAATCCTTCCAGAATGCTGCTGTGAAAGTCAGTTTTATCTCCTGAAACTCAGCCCATGAAACTTCCCAATTAAAATTCTTTCACTGCCTACCATCCCTTTAGTTGTGTTCGAGGTCCTTGTCTTCCCCATCAAGGCTGTACTTTCATTTCTGCTTAGTGTACTACTTTTCTTGCCTGCCCCCAAGATTCCCACCTAGGTGCCGCTTTCAACCCCTCCTTCTACTTTTATCTTTGTATTTTGTTCCCGTTTGCCTACGTTGGGACTGCAGCTGAAATTATTCCCCAGCAGGGGCACCTACAGTGCTTGTATGTCCCCACTCCTCAGCCGTGCTCTCCACCCTTGCCTGCCCATTCCTCTGGCAAGAAGAGTTTTACAGCCCCTTGCTTTTGCCACAGTGCATACCCGGGGGACTTTGAGAGCTGGAAGCACAATTCCCCGCAGCCTAATTTAAGAAGACTCTGTGGTTGAGAGTGAGAATTTCTCACATTCCTTTTGGACTGAGTTTAGGAAAAGATCATAGCACAAAAAGACTCATGGATTACACAGAGACTGCTTTAACTTCCGTCAGTTATTCCTTCAAGGTTTCACACAGTGCTCTGGACCACTGAGGATCGCATGAGCTTTTAAAGTTCTGGGGATTTTATACAGTTTCAGCAGCAAATATTCATCATTCCCACATCTTCATTAAAAAAAAAAA
>VWZT01010873.1:23545-45291 GCA_013397055.1 Pachycephala philippinensis | reverse complement strand
AAAAAAAAAAAAAAAAACTTCAATTAAAATAGGCAATTTGCTTCAGTGAAATGTAGGGATTTCGTGGTTTGCTGGAGCTTCAGATCAGGATGTAGCTTGCACATATTCCATATGTGGCATAATTTCAAAGAGACACGATGTGAATTGAAGATGAAAGTTTGTGTTTTAAATGTCTATCCTGCGCTTACTGTCCATTGAAATAGGAGATATAAAGAGATGAACATTGGAGGAAAAAAAACCCTCTCTGGTTTGATAGCTTATATTGAATTTTATTGCTGTACTTGAAGGGTAATTTTGTGCTTTCAGGTCACGTCACAGCAAGATGATCTATCTATATATACATACATATGGACATCAGAGAAATGTACACAAATTAAAGACTAGGTATAATCAGGTTAATGTAGCACGTTTGATCCTAACTGGAAATAAAAATCTACCCATTGCCTTTAATTTAAAGTTAGATATGGGAGGCAGATGCAAACTCTGCCTGCTGTGAGCACATTGCAGCAATTTGTCCAAGATAATGAAGTTTTTCGCTTGCTTATTGCAATGTTTTAGTAATCTGGAAAACCTTCATGAGGTACTGGAATTCCTTATTAATTAGAATAAATTTGATATGAGTGGTATTGCTGGAATCTGGAGAGAGGATGTGAGTGATTGAAATGTTCAGGTTATGAATTACAACTTGTTCAGCAAGCCTGAGAGGATGACAAAAAGAATAAAAGTCATGAGTTCATTTTATAGGAACAAGATCATGGCTTGAATTTTATACACAAAGTAATTTGCTTACATGTATCTATTTTTCAGAAGTTTGAATTTCCCTGAATTAATCCAAAAATGCAAAGTAAATGATTGAGAAATAAAACTTGAAATATATAAAGAAAACAATGTTCACTACTTAAAATAAATCTTTGTATTGACAAAACAGGATGCTTCTATGTGTAAGGACAACAACTTTGGCTAAAGTCTGCCTTACTATCGCAGACCAAAAGAAGTTAACTTAAAGAGATCTTCAGATTGTCTATCTTTGTTCTGTATATGTCTGAGTATATCAAGGAATTATAGAATTTTATTAGGCCAATTAAAACCAAATGAACAAAAGAAGTAGCATGATCAGGTAAGTGTAATGTAGTCTGAGAACAAACTAAAGGAAAACAATGAAAAGGAGTCAATGAATTAAATTGATTGAGGAATAAAGTACATAGATATAATCATGTGCTAATACATTTTTATGGAAAACAGCTCTTGTCAAACTTTATTTCCTTCCTTGATGCTAGAAACAAAATTGTTTTTAAAATTAGAAGTGTATATCTAATAATACTGGGCATTTATCAGATGTTTGAAAGTATGATATTCTGGTTTAAAAATTCATACTATAGAACATCAGTGTAGCATATGATATATGAATGAATGAATGAATGAATGAATGAACGAATGAAAAGCACTTCTCAAAAAAGTTGTTTCAAATGGGGAAACATCCTTGAACTCCTTCTCAATTGAGTTCTGTAGTAAAATCCAACTGCCTTCTAATAACCTTATCTGTGACAAACAGAGGAAAACAAACACTCCTAAGGCAGATGTTAACAACGTCCTCTCTGGTTAGCGACCGCTAACTTGTTTGGAAGTTGCCCACTTGAGATGTCCTCACACAGTAGAGATGGATATTGTTTTCCTTTTCAAGTATGTTTCCTTCAGTTTTAATCAATATAAGAACGGTACTGCATATTATCAAGCTAATATTTTCATTGCATGAAACTGAAGATCCATGTGTTCATGAGAACACAAGACAGAGTTAATGGATGCTATAGAGCTGCATGGGACAAAGCAGACACTTGTGGTGCAGTTTCATCAACACTACCCTTGGAGATGGTTTCTAGAACAAACTTTGAAGAATCAGACCCATGTTTTGCTTTGGAGGCAACACATTAGTTTACTCCAGAAAGATCCTGACAGCCAGTTAAACTTTATTATGGAACACTGAAAGCCTAATATATACTAAACAACTCAAAGAGTAGGAGTTGTGTTTTGGAAAGTGGTATCCTGAAAATACTTTTAAATGTGATTTTGGAGGATTGATCCTGGCTGGTTGCCAGGTGCCCACCACAGCCATTCTTCCACTCCCCTATTCAGCTGGACACAGGAGAGAAAATATAACAAAAACCTTGTGGGTCGAGGTAAGGGCAGGGAGAGATCACTCGCCAGTTACCATCATGGGCAAAACAGACTCGACTTGGGGAAGTTAATCTAATTTATTACCTATCATATCAGAGTAAGGAGAAGTAAAAACTAAATCTTAAAACATTTTCACCCACAGTTCCTCCCAACCCCTCCCTTCTTCCCAGGCTCAACTTCTCTCCTGAATTCTCTGCCTTCTCGTCAAGCAGCACAGGGGGATGTGGAATGGGAGTTGCAGTCTGTTCATCACACAGCAGATTTTTTCTCTTTGAATTCTGTTATCTGAGAGGCACTACCATCATTGCTGATGAGCTCAGTCTTGGCCAGTCCAGGGTCAATTCCTGTATTTGCCAAATTTCTTGGACCCACATGGCATTGGCTCTGTTGGGCACAGGGGAAGCTTCTTTCAGCTTCTCACAGAAGCCACTGCTGTACCACCCTGCAACCTAAACCTTGCTGTGCCTACTCAGTACAGAGTTATTGTGCAAAGATTTGAAAATGAATAACCAGGATAATGCTGCACTAGCTTTTTCCTTATGAATATAAAACTGTAGAAGTAATAAAAATAAATTGAGATTAGTATCACATTTCTTAACTTAAAACTTATTTTCAAAAGGAAGAACAGTCTGAAAAAAACCAAAACCAACATAAGTAAATGGGAGATAGAACACATTGCTTCAGTCAAAACACGTTAACCTTTTGCACATTATTTGAGGGCTTTCAAATAGAGTCCCAGGATTAAGGTTAAAGTAATTTCTAAGAAATAGAGGAACAAGGATTTTTAATAGCTTTGTAGCAGCAGCAGTGAAAAACAAACAAACAAGCTTCTAATTATTCTTAAAATTGTTTTATAAATGGATTATATGTGACAATTATCTGTGATAGCAAGGATCCAAAGTTGTTAAGCCAGACTCTTTTCAATTCCATGTGTTCATCCCAAAAGGTAAAGTGTCAAGAGGGAAACACTATAATGTCCAAGAATGGCTTTATGCTTCAATTCATAGAGTTTAAAGAAAAAGAAAAGAAAGAAAAATGACTTTTTTTTCTCACGATCTCGCTCAATGGCATAGGATAAATTACCCTGGTACGTCAAATGATGTAAGCTCTGTTGCTTCACATAGGAGAAGGAGCATGTTTGAAACTCTCATCTTAACTTTATTGATTAATACGGAATTTATTTGAATTAAAATAGTTTCAGAACTGCTCATTTCTGGTACGTCTGTTTATAAAAGAACCATAATAAAGTTTTATAACCTTATGCAAAAGAATTTTCAATACTTATTTAATAGAACACCAAAACTAGCTTTGGAGAATAAATGCTCTACATGAAATGAAAATTCACTGGGAATGTTTTGAAGTAAGATTTATACACTTCACAAAAATGTGTACACAGGGCAACATAACAGAGACAATTTCTAATTGCTCATTGAAATCAGCACGGGCCCATAACTATGGGCTGCAGGGCTCCAACTCCTGACTTTTTAATCTCTTTCCTAAAGATATCTGTTTCTCATTGGAGGTGAGAGATGAATGTGTACCTGCTAAGTGTGAGGAGGATGGTAATGGAAATCAGTACTGTTAATTAAATTACAAGAATTAACATATCCGGTATTTCTTCATCCTCTAAGCTTTTGCAACTGTTAATGAGAGTGAAGAGTGTTTTATGATTCTTTCCTTCTCACAGAATAATCTATATCCAAAATCTTTGCCAATTCAAAGATGAAATCTTAACTAATTGTTCATTTGTTTGGGTCTCCTCCCGTTTTTTCATGAGAATCAATAGTTTAAAAAACACAGACTGAAGAACAGACAAGAAAAATAAAAAAAGAACAACCCCTTTACATGCATCATAGTGGAATCAAATTTGTACCCTGCATTTTTTGACTATCAAGAAATCATAATTCCAGCGCCCAGAACAGAAGAGAATTAGTGAAAAACTTGTTCAAGAAAATAAGCAGATAGCAGATGTGTTTTGGGCTTCTTTTGGAGGGATTTTTTGTTTGTTTATTTGTTTGTGGCCCTTTTCTTGTAATTTTTAAAGTATATTATTATTTCTCCTCACTGGTTTTCTTGTTTAACACTGTATCTGTTTCTGCAAAGTTGGTGAAAGTAGGACTTCCATTTTTTAAAGTACTTGAGAACCAGCAGTAGCTGAAAATTGTCATGAATATGTTCAAATTGAAATATTGATGAATAGGAGATTGATAGATAAGACAGGCTTGCCGTAATGAGGTACAGCATTTTTTTCTATCATATTTTATCCTCATTTCAGAACACACTTGGGGTACCTTTTAATGCTCATTACTTCTGGGGCCTTATCTGCTTGGACAAATTACATCATTTCACTACTGTAGTACTTGGTGAAATTTTGCTTGTATTTATAACTTAACATTTTGAAATTTCTTTAAGGTAAAACAGACAAACAAAAAGAGAATCTGAAATTCTAGGTCTTCGTGATTTCTCTTCACGTTTACATTTTACTTAGCATATGTTCCTCCATCTGTTTTTATTTGACTTTTCTTATTGAGGTTAATTATTGTTTTCCATCATAGCTGGAGTTTTGATTTGTCTTTTTTCAAACAATTATCAACTGAGGCAGGTTGTACATTTTAGAACAAAAATTTACACATTTATAAACACACAACTAAAACTATTGGTCAGTGATCTTACAGAGGGATTTAATATGTTATAAAGTTATAATGGTCTTTGGTAAATTTTAATTCTGATAAACTTTCCATCTTTCATTGAACTCTATTGACATGAAATTTGTAAGAACAAGGTTCACACTGATGTTAGTGGGATATATTAGAGAAGAGAGGATTGAAATTACGGGTGCAAAATCACCTGTTATTACATAAACTTTTTTAACCAAACCAGTAATCCTAACTACTTGCAAAATGCCATCACATTGCAGAAGGAACATCCATTTTTGAATCACTGCTTCACCTGTTATTCAAAGAGATCATATAATAAATTAATATAAAAATCAGTGGGTGGAAATTTTGAGCTGTATTAAATCCAAAATAGCATACAAGTGACCTTTAGTGCTTTAAAAAGTCTGGCTATTTTCTTGTGATGTATATGAAAAGCAACTATGGTTGATAAAACATATAATAAAAAATAGATATTTTCAAATATCAATGATGAGTAGTTCATTTGCAATTTCAAACCAAATGAAACATTTGGTAGTTATTACTCAGTTTGTTATATGAGGTAGTAAAGCCCTTTGATAAAAGGTTTCTTTCCTTGCTACTCATTGTACATTTCTATTTTTGTCGGTGATCCATCTTCTAGAAACAAACAATTGTTGTCTTAGTTGTTTTAGGACCAGTGTGAAATGAGAACTGACACAAGAAACATAAAAGCACAATGATAATTACATCTTATCAATCTTTTCTTCCTCTTTCTTGAAGGTTTGTGGGGCTTTAAATTTTCAGCAAAATCTTTTTTTGCTCACCTTGAGGCACTCTTTTTCCATCTCATTCAAAAATTTTGTCTTCTGTGCTGTCCTCACAGCATAAATACATGCATTTACCCAATGCTCATCTTCTGACTTATGACTGTTATCATTTTTATGCCACAGTACATCTTTTTTTTCATCATCACAAAAAACCAGTCTTGCTCTACTTGTGTAATCAACTATTTGACCTTCAGTGACTTTTTCTACATTCACACAGGAATTGAATTATTCCCATTGTTAAAATATATTCACTTTTATGATTCTTTCAAATGATGCTAAAGTGAATTCTATCTGGTGGTATATTTGTTTCTTAGTCAGTAAGTTGTGAATGGTAACGGGAGTCAGCAAACATGATAAATTTACGTGACTGTGAGTACCCAAAACTGGATTTTTGAATTCCTCAACAAAAGTGTTCTATTTGCTAGATGAAACTAGTATGGACTAGATGTAAATTTTTGTAACACCTGATCTAAACAGACTTAGGACATCCTAAATCCTTCAGCTAATAAAAAGACAGAAAAGAGGAATACCAATTGCAAAGTTGTGCTTTTTTACAAAGACTGTTTAGTTAGGAAAAAGTGGAGGCTTAGATACCAAACAGAGCAGCTGGTGTTAAAAAAAAATGGTTTGCAATAAGAAAATGGCCTTATAAAGAAGTAGCATCAGAAAGGAGGTGGTGAAGATCTTGGTTTTGCTCTGGCTGGAGGAAACAACCTGGAAGTGAGGAAACATCTCAGAGATCACAGAGATGCATGGAGATGAAAGGTGGGAGACCCCAGAGAGTCAGCCACCCTGATGGTGACACCCAATATTGGTAACTGTGAGCAGAACCACGTAATGAGTTTATATAACTTGTTGCCCAACTTTCCCAGCTCTGCCTGTGGGGAAGAGAAGCTCAGTCCTTCTGAATGCAACACTGTGGGCTAGTGAGTATCTCAGGTAATCAAATACCTCTAATCTCATTGATTTTTAAATAAATCACAGTTTTCAGATCCCACTAGCTCTTACTTACTCTCTCCTGAGACAAGAATGAAGGACACAAGGGAGTCTCAGAGTGTACTATGTCCAAAATTGGTGAGTAAACAGTCCAGAAATCAGATTTTTAATGGGCAATTTCCATAAGATTTTCAGCCATGCAGGTAGATGACAATTTCTTAAAAGAATGAGAGAAAAAGGAATCAGTTTGTTTATCGCAAACATCTGGCATGTTACAACATTTTAGACTGCTGTTCAATCCATTTTTCTGAAGTGAATACCTCCTATATTATTGAATTGGAGGAAACAACTATCCGTATATTCCTAAAATCAGGTCCTTATTTAAGTAAAATCCACACTGGATTTACCCCAATCTAACTACTTTTCCCTATAGAATATTTGTAGAAATTTGGCAGATACAGGAAAATACTGGTTCACTAACCATTGGTTTTGACTGAATACCATCCTCAGCAATAAAATACAAATAAAATGGCCATATGATGTTTAAAAAAGAACTTTTTTTTTATTTTTTCCTTGAGCCTTAAATCTGGTCAGTGGAGAAAAAATTGAAAAAACAGCAAAACCAAGACCAAAATGGAAAACAGCCAGCTAGAGTGACAGCTATCTACAGAAACACCAGTTTCTTCTTGACAGACTGATCAGAACCTGGTGAATAAAAAAGTGGTAGAACAATGGGTATGAAGTAGTTGTCAGTAAGCTTCCCACTCTACTGAAAGTCTGTTATTTTCTGTGATGTTCCTATTTTTTATGGCATTCCTATCTTCAATGCCCCTCACAGATATCTAGAAGAAGCAAGAAATTATCATTATTGAGTGAAGGGTCTCTTTGATTTCAGGAGCTGCATTTCAGCCTAAATGTTGAGATTGTTCCCACAGCATTCAAATAAAGTATGAAGTATTATTTTGCTGTTGTTTATGATTAATAATGAGAGAAATATTTTCAAAGATACATGACTTTTTCCAATATCTCTGTTTTTAATGTATTTGTCTTGGACTCAGTACTCGAATAGTGATGAGAAAGCAAAACATTTACCTACGTTATAAATATGATAATGTAATCAGCAAATTTTGAAAAAAAAATCAACCCTAGATGGAAAGCACTACTTTAAATAGTCTCTAGTTTTGTCTTCATAAAATCATAGATTTAAAGAATGGTTTGGGTTGGGAAGGGACCTTGAAAGGTCATCTAGTCCAACCCACCTTCCACAAGCAGGGGCATCTTTCATTAAATTAGATTACTCTAAACACCATCCCACCTGATCTTGAACACTTCCAGGGATGGGGCATTCACAACCTGCGTGTCTTCACCACCCTCTTCATAAAAAATATCCTCTGACCTAAACCTACCACATTTTGTTTTAAAACTGTTACCCTTTTTTCTGTCACTACAGATCTTTGCAAAATCTCCATCTTTCTCATAAACCCCCCATGTATATTGAAAGGCTTCAATATAGTCTTCCCAGAGCCTTCTCTTCTCCAGAAGGCTGAACCATCCTGCCTTCATAGGAGAGGTGTTCCATGGAAAATTTCCATGGCCCTACTCTAGACCCTCTCTAAGAGGTCCTTGTCTTCCTTGGGCTGAGGACCTCAGAGCTGGATGCAGCACTCCGGGTAGGGTCTCATGAAGGCAGAGTAGAGGGGCAGAATCCCCTCCCATGCCCTGCTGGCCACACTGCTTTTGATGCAAGCCAGGATAAGACTGGCTTTCTGGAGTGCAAGCTTATAGTGTTGGCTCATATTTAAATTTTTCATCTAACAGTATCTACAGGTCCCTTTCAGCAAGGATACTGTCAATCCATTAATCCCTCAGCCTGTACTGATACCAGTGACTACCTCATCCAGTGCAGAGTTCCTTGCACTGCTTGTCTCTAATCACTTCTCTGTCTTCCAAGTTTTGAAATATCTTCCAGGACAATCTGTTCCATGTTCTCACTGGACACAGAGGTGAGGCTGATTGATTGGTAGTTCCAAGGGTCCTCCTTTTATTCCTTTTAAACAAGTGGTTGCTATGTTTTCCCTTTATTCAGTCACTGTAGATGTTTCCTGATGGAAGTGAAAGGTCTGGAATTAACACACTGGACAAAATTCCACTGTGAAGACAGAGGGAAAACAACAGATGACGACAACAGGAAGTGCCAGGCCTGGTGAGGCAGATCTCGGTAACCTGTCCAGACAAAAATTCCCACCATGGCAAACCATGAGAAGGGAAGCAACTGCTTTCCCACATGCTATCCCAAGTTGCGGGAATGGCATGAACACCTCTTGGATACCCAGGACACGGACTGTATAAATGTGGTACCTCCAGTGGAACAGTCTGGGGACCCCCACCTCTGAGGAACAGAAGAAGAAAGGCCAGCAGGATGTCACAGGGACCTATGTGGTGGTGACAATCTTTCTTCTTAATCTGTCTGTCTCTTTTTCTTCCCCCACCGAACCCCTGCTTTATTGCTAAGTAAAATCTGTACTATTGACTTTGGCATATGGTCTCATTTGCACCTTAATTTGGGCAGAGGCATCTTTTAATAATTAGATCCCAACATTATTTCAGAAATAAGACCCTAACATTATTCCAGCATGTCATAACAACAGGAAATTATTTCTGATCACAATAACACAAAAGTAGTTAAAACAAAAATATAGCATTATTTCTGGGTTTTTTTCTCCTGTAGGTTCTGGGGAGGCAGCTGTGACCAGGAACCCCATTTATAAGGCATAAGGCTTAATATATCCGGGACACAGACAAGACACTTACTTGTATTTTGGATATTGCCAAAAAGCAATCATAAAAGGAGAAGGTGTATAAAATACAAACTGGAGGAAAAAAAAAAAAAAAAGAAGAAAAGAAGATTACAAAATATTTTTATAATTTGCATTTGGTAGATGGGACACTGAGACATAGGAATGATAAGCTTAGCAACCCAAAGGACACAGATCATTAACAAACACAGATATTTCAAAGGAATAGATTTGTGGTATTGTGTGTGCCATAGCCACAGAAACATATAAAACAAGAAAGAGAGTTATTCTGTCAGTATAGGACTCTATAGGGTTAATAAAGTCTCTTAAAAACTTGGATCTCTTTATATCCTTGCACCATCACTGTGAGAGTGACAGGACTGTATCATCACATTAAATAGACAAAATCAGGTGGTTAAATTTTGTCTATTAGATTCCATTTCTTTAGTTCCAAGTTGATAGTAGTACCAGCTTTGCACCTGGTCTCTTGGAAAATAACTATGGGAAAGCATTGCAGCAACAAATCTGTCTTCGAAAAGCCCCAAATGACTGACAGGGTAAACCAAGATCTTGGCTATTAGTACTCCTCACTGTCTCTCAGATATTTAAAAAAAAAAAAAAAAAAAAAAAAAAAAAAAAAAAAAGGATAAAAATTGTTAAAAAAAAAAAAAAGAAGAAGAGTTAACATTGTGTATAAATAGCATATCTAAAACCTATTAAAATATTAGACATTTTTTAAGTTCCATTTTTATTTGCATGAAAGGAAGAAACAGAAATTTGTGAGAGGAAATATGCTTTAAAGTAAACTTTGATAGAACATGTTCTTTTTTAGGCAAAATGGTTTTTTGGTGAAATTCACAATTATTTAAATATTTTCATTTAGAACATTGGTTACAAAAGAAGAAAAGGTATTTAAAAATTCTTATATAAATGAGAGAAAGAGAAAGCCAGAACAGACCATACATGTTTGTTACAAAGATCTACTTTTGCTAGGGGATATATTTAAAAACTTGCATTGATTATGTTTAATAGCTATGCAAATTACAATAGTGTAAACCAAAAGTCATTTTTTCCCACTGTTTCTCCCTCTAACATCCTTCCAGGGAGGGTGTTGGTCCAGCATGGAAGAAATGAAGAATCAGTGAGGGTGAGAACATGAGTCTTTCCCAACTCAGATTAAAAGTTCATCAGTTCTGAAATCTGCAGGAAATATTATGGGTTGAATTGGGGGGGAAAGAAAGAAAGAAAGTCTTTGCTTCTGTTTGTGTAAACGTTTTCATAATACTTGAGGGTTGAAAACTAGTGTAAAGAACTAAAAGATATATTGATGATAGCATTTTTGCTATTATATTTATACACAAGTTGGACTTGAAGTAATTACAGTTTATTCTTTTATATGTTTCTTTATACACTTATTCCTACTAACTGAAAAAAAGAAATCTCTCTTGCTGGAAAGCGAACAAGTAAACAAAACCAATATCAAATAAATAAATAATTTAAAAAGCCATCACCCAAAAATTCAAACCAAGTCATACCAAACCTAAATGTTTAAGAACTTTAGGGAAGAATTGACTGAATTTTCCTACATACACTGAAGTTAGCTCTAAAGTCTGTTGGTATTTCACTTATTCTTTGCATAGATGACTGAAGAACATGGGATCATTCACAAATGCTCCCACTAAACACAAGAAAAGCAGAAACTCGCTGAAGAATCCTAGAAAAAAAAAATTGCTTTCAATATTTTTAAGGATCAATTAACCTCTTCCTCTCACTTTTCCGTCTACTTAAATTTGGAGTTTTTGAACTGTGGTTTAACACCAACCCCTAAAATAGCGTCTGGAAATGAATAAATTAAAGCAGTCCATCTCTTGCTGCTGAGAATGGCAAGGGCATATTTGAAAAAACTAAGCAGGAGAATAACAAGCATCAGACCTGCAACAATCTTGACAGCACACTACAACCCTGATAGGCAGCCTGTGCGGAGGGGAGAGTACAAAGACAGTTACAAATGGCAAGGTACACATTTATGAATACCAATAAAATTCCCCTTCTGCTCTATCATCACTTTAAGGTGCTGTTTTTCAAATAACCATTTCAGAAGTGGCTTTATAATTGCTTTCACTTTAAATACCTAAATTAAATATACATACATAAAGTAAGGAACATTTATCTTTCACCTTTTTTCAGAAGCATGGCACTTTTTAAAGTAGCATTGATGATTTATACGCAATATGACTGATTTTTAGTCATATCTGTGATTTATAAGTCAGGACTTCATATACTCTGGTTATTAAGATCTATTTTATGAAACCCAGTTTATTTGTTAAAAAAGACTGATTTACTAGGCAGATTTATTAATCATGGCTTAGGAATATAAACCAAAGGCTTGGTTCAAGTCTTATATTTATAAATTAGATGCTTAAATCAAATTCCAATTTGTATGTAATGGGATTGGTTCTAGAGATGTGCAAATAGTAATATATCCAATCCCACTACTACCTGAAGATAATGATCTTGCTTTCACAAGTAATTTGGTTATTCACATAGATGAAAAAATCCTATCGTTAATCAGATGGATACAACTCAGAAAGTAACTCCACATCAAGGAGTGAGATAGACAGAAATACTGACTTTCAGGCAGGAAATTAATAGTCTAATCTGAAATATTGTAGTACACAGATTTTGAACTCTACTTTTTCAGAGTTTTCAAGTTGCTGAATCCACTGGGACTATTGTTACCACTCCAGAAAGAGAAACAGCTTTCATTTGCTGTCATTTGTCTCTTTCTTATTCTGAAAGCAAATACAGAAGTGATATTAAATTCCCCCTTTCCAGCTTCCACTCCTAACAATTATTCACTTTCTTTTGGAAGTCTTTATATATTCAGATTTCTTTCATGCCCAGGAATACCAAGCATCTGAAGGAAAGACGTGCCAAATGCTTGAAAAATGTAAACAGTAAAGTCCGAGATGGTGTATAATTGAAGATTTTACTTTTTAGTCAAACTCATCTATCTGAAACAAATTAATAAAATTCTGGAAATACTTTTCTGCCTTATTATGCAGAGCCATAGCTTGGAGTGTCACATTTAGATAAGCTGAAAACAGTATGGCTGAAAGGTACATTTTCCAATCAGCTTTCTGGATAATCTTTGACTCCAGACATAGTAACACATGTAATCAATAAATGAAACCTACCATACCAATTTGACCAAAACAGTGGAAACTGGTCTTTTTCTCTTTAGCAATGTCTTTCTATGTTAACCTTGTCCTATTACTTCTTGTTAATTTCCCTAGTTCTTAAGGTATGTTGCTTTAGAAAAACAACAAAAAATCCATCCTTGAGTTTGACAGAGGAAGCCTTGAGAAGTTTCTGTGAGCTTGCTCTATACTCTCTGCATACACAGTTTCTTTTTAACTTGTGACATGGTTCATAAAATCTTGTTGACCCACTTATATCCAGACTAAACAGAAATCTACCATCAGAGTGAAGGCTGTGTGTCATGTGCCAAAATCAGAGGTAAAAAATTCTTAAAATATTGGAAACCAGACTGCTTTTCATTTTGCTTTGTAGATAGACTTGATAGACAGAAGGATAAAATGCCTTCTGTTGTGACATTCCTCAGATACTGTGTACCTTGTGCCAAAGAGAAAAACATGAGGAGGTAATGTCCTAGGGACTGCTTGACTGGATATTTTGAGTGCCATAGCAGAGTCCTTCTCAGCCCATCTTCTCTCGAGATGTCCTTAGTGGAGCATGCTTTCCTTTTGTGTTTCTCCAGGTTCTTTCGCCTTTCTCTGCAGAAATCCCAACACATCTGTTCGACAACCCCACCTCCAGCTGAGAAGAAGGTAGTGATGGATTGCAGAATCCTGTTTCACATTCTGTTAATTTTGGCATTACCTTCCTCTTCACATTTAGAGTACAGTAATTTCAGATTACCTTTTTTCCTCCATTTCATCCTCTTGTAGTATAAACCAAAATTGGAATACTTTGGTTTGACTTGCACTAGCAGTAAGGCCCTTGAATTCCTCTTTTTTGAGATGACTTGTTGAAGTGTTCTGTAGCCTAAGTTAGAGGCAATACAGAGGCATAGAGGTGAGCATGCCCCCTTTAGAAGTTCAAAATTTGGGTGGCAAGCACACACTTGAGATTGAAGGCAAAATTTAGTCAGACTCGTTTTGTGAAACACACTATGAATGTTTTCAGGAACATTTCCCTGACACCTGCAAAATGAAAATGGAGTTGCTTTTGAAAGAGGAATGTGCAATGTGGGACAGAATATAGTTCAAGCTGTTCAATGTTCTAGTCTCTGTAAATAAAAAGTCCTTGTACAAGAACTGTCTCAAATATCAGGTTTCTCCATAACCTCCAGCTGTAAACTCCAGTACAAAATAAACTCTCATACTTCTTCAGCTTGTAATAGCTCCTTTTCTCAAATGCAGAGTTCTTTATTGAAAATTTTATTGGAACTGGTGATATTTGGAGAGGTGGTGGTGACCTCCTCAGTCATTGTGAAGAGGTAGAACATTTTGCTTGACTAATGCAGAGTTCTGAACCTATTAACAGTCTGACAGTCCTCCCACAGTAGTGAAACTTCTATTTGCATTCTGAAAATAGGTAAAGAAAATGAAGAAAGCAGGCGTAGATGAGAGTGAAGAGTCAATTAATAAAGGAAAAAGAAGAATAAGAAAGGAAAAAATACATGGTCTTTTACCTATTACATAAATGAGGAAATATTCTTTAGCCACATCAAGGCATGTAGTGCCAAAGAGGTAAGCACTATTTTGCAATGATGACAGTAGGCATAGAAGACCTATTAAAAGAAAATAATTACACCACCTCCCCTCTACAGGTTAAGCAAATATTGCACATTATTGTGGTTTAGCTATGGAAAAAACTAACTCCATCTCAGCCAGACTCAGTACATGATACACATCTCTATGACTGAACCACTCACTAAGTTTTAGCAGTTAATTACTGGGATTGGTTTAACTGCAGTAGTCATGAGAAAGCACAAAACACCTTTCTTCGGTTAGAACAATGTCCACAAAGCTTACCACACTGTTCATGAAGAAGGACATCTGTTCTGTTCTTGTAGGATTGTAAGAGAGTAGGGACAACAGGAGGGGATATTGCAGAAGGACCTACTGTCAAGGAGAGAACTTCATAGTTTCTAACAGAGCTGCTCCTGCTCCTCCCTGAATGTACCCACCTTGTCACTTTTCCCCATGTACTGACACAGAAGAAGGTCACAGTTGGAAAGACCTGGGATTGCAGGCTTACTTAAAAATAGTAATACAGAAGACAGCACTTTTGTGGTAGAGACTTTCATCTTTTGTCTCTGAAGCCTTTAACATTGTCACCGTTTGAGTTGAAAAGGAGCAGTGAGTTTGAAGTACTAGTTGTCATGTCATCACTGTAAACTTTTTATATTACTGCAGAGATGCATTTTAATATGAGAAGCAGAGACTTTATTGGATTTATCATGAGGAAAAATGCAAGACAAAATAAATATTAAAACCAACATATAAAACAGACAAGTAGTGATGGTGATGTAAATACCTGGCAAGACCAATAAGGTAAATCTCACTGGAGAAAAATATAAGGAAAGAAAATGAAGAGAAATTCTGCTTAAAGTACCTAGTAACAGAAGAATTATATAAGTTCATAAGGTAAAAACTGGGGAGAAGAAGTCAAAATAACAAAAAACTAGTGAGAGAATAGGAAAGTAATGAAGTTATGTACACCAAGCGGATATAATAAAACAAATCACTAAAGTAAGACAAATATTACTCTAAAAGAAAAGGAAAACTATGACAGCTGCTGGGAATAAAGGAAAGACTTGAAATAAGACATGTATATTGCAAATGTAGCAAACAGACTACTACCTGAGGCTTAATGCAGGCAAAGTGAAAACAAAAGCAGAGACATATATTTAATTAGATAAGTGAAGCTGGAAGAGGTTTGACTGACAGACATTTGAATATACAAGTGAGGCAGTATCTAAACTTTAGACCATGAGAATGTTTCAAGATCACCTTGAGCTTTATTCAAGCTAGATCAATGTTTTCCAAATTGTGATAGTGTGACTATAACAAAAACAANAAAAAAAAGAAAAAGAGATTGCCTATTTGTAAGATTAGAAAGGAAATAAAACAAAGCATGTGTGATCTGAAGTGTTTCACTGAAATATTCTTCCCTATGCTGAGTATGACTCCCACAGAGGACTCGTAAATACTTACCCTGCTGTTGCAGTGGGTTATTTATTTTATGTTAGTGTCCAAAGGGGACTGTAAGGTCAGAGCTCTTATTGCTCCACAGACTATTTACAGGCTTCTGAATGTGTGGGTGGTGAGATGAGTCCCAAAAGCACCAGAAGACTGGCTGGGCATTCAAGCCAGCTGGAAAGGAGCTTAATAAACCAGGAAAAGTGTATAACCACAGTATGGATACATACTATGCAAGAGAGCAGCTGTACAATTTAACGGTGCCAAGATTCCTAAAATCCATGCTATGTTCTGATCTGGTTTAGGGTACTTTTAAATCCCTTGATGTGTCTAGGAACCTAACAAAAGAAAATAGGCACAGAAGATCAAATGTGGGCAATCACAGCAGTCATACCAGAGCTCTTGGAGCTCACTCAGCTGAGCCTGATCCTTTTCAGTAGGAGAAAAAGCCAAGAACAAGGTCTTTCCTGCAGCCAAGTGGCCTGCCCAAAACATATGCACTTTCTCCTAGCAAGAACTAATTTTTGTCCAAACCTTCCAGGAGAAAGTCAGTTTTGAAGTGACAAAAGAGAAGGACATAATCCTTCAAAATATCAGAGCTAACAGGAACAGCTTTCACGACTGGAGGCTAAGGAAAGATCAAAGCATGAGTTAATGCTTCTCCCCTTTCTCCCTTTGAGCTACCAAATACAATTGTACAGCAAGCTGCCTGCCAATGTTGCTTACAATGAATACATTCGACAACATTGTCTGGTTCACTAATTTTTTGTGTATTATTTGTTTTAATCCAATGGATAATGAATTTAAACTTGTTCTATGCTGTCATTACATAACAAAGTGGAATGCAATGCTGAATAAGTGCTGGGGACAGAGCCGACTGAGAAAACCCCCTAAGAGATCTCAAAGCTGCTTTGGTTTTGTCCAGTAATATTTTTATGGCCTGAATGCTTCCCAGTTTCAATCTGTTTTTCATTCTGTTTTTCATTTAAAAGGTCTTAAAACCAGACAAAGATCTGTTTGCCTCTCTCAATATATGTTGCTTCATATCATTGCTACTCAAACAGCTGAGACCCAGCGTGCAGGCCAAAAGCAAAGTCAGAAGCTGTGCTTCATTGCAGGTCCTGGTGCACCTCATCGCACTGAAGGAGAGCAGATCCAAGTCAGCTTTGATCCAGAATGGGTCAGGACATCTTCAGAGTGAGCAACAAACATAGTATAATCTGTTTTCTTTGCATATGTGTGTCATTATGTGCAACTCGGCCCTAGTCATCCTTGCATCAAAATGGTGCATCAAGTTGAAAAGCTTCTCTTCCTCCTTTTTGTGAGAATATTTCAAAAGCTTAGCAGTTGAGGCACTTACCTAAAATGCAAAATTGGGGACATTTAAGTATTTTCTTCCTCTGGTTTGTAGCAAGATCTTAACCTTGTGTCTCATCTCACTCATTAATGTAATGACTATCAGGTAATCTTCTTTTCCTACCCACCCTCCTGTACAATATGTGCAGCCCCTGCTCACTCCCTGCACCTGACATACTCTGGAGGCCCAGCCTTTGATATTTTCTCTGCCTTAGCTTAGGTAAACTCACCTGCAAACCCAAGTCCACCTGTCATCTCTGTATTAATATTTCAGTACATATATACTTGCTCAAGTCCTGTGCATCTCACTGGAATCATCTTGCTGAATTTTAGTTACCTGTGAAGCATAAATGTATATCTTAGTGCATAACCTCAGAGTCTTCTTTAATAACCAGTGAAGACAAATACACTTTTCTAGGGTTTAGTTTGTCTCTTTTTTGACATCTATCTACACCATGAATCTATACTCACTAGTTCAGATTTTGACAGATATATGGTTTTAAGTTTTCTCTTCCTTTCATCCAAACTAAACAAACTCAGCTTACATCTTCTGCTCTATATCTCCACACATGAGCCTGCACCCAGTATGACAGATTTTTTGCATTGTGGCAAAGCAAGGTTCTGAATAACTCAGTTTTCCTCTTTTATTTTTAATTTTTTTCCCCTCTTGGGTATACATTGTGTTTTGTCTGTCAAAACTCTATGCAGTCAAACCCATAACTTTGTATCACTGTTAAATTATCCCACTTTTTGGGTTTCCATACACAGGTGAGGCCTAGGTCTTAGCAACTAAACTTATCAGGTAGATTGTTAATAAACTATGTAATCATCTGGTTTTCATTGCTAATATGGTGTCTTATAGTCAAATAAATTATTCCTAGTGATAATTTGTCTTGACTATGGATTTTTCATACAGAGGAACATGACTTTTGATACAAACCAACGTAATTGAAAACCCAGTTAGGCTGGTACTCTGGAAAGACAGTATAGTTTTAATGCCCTAAAGACCAAAACATAAAAGTCAAAGAAGAAACATTTTAGCAGTGCAACAGCATAGGATTGAATGAAGACTGTAAAAATTAAATGAGAATCACTATCAAGTGTTTTCTATATCTGCCCTTAATGTCATCAATAATTTATGCTCTAGTACAGAATATTGACTAAACTTACTGTTCTGATATCTAGGTGACTTTCACTTCTTACGGAGTTCCTTATTTAAATGTTTTATGTGGAGTATACTACAATAGAAATAAAATTGTGTTTTGTCAGGAAATAAAAAAAATATAGCAATCACGTAAGTTGCTCTAAGGAGCACCAAGATGAAGTTCAAAACCAGTGATCTCCCGTGCCTTGCCTTGCCTTGCCTTGCCTTCCCTTACCTTGTCTTGCCTTCCCTTCCCTGACACCGTCCCTCTACTCGTCACTCAGAGTCATTACCTGGGATTCATCTTCAATGTCTTCCTCTTCCACAGTTTACAGGTTGCAACCATTTTTTTAATCCATTCACATTTTTGTATGATGTTTTGGGTGCTTAACCTTTCCTTTTCTGCTGACTCCTTGAGCCCTGACTGTAATCAACTACTGAAAAATCTTCTGTTCTGCCATTGAACATGAGCAGTGTGCCCAGGTGGCCAAGAAAGCGCTCCCAACACCAGAGCAGAGATTCCCCTGCAGCCTGTGCTGAAGACCATGGTACACCAGGCTGTCCTTCTGCAGCCCATGAAGGTCCATCATGGAACAGGTAGCCACTGCCCATGGCAGACCCCATAGCAGAGAAGGTGGATGTGCCTTGAAGGAAGATGTGATGCCATGGGAGCAGGCTTCTGGCAAGACCATTGGCCCCATAGAGAGAGGAGCCCATGCTGGAGCAAGTCTGTGACCCTGCGAGGGCCCCACACTGGAACAGTTTGTTCCTGAAGGACTACATCACATGGAAGTGACCCACACTGGAGCAGTTTGTGAAATGAATACAGCCGACGAGAAAAACTCACATTGGAGAAGCTCTTGGAGGACTGTCTCCCATGGGAGGGACCCCATGCTAGAGCAGGAGAAGAGTGTGAGGAGTCCTTCCCCTGAGGAGGAAGGAGCGTCAGAGACAACATGTGATGAATTGACCACAGCCCCTATTCCCTATCCCCCTGCACCACTGGGTAGAGGTAGAGATAATTGGGAGTGAAGTTGAACCTGGGAAGAAAGGAGGGGTGAGGGGAAAGTTAAGATTTAGTTTTTATTTCTTATTGCCCTACTCTGGTTTGATTGGTAATAAACTAAATTCATTTCCCCAGGTTGAGTCAATTTTGCCTGTCATGGTAATTGGTGAGTGATATTTCTGTGTCCTTATTTTGATCCACAAGCCTTTCATTATATTTTCTCTCTGTTCAGCTGGAAGAGGGGAGTCATGGGGCAACTTCAGCGAGCACCTGTCAGTCAGGCAGGTCAACCGTCCACACTTCCACTGTTAGAAATAGCACAGAATATTTGCTTTCAGTATCAAATCTACTGATACTGGTTTTTTTATCTGGAAAAAGTTCAAGTAACTTTATAGAAAAGTTTGAAAGTTTCTAGAGAAAGCTTGATTTTGAATATTTCTTAAATTTCATGACATATTATACTCCAGGAATAAACCCATTGAAACATATAATATTGATGTAAAAGTGTAATACATCAGACATACAGAAACACCTTAAAATAAAAGCTTCAGAAATAACAGACACAATTCCTCTGCCTGTTTTTATTTGTGTACACAGTATATTATCACTAGGCACTTGAGGCTATACAACACCAATTTCTTACTAACACTACCTCTTTGGTTATATCAACGAATGCAATAATGCAAAGCAGGCTTGGCTTACAATTGACCAATCTGATTGACAAACCACATTTACATAAGCATTATTTAGATATTAATCATTAAATATTCACCAAAAAATCGTCAGGAACAGTATTAATATTTAGAAAATAAACATGTATTTGCACCCCTTATTTGCTGTGTAGCTGTGGAAATTCTTCCAGTGCTTTCCTGAGAGGGCTTAAACAGAATGGAGATAAATAAGCTACAAAAATGGATCAGAATGTAATATTTGGTGCTCTAAGGAATCTATTGGTATTGGTTAATAGACAGTCCCAAACAATGATAACAAATCTCTAAAGATACTGCAAACAATTCTATTCTTTCAAAAGAGAGATCATGTCATAAATTAGGCATTCTTGCTATGAATTTCTGTCATAAGACTAAGGAAAAAACAGTTAAAACTGTGTTATATGAGTAATAATCTATGAAACCATATGGAGAGAAAAAAACAAAACAGTCAATATACTCCAGAAAGTGAATCAGAAATCTAGAACATACAATGCTATATCGGAATACATTTAAGCTTGAAAATAGAAAAGGTTTTGCTATTTGAATAGTGACATTTTAAAACAGGATCAGTGAGAATACCTAAATTGAAGATTGAGGTTGTGAAGTATATGAAAGACACTAGATGTTACATAACACACGCAGGAGACAGGAATGAAAACTAATAGTCAATCATTTTATTCTACTCAAATATTATTATATTGCTACATAGGGTTGCTAAGTAAAAGCTAGTCTCCTGTTGGCAGAGGACCTGAATTTCATGGGAACTACTTGAAATATCCTCTACCAGGAAACTGCTCTTTTTTTCTCTCTTTCGCTTGAGGGGTCTGCCTTGTCTGTTTCTGTGGGATGCAGAATCACAGAAAATTCTGGTCTTGTGTCATGCTGTTAATCCAACTGTTGCAGACATCCATAAACTCTGATTCAGTAAGAGCTGTACCATTGCTTTTCTAAGGGCTTGGTCCATTTTGACCATAACAAACACAATCCGAAAGAATTCTCTTATGTTCAGGTGCTATATTTGTTTTAGACACTACTAAGGTCTATTATTCAGATAATAATAGTATTTACTATGTGTCCAATTAAAAAATGAATCACCTTAATTAAAATAGGATTATTCTGAAGAATGAACGATAAACTTTATTACCTTCCCCCACTACTGAGATAAGCTGTGCTGGTCCATTTCCCATCATGTCATTGGTACTTAAGGGCAGAACGGTCTTCATCTTATATTTTTGTAGCACTCCAGGTCATATTCTGGGGTCTACCAAGTTGATGGGGAAATCAATACTATTTTTTGCCTTATTTGTGTATTTATTTTCTGCATTTTCTTCTCTTTACATCAGTAAAACTAGAACATTAGAGAAACTTGTAGTGTCGTGTATTTGGAAGCTTAATTAATAAAATTTTGTATTTTTTCATTTAAGAGGATGTAGAAATATTAAGTATTAAATATTTTATAGCACTTGAAAGGCAAACACTTATTTCTTCTAAACTTATACTGGTGCTTTATGTTACACATGAGCACTTAAATGACTTTGCCAAGTGTTGAAAGGCATGCAAAAGTAACTGCTCAGTGCTTGGAAGTGATTAAAAAAATATGGTAAATATAAGTTGAAATGTTTTACCAGGCACAGGAAGCCCCAAAAAACAAATTCAATGGACTCACCTGTGCCCTTAATAGCAATAAAAAAGAAAGAAGCCACTGTAGGTTGTTCACAGAATAATAAAAGTTGTATATTCTTTAGGAATTTTCTCGTTTGGAACTGTGGTGTTCATATGAATATATGCTTGCTAGTAAACATGCACAAAATTTACTGAAATATCCTCTTTTACTGTGGGCTGTTTTGAGGAAGGCATATATATCAAACACCATTTCACTCCTTCTGCAGAGATCATAGCTTGGAGCAAAGTCATGAAAAAGAAACCCAAGCCTT